>CM064512.1:10251697-10721821 GCA_032716605.1 Paralithodes platypus
CACTAATTGCACACACAAATTTAAGGGGAGGTTTTTAGTTAGTTCGCTAGGCTTCCATCAAGCTTAACATTACATCCCCTAGACCCCCTTTCAAGATAAATTTGTACATTTTTCGGTAGAAAAATGTTCCGGCCGAAGGCCGGTTCCTCTTAAATTACAGGCTCGCTATCGCTCGCCAGGAAAAATCGACAACTAAATGGCACGAACTGTCTTAAAATTGACAGAAATGGGGCGAAAGTTCTTAAAATCGGCAAACTAATGGGGCAAACGTCTTAAAATGTCAAAAGCAATGGGGCTAACCATGAGAGAAAAAGGGGTCAAGAAAAAAATCCCTCGAGTGGAAATCTCCCCTTAATACCGACATAACAAAGGCAAAACTATGAATATATAAGGAAAATGTATAAGTATGTGATGAGGAGAGTAAACATAAGGAACTGAAGAGTAATACAAACAAACACATGAAGGCAGACAGAAGGAAGAGTAAAGTTGGTATCACACGAGAGCTTTTATAGTCAACATTCGATGATCAACATTTTTCTAGCAACATTTCTGAAATATTTTGCTCTGGTATCGGAAACTAGGCTGACGGTAGATGAATTTAGGTGACAGCAATAATATTATATACGTTGACCTCCTAAGCTGTCAGACCAGTGTTAAGGATAAATATTGAGCGAAAAAAGTGCTCGTGTGATACCGATACCGGCTTAAGAACAAACATACTAAAGAGAAAACAATGGCTGTGGTAATGAAAAACTGTACTGAGAAAACAATGGCTGTGGGAATGAAAAACATGTACTGAGAAAACAATGGCTGTGGGAATGAAAAACTGTACTGAGAAAACAATGGCTGTGGGAATGAAAAACATGTACTGAGAAAACAATGGCTGTGGGAATGAAAAACATGTACTGAGAAAACAATGGCTGTGGGAATGAAAAACATGTACTGAGAAAACAATGGCTGTGGGAATGAAAAACATATACTGAGAAAACAATGGCTGTGGGAATGAAAAAAATGTACTGAGAAAACAATGGCTGTGGGAATGAAAAACATGTACTGAGAAAACAATGGCTGTGGGAATGAAAAACATGTACTGAGAAAACAATGGCTGTGGGAATGAAAAACATGTACTGAGAAAACAATGGCTGTGGGAATGAAAAACATGTACTGAGAAAACAATGGCTGTAGGAATGAAAAACATGTACTGAGAAAACAATGGCTGTGGGAATGAAAAACATGTACTGAGAAAACAATGGCTGTGGGAATGAAAAACATGTACTGAGAAAACAATGGCTGTGGGAATGAAAAACATGTACTGAAAAAACAATGGTTGTGGGAATGAAAAACGTACTGAGTAAACAATGGCTGTGGGAATGAAAAACATGTACTGAGAAAACAATGGCTGTGGGAATGAAAAACATGTACTGAGAAAACAATGGCTGTTGGAATGAAAAACATGTACTGAGAAAACAATGGCTGTGGGAATGAAAAACATGTACTGAGAAAACAATGGCTCTGGGAATGAAAATCATGTACTGAGAAAACAATGGCTGTGGGAATGAAAAACATGTACTTAGAAAACAATGGTTGTGGGAATGAAAAACATGTACTTAGAAAACAATGGCTGTGGGAATGAAAAACATGTACTTAGAAAACAATGGCTGTGGGAATGAAAAACATGTACTGAGAAAACAATGGCTGTGGGAATGAAAAACATGTACTGAGAAAACAATGGCTGTGGGAATGAAAAACATGTACTGAGAAAACAATGGCTGTGGGAATGAAAAACATGTACTGAGAAAACAATGGCTGTGGGAATGAAAAACATGTACTGAGAAAACAATGGCTGTGGGAATGAAAAACATGTACTGAGAAAACAATGGCTGTGGGAATGAAAAACATGTACTGAGAAAACAATGGCTGTGGGAATGAAAAACATGTACTGAGAAAACAATGGCTGTGGGAATGAAAAACATGTACTGAGAAAACAATGGCTGTGGGAATGAAAAACATGTACTGAGAAAACAATGGCTGTGGGAATGAAAAACATGTACTGAGAAAACAATGGCTGTGGGAATGAAAAACATGTACTGAGAAAAGGAAACGAAAACAAAAGAATGGTTGGAGAATATATAATGCAGAAATAACTGGAGGGGAGAATGTGAGGGGAGGGAGGGAAGGGGTAATTAAGGGGAGATATCCACTTGAGGGACTTTTTTCTTGACCCCTTTCTCTCTCATGTCTAGCCCCATTGCTTTTGAGATTTTAAGATGTTTGCCCCGATAGTTTGGCGATTTTAAGAACTTTCACCCCATTATAAGACCTTTCGTGCCATTCAGGTGTCTATTTTATCCTGGCGAGCGATAGCGAGCCTGTAACTTAAGAGGAAATGGCCTTTGGCCGGGAAATTTTTCTACCGAAAAATGTACAAATTAATCTTGAAAGGGACTCGAGGGGGTGTAATTTTAAGCTTGCTGGAGGACTAGGGAACAAACTAAATACCTCCCCTTAAGGGAGGGAGCGGGTTACAGTTTCTGAAGGACATGGAGAAAAGGCAGGAGTCATAAGGAGTATAAGGAATTGACCACTTGCGAGTTTCAGGCTATAAGGAAGTTGGAGCTGCAGACATCGGCATAAAACAGAAATGAAAACATACTGTAGGTTCCTGATGGATAGAAAACATGATGAATTTGGTTTTATGTGTTTATAAATGTACTACGACCAGACAAACAATGTTATTTGCATACGTAATTTTGCTTCCTCACCCTTCTGCAGCCTTTCTCTCTCTCTCTCTCTCTCTCTCTCTCTCTCTCTCTCTCTCTCTCTCTCTCTCTCTCTCTCTCTCTCTCTCTCTCTCTCTCTCTCTCTCTCTCTCTCTCTCTCTCTCTCTCTCTCTCTCTCTAAACGGTATCATCTGTAGTGATCTTGTGAACCTTGATTAGTAAATTAGGCCCATGCTACATCATTCAAGTTCTTTATATGATGGTTTTGCTGGACCGTTTGTTTGGTGTATTAATTAATGTATTCATGTATTTTTTTAGTTTCCTCCCTAGACCTATATCAAGCTTAGAAAAACACCCCCTAGACCCCCTTCAAGATAAATTTGTCCTTTTTTTGGTAGAAAAATGTACCGGCCGAAGGCTGCTTCCTCTTAAAATTGCAGGCTCGCTATCGCTCGCCAGGAAATAATCGACACCTAAATGGCACGAAAGGTCTTAAAATTGACAACGAAATTGGGCGAAAGGTGTTAAAATCGCCAAACTAATGGGCCGAACGTCATATAATCTCAAAACTAGTGGGGCTAAACATTAGGGAGAAGGGGGTCCAGAAAAACGGTCTGCCTCCCCTTAAGATATGTTATGTTTTGCATTATATCAGTCACAAATACTTAGCTTATTTCAATCTTAAGGGGAGAGGGGCCGGTTTTTTGGTCCCCTTTCTCCCTCGTGTTTAGCCCTGTTATTTTTAAGATTTTAAGACGTTTGGCCCTCTAGTTTGGCGATTTTAACACCTTTCGCCCCATTTCTTTGTCAATTTTAAGACCTTTCGTGCCATTTAGGTGTCGATATTTTCCTGGCGAGCGATAGCGAGCCTGTAATTTTGAGAGAAACCGGCCTTCGGCCGGGACATATTTCTACCGAAAATTTTAAAAATTGATCTAGGTGGTGTTTTTCTAAGTTTGATGGAGGTCTAGCGAAAAAATTAAGAAGTAAAGGAATAACTGAATTAATAGACAAAAAAACCGGCCCATCTCCCCTTAAGATATGTTATTTTACTATGAATATGTATACTTGTTCCCTGTGTATACTCAGCTGACTTGGACCGACAAGTGCGCCATTGATGTTTTTAAAAGGGCCGCGTATGCGAATACATTTCCTTTGATTATGACAGACTTCGATATACGTACCATATAAAGCATTATTACTGCTCCATGTGCGTATATTTTACTTGTATGATGAACATGTGATTATTGAAGACCAGAAAATAGGTGTAGCAGCAAATATTCTGTCAAAAAATGTATATTTGTGACGGGGGAGGGTTGAGGCATGTGACAGAGTGGGCGACTTAGACACTCCCTCTTCATGGTCTCGCGAGACACTAGTCATGAACGGCTACTTCCCTCGCAAGTAAGAGGGTGGGAAGGAATGGAGGTAGGGAGAGAGAGTGATAACTCTATATATTACCAGCAGAAAAAAGAAATTATATTGGGAAATAATGACGGAAAAATTAGGATAATTTAGGAGGGGTGAAGTGGAGGGAGGAGAGGAGTTAAAACACATGTTAGGTAAAGGCAGGAGCTGGTGGTTAACAGGCATACAACCTGATCACATATTGCTTCCATTTTACCGGTACTGGGGTGTTTTGTTTTTTTGTTTTGTTTTTACGGGCTGTCTTCCAGAAAGCCTATTGCATTCGCCTAGCAGACACTTCCTGAAGGCCTAACGCGCTTCTTGGGTTAATAACCATGGATGCAATTAAGCATTATACTGGTGTTCTTCATATGAATATTGTGTTAACATTTGTCACAAAAATTAACGTAACCAGACGACGATACTGTTGTTTCATTGGTATAATAGCTCTATGAGCAGTATGTATCGCTTTACTAGTGGTTGTCCCCTCACAGGAAGGAGGGGCGCTGATCAATAAACTAGCCCTTGGGGAAAAATAATAATGTAACAAGCTGCTCCATGTTGTGAATCGCGTTCTCAACTGAAATTAAATGTCAAACGATGTTGACTTTAGTGTGTGTGTGTGTGTGTGTGTGTGAAGGAAGTTTACTCTATAAACGCCAAACCATTGTAGCGTTCTTAACCCATTGGCTGCAGGAGACGTTCCCGAACGCCATGGCAATTTACAGCAATCTACAGGCTTTTGAAGCCTGTTAAAGCCGTAGAAATCGAGTTTTAGTGGGCGAGAGCGCGAGGGGCCCACCTCCGACCGCCAGCACGTCCGTCCGTGCACTGAGACCCGAGCCCCGGGTCTCAGCAGTGCTGCCAAAGACAAAAAAACGCTACATTGCTATTAAATAGCGAGTTTTCCCCAATGTCTATGGTAGTGCTGCGGGTGAACCCCACGAGCTACGAAGCTCATTCTAGTGTCATTTTGAAGATATTTTTGTCTAGTTTTTGGCTTAATACATTTCATTTCATGCAGACACTTGATTAATCATTCAGGAGTACCTGAATATGCCATAAATATGCACACAGCATAAGTGTTAAGGAGATCGTCCATCATAGAATAAAAAAGAAAAGAAGACTACCAATATTTATCAACTATATATTTGCGTGAACGTAGTTTGACTTTGAATTTCAGTTGAAAACGCGCTTCACAACAAGGAGCAACTGAGGTACTACAAAAAGTGGCCGAAACTTACCCCTGAGTAATAGGAATACAGATACTAAGGAGTTGACCACTTGCGAGTTTCAGGCTATAAGGAAGTAGGAGTTGTAGGCGTTGATATTTAGCAGAATTACCAGCTAAAATGCCGTTGTAGTACATTTATAAATAACTAAAATCAAATTCAACATACTTTTTATCCATCAGAAACCTTCATTATTGTTGCATTTCTATTTAATATCGATGTCTACAGCTCCAACTTCCTTATAGAACGAAACTCGCAAGTGGTCAATTGAAGAGAACATAATAAAACCAACGAAAGAGTGAGAGGCATGGCATGAAGAATTAGCCTGAGGGGAGAATGTGGCTGGAAGGGAGTAGGGTATATAATTAGGGGAGGTAGCGGGTTAAGGGGGTAGTGCTGGGTTTTTGGTATATATATTTATTTGTTAATTTATTTTTTAGTTTCCTCACTAGATCTCCATCAAGCTTAGAAAAATACCCACTAGATCACCTTTCAAGATAAATTTGTACATTTTTCGGTAGAAAAATTTCCCGGCCGAAGGCCGGTTCCTTCTAAAATTACAGGCTCACTACACGAAAGGTTTAAATATTGACAACAAAAATTAGGCGAATGATCTCAAAATCGCCAAACTAACGGAACGAACGTCTTAAAACCTCAAAACTAATATGCTAAACATGAGGGAGAAGGGGGTCCATAAAAAGAGAGTAGTACCCCCTTAAGGCCATCAGGCAGTGAGTGATGATCTGTGGTTTAGTGGTCAATGGTAATGGTGGTGGTGGGGCAAGGTCACAGTACTAAGGTCACAGTACCGAGGTCACAGTACTAAGGTCACAGTACCGAGGTCACAGTACTAAGGTCACAGTACCGAGGTCACAGTACTAAGGTCACACACAGACACTCACGAACACTCACAGAATTATTATGTTAGTTGGATAATGGATTGCACAGTCGCGCTAATAAGTGATTACTCGGCACCAAGTATATTTTGCTCAATAATTGGTATCAGCAATATCTAAGCTTCATTTCTTCATATCCAGTGAAATATCCAAACATGTTCCTACACTTACCCACCCTATCCAACATCTGACAGCCATTAATACAGCACAGAGCAAGCCAAACTAAATAACAGCTGGAACATGACTTATTAGCGCCACCGTACTTCAGGATACAGTCACTTAAGGGGAGATGGTTCACTTTTGGGTCGATTTTTTCATGTATTCATTATTATTTTTCTAGTTTCCTCCCTAGTCCTCCATCAAATTTAAGAAAAACATCCATTAGATCCCCCTTCTAGATTAATTTGTACATTTTTCGGTAGAAAAATGTCCCGGCCGAAGGCCGTTTCGGTAGAAAAAATTCCGGCCGAAGGCCAGTTCTTCCAACATTACAGGCTCACTATCGTTCGCCAGGGAAAAAATCGACACCTAAATAGCACGAAAGGTCTAAATATTGACGACGAAATGGGGCGAAAGGTCTTAAAATCGACTAACTAATGGGGCAAACATCTTAGGATCTGAAAACTAATGGGGCTAAACATGAGGGAAAAAAGGGATCAGAAAAACGGCCCATGTCCCCTTAAAATAGTCTATGGACCTATTGTGTGTATGTTTTGTTTTAATTGTGCAATAGCCAGTTTATAACATTATTTCGTGGGACTACAAGGTTTTATTTGTATATATATATATATATATATATATATATAGAGAGAGAGAGAGAGAGAGAGAGAGAGAATATATATATATATATATATATATATATATATATATATATATATATATATATATATATCTATATATATATATATATATATATATATATTATATAATAATCACTTCTAGAAATTCAAGGGATATCTACCAAATACAGTATATGTTTTGACTGCAGTAGTCATTTATGCATATTTTGTCTTGCTATTCTTTTCATTATGCAACAGGTATTTCATGAATCTCATTATATATTGTTGCATAACTAGAGTCGGTTATAATGATTGGCAGACCTTAAATTATTATATTTTCATAATGAGTTTCCTGGTAGCAGAGAGGTGGGCGGACTGTGTGATAAAAGTTAAAAGGTTTAATGAAAGACTGATTTTGTTCAAACTGAAAGCAGGAGCGGGAGTTATAGATGATATATCAACATATGACTCCCAAGTAGGATTAGGTAGAGTTGTTAACCCCTACTGTACCGGAGGATACAGTAATATAAGTCCCCCCCAGTCCCAAGCAATTTGGCCAAAATGGCAAGATAGAACAACCTTCCACCTCAAGAGATGAAGGAAGACTGGCTCTCCCAGCCTTTATTGGGTTTTATATAACCTGAGAAGTGTTGCCATATCGAGAGCAGTGCTCAAACGGTCATGGTACCAGGTACAGCCTGATACAGGTAGTTACAAGGAAAGTACATTACTGGCGGCTCCCAGCCGTCGATGGGACTGGAGAGTGACTTATCTACTGACGGCTGGTAGCCGTCGCTGGGATTGGACGGGTTAAAGAGGAGATTTGGAAGGAACTACTAGGGGTGGTTGCCGGATGCAAGGCATGGGAGGTATAAATTGTGGGAGAGAAATTGAATGGGCATGTTGAGGCATATGCCGATGGTTATGAGAGCATGCACGGAGGACAGGGATATGGCCGAAGGAACCTGGAAGGTGAATACATACTGGAGCACTGTGCTGCTATGGGGGTGGTGGTGTGTAATACCATGTTTAGGAAGAGAAAGTGCCATTGATAGCATATGAATCAGGTGGCTCCAGTAGCCAGATAGACTACTTCCTGATCAGCAAATCTGACAGGAAATGGGTTAGAATTACATTAGATTATACCGAGTGAAGAATGTATCCCCCAACACAAGCTCCTAATGTGTGATACGTGCCTATAAGCTGAGTTCATGTGAGAAAGAAGTAACAGTTGCCAAAAAGGAAAGTACGGTTGTCAGAAAAAGAAGAATACAGAGATAAATTCCACAATGAAATTATGGAAATTGAAAGAAGTGTAGGTGCTAGGCCAGCTGATGTAGACTTCTAGCAAATGGAACTTTATAGATCACTCAGTTACTTGTTCGTCAAGGGGAATCCACGCAATGCGAGCTAAGCTCATTATTATCGCGCCTCCTTAACTGGGAATGTATTGCGTGAAATGCATGTTAAGTGTTTTATGTACTGTTGGAATGGCTGTGGATGTGTGTGTAGTCTGTATTTAGCCAATTGGCGACATCGGAAACGAAGGCTTAGGGTGGATCTGTATGGTACCATTCTCACTATAGACGGTACCGTCTCGCCCGAAGGCTTAGGTAGCCATCAGCTTAGGTGAACCATATGATACCCATCTCGCCATGTACCATTTTTGCCAACCCCAGATGGGACGTCACAACGTCGTCCACTTATTCCAGGTACCTATTTACAGCTAGGTGAACTGAGGCTAACACATGAAAGGAGACAAGCCCAATTTGTCTCCGCCCGGCCTCTGCAGCCTCCTCGGTGCCACACAAAACAAAGGGGCCACCCAGACATATAATTATGTTCTCCAGGTGGTGGAACAACGATGTTGAAGCTGCAGCAGAGAGAAGAAAAGATATTTCAAAGAATGGAAGGAAGGTGGCAGCAAGGGAAAATACCTGACCGCCAAACGTAATGCTAGAAAACAGGTCTACAGGGCAAAGAAAGCCATACAGGACAAATGTGTAGTACTTATAACAACAATGGGATATATAAACTAGCTAAGGACGTTGTGGGTGTACGATGTATAAATAATGACAGTGGCATGGCTGCTTACTCAGAAAACGAAATAGGAGAGGAATGGAAGAAGCATTATGGGGAAATACTGAAGAAAATACCATTTTCAACATGCAATATCTCTATACCGGTCGAGATTTGGAATATTTATCATAGCACATTGTATGCTTAGAATACCTTGTTTTATCATTTCCTTAAGTTATGCCCTTTCCTCCAAGAACACCTTATATATATATATATATATATATATATATATATATATATATATATATATTAAATCAGTTTGTGTGTCTGTTTGTCTGTGTGTTCTTAATAGGCGGCCGCAGTTTTGGACCTGGGGAGCTGAAACTTTGCATGTGGGTGTCAATTGACCTGGGTCAGGTCATAGAGGGGGCGATGCCACGATCATAGGTCGTTTCGAGGCCGAAATTGAAAAAAAAAAAAAAAAAAAATAGCCGTTTGGGGCAGAAGGAGGCCTCCGATCGAAAAGGTGTATGGAACGAAAGTTGTTCGCAGCCCCCCAAAATGGGGGTACGGATGAGGTCAGATCCAAAATCGGAGGTCATTTAGCGGCCGAAATCGAGGTCGCCGTTTAATGAGGCACAAGGAGGTCGAGGCCGGTGATTATGGTAGTAGTAGTATTGTAATGATTGTGGTAGTAGTGATTGATGATGGTGATTATGGTAGTAGTAGTGATGGTGATTATGGTAGAATTTAAACCCGGGCAACGCCGGGTACCCCTGCTAATATATATATATATATATATATATATATATATATATATATATATATATATATATAATTGGCGCATTGGAGTGCAGGGGTTAAATATAGTCCTCCCCCCTCCCCCATCCTCTATTATTAGGGAAAATGGACACTGGGTCATAGAGAGTAAGTCCCCCCCCCCTCCCCCAGTACCAGAAGGACTAACAAATCCTGACCTACACTTGTATTATAGAAGGCAGCTGGAGGTCACATTCATAGAGAGAGAGAGAAAGAGAGAGAGAGAGAGGGGGGGGGGGGGGGGAGGGAGGGAGAGAGAGATAGGGGGGGGGGGTTAGTTGCGTGTGTGCTGCGTCTGTTTTATGTAACGTATTAGCACAATTGTTATAATTTTTAGTATATGCTTTAAGTATAATATTATGTACCAGTTATTCTATCCTTTTATTTGCAAATTAATGCTTCACTGAGACATATATATATTATTATGTGTATTTGTTTACTTGTTTACATTTATATCACTGGTTGTGTGGTTTGCAAGATCTCTACAAAGATTAGGCCTTAGTTCGATTATTGATGGTTAGAATCGTATCTCATTAGTTTGTTTTGTTTTTATTTTTGACATAATATTTGTCTTTATATAATATATCGTGACAAAATCCTTAAGGGGAGGCAGACCGTTTGTTTGGTCTATTAATTAATTTATTCATATATTTTTTTAGTTTCCTCCCTAGACCTCCATCAAGCTTAGAAAAACACCCTCTAGACCCCCATTCAAGATAAATTTTTACATTTTTCGGTAGAAAAATTTCCCGGCCGAAGGCCGATCCCTCTTAAAATTACAGGCTCGCTTTCGCTCGCCAGGAAAAAATCGACACCTAAATGGCACGAAAGGTCTTAAAATTGACAACGAAATGGGGCGAAAGGTGTTAAAATCGCCAAACTAATGGGTCGAACGTCTTATAATCTCAAAACTAGTGGGGCTAAACATTAGGGAGAAGGGGGTCCAGAAAAACGGTCTGCCTCCCCTTAATTGGATAGCATACAGTATGTGCAGAAGAGTAACGGGCATACCGTATCACACAAGAGCTTTTATCGTCAATATTCGATGGCCAACAATATTCCGGTACGTAACATTTGTGAGACCTTATCACACAGATGTTGGACACTAGACTGAAGATAGATTTATTTAGGGTGACAAACTGTGGATTTTGTAATCGGCTTTGACTTGAATCGAGAGAGTTAGCGTGAGTTTTCTTGGCTCGAACGTCCCTTGATTTTAGCCCTGTCACTCTTTCCACTCTGGGGGAGGCACCTGATACAGACAGTTTTGCCTTTTGTCTCCCTCACTCACATATAAAAAAAAAAAAAAAATTATATAGTATATACTGTATATCTAGGTCATGTTGATCAAATGCTTGCATTTACATGTGACACTGGTCTACAACTCTGCTGATGTCTGCCACTTCTTGTATTTCGGTGTGAGTATCCTAGGTTCGAGTCCTTGGAGTGCCACATGTATTTGTTGATTTCATTAATTGAGTTTATAAGTAAAGTTGGTTGGTGAGAAAGAAAAAAATATTAATTGGTAGTTGTTTCAGATGTATTTAGTTGCCTATAAAGAATACTATCTTGTGGAGGTACTATTGTGAGGTCATAACCAAGATTCTCCCGTATATTTGCAGGACTGTTTATCGTTGAGCAGGGTCATACCACTAAGTATGGCCTCGGAGTTCCATCGGCAGAAGGTAAAATCATGTACATATAAAGCCTTGCACTAATACGAAACACTTGGGCATTATGGTATGAGAATGCAATACCGGTACTTAATACTAAAGACATGCTTAATACATACTAACTAACATGTATATACAGATTAGAGGAAATGCTGGTTATTTAAGATAATATTATATCTACACGAACATAAGGCCACACAAGTGATAACATTCGAAATAGAGCCACGTTAATTTCTTCCTTACATTTTATCAAATAAGTGACATCAGTTACAATCGTTTATGGGGACATTATAATTGTTATATAGTTTAGTGTACACAATATAATTGTTATATAGTTTAGTGTACACAATATAATTGTTATATAGTTTAGTGTACACAATATAATTGTTATATAGTTTAGTGTACACAATATAATTTACATTGTATTGGCATTAACCCCTACTGTACCGTAGGGTACAGTAATAAAAGTCCCCCCCCCAGTCCCAAGCAATGTGGCCAAAATGGCAGGATAGAACAACCTTCCACCTCAAGAGATGAAGGAAGACTGGCTCTCCCAGCCAGCAGAAGCTAGGATATAAGCTGAGAAGTGTTGCCATATCGAGAGCAGTGCTCAAATGGTTGTGGTACCAGGCACTGCCTGATACAGGCAGTTACAAGGAAAGTACATTACTGATGGCTCCCAGCCGTCGCTGGGACTGGTGAGTGACTTATCTACTGACAACTGGTAGCCGTCGCTGGTATTGGACGGGTTAAGTGGGCTCAATACAGTTAAGACATAACAACAAACATTTTGTGTAAGATTATAATTTGACAACTTGATTGTTTGAACTCGATCCACTTAGACAGTGATTGACGTTATAAATTGCTTACACTACGCCGAACCACGACTGGAGTAGTGCAATGTGTAGTTTACTTTGTTATTGTATTATGTGTTGCATGGTTATGGGGGGATGGGCGTTTTTATTTGCTCATTTAAGTATCTTTTTATTGTTTTAGTTTCCTCCCTAGACCTCCATCAAGTTTACCCCCCCCCCCCCCCAGACCCTCCTTTAAGATAAATTTGTACATTTTTCGACAGAAAAATCTCCCGGCCAAAAGCCGGTTCCTCTTTAATTACAAGCTCGTTATCGCTCGCCATGAAATAATCAACACCTAGGCCTATATGACACGAAAAGTCTTAATATTGACAAAGAAATGGGGCGAAAGGTCTTAAAATCGCCAAAGTAATCGGCCGAACGTCTTAAAATCTGAAAACTAATGGGGTTAAACATGAGGAAGAAGGGGATCCAGAAAAACGGAGTTGCTTGTACGCTGCAGGATGGACACGGTACACACTGCTTAACCCCTTCTGTACCCTAAACATCCTTTTGATTTTATTCTGGCTACTACTAATCGATTTGATTCAGTTTAGGAAGGATTTCTAGCACTTATGAGGCTTCAAACTATCTCCATAAATCCTTTTAACTACCACAGATCCTTCCTAAGGTACATAAAATCGTCTAAATATAATTCAAACATATTATAACAGACGTCGCTGGTAAAGAAAGGGTTAAAGTATTCCTTTATGTTTACGTTCACAGGACAGGCAGCATTATTCCCAACATAATACAGTAGTTTTAACAGCCACAGGAAATACAGTGTATAACCATCAATGTTACTAGTAGTAGTTAGTCACGGAAGTATCTGTATAGCATACGCGATAGGCCTCACGCAAGACAGCCCATGAAAATACACCCAAAAAATGCCCCACAGGCACTCAAATGGAAGCAATATGTGATTAGGTAGTATAATCACTCTCTAGTACTTCCTTCCTCTCTCCTACATGTGCCCCCCCTCCCTCTCCTCCCCCCCATTTTCTCCCCCATTTCCCCCCTCCCCTCAATTATTGACTATTATTCCACTTATTTTTGTCATTCCTCTCTTTCTATGCACAAAATATGATGAGTCACCCTCCCTCCTTCCCTTCACAAGTGCGGAAGAGATCTGGAGCCTCTCTGAGCCTCAAGCAGGCTCAGTAAGCAGACCCATGTCTCTCTCTCGCCTCCATCTACCCCCTCCCGCCACAAATATGTTTTTCATTAGATATTTGCTGTTTACATATATTTTTTTGTCTTCACTGTTCATAGGTTCATCATATAAGTACTGTACAATAAATGCACATGGAGAAGAAGAAATGCTTTATATGGTAAATAAATTCAATTCCGTCAGAATCAAAGTTTTTTTCCTCATACACGGCACTTCTAAACACCTCAATTGTGGGCTCCTCGGGTTAAACTAACCTTAAGATGATGACTGACAGTTGGGGAGGGATCATATATTTAAATCATTGTATACCTGAGATTTTCCATATTATTGCTTCGTTAATTCCTTCTGTACCAGCTACGTCATTCTAACTTTATTCTGGCTACTGTTAGGCGACTTTAATCAGTTTAAAAAGGGCCTCCAGCAAACAACAGGTTTCGAACGATCTCATCTAACCCTTTTAGCTACCACAGATCCTTCTTAAGCCGCACAAAATTATCTAAATATAGCTAAAATAAACTTTGAGACGTCGCCGGTACAGAAGGGGTTAATTAGTTAATAATTATACACGGCGGATTATCTGGATCATTTATTTTACAACTTTGTATAATTTATAGCATGACTAAAACTGCATGTGATATAATTGTAAGGGGGGATGGGTTTATTTGTTTGTTCATTATATATGTTATATTGTGTTTAGTTTCCTATCTAGACCTCCATCAAGCTAAAAACTAAAAAAGAAAAAAAAAAAAAAAAAAAATCCTTCATGATAAATTTGTACATTTTTCGATAGAAAAATTTCCCCCTTACATTACAGGCTATCGTTCGCCAGAAAAAATTGACACCTAAATGACGCGAAAAGTCTTAATATTGACAAAGACATGGGGTGAAAGGTCTTAAAATCGCCAAACTAATGAGCCTAACGTCATAAAATCTGAAAACAAATGAGGCTAAACATGAGGAAGAAGAGGGCCCATCTCCCCTTAAACTTTGCATATGATTATGAATGTTGGAATGCTTCTGTAATGTTGGGGTGGCGTTGTTTCTTGGTTCATATGAACATTTGTGCATGGCCAATTAAATGTTTCCCATATTGTCTTGGTAAGTTCAGTATATTGTATGTTTTACTTATATAAGTTAAGAAAGCTAAGTTTACTTAGAATTGGTGTATTATATTTTGAGATCCCGACCGAACATGTATTCACCCCTTTTGTACAGGTGAGGCCTTTTGAGGCGGTTGAGCACACAAAGCTTCTGGGAGGCTGCCTTAGCAAGATTGGTAATATGGTCCTTCCAAGTAAGAGCAGAAGAAAAAGAGTCACCGAGAATATTGAGAGAAGATGAAGGATTGATTTTTGTATTGTTGAAGTGTAAGGGATAGTCCTCTGGGAGTTCTGAACGGGTAGTAAGATGAAGAAATTGAGTTTTGGAAGCATTAAAGGTAACAAGGTTTTCTCTGCCCCAACTGGAAATAGTAGTTAGATCTGAAGATAAGTGTTGCATGGCTTCATTACGTTTATTTTTGAAGGATTGCTGGCTGGGGCGTTCAGGAAAACTAACTGAGTAGTGTAAGGTAGAGTCGTCTGCGTATGAATGGATGGGACTGGAGGTACAGTTGAGAAGATCATTTATGAAAATTAGAAAGAGAATGGGAAATAGGACAGAGCCCTGAGGAACACCGGAGTTGATAGGATGAGGAAGTGAGCGATGGCCGTCCACAACCGCAGCTATGGAACGGCCGGAAAGGAAATTAGAGACAAAGGCACAGATGGAGGGATAGAAACCAAGAAACCAAGTTTAGAAATTAAAGATTTGTGCCAGACTCTATCGAAGGCCTTCGATATGTTTAGTGCAATAGAAAAGGTCTCACCGAAGTCCCGAGAGGAGGATGACCAAGAGTTAGTAAGATATGAAAGACGATCACCAGTAGAGCGACCTTTGAGGAAGCCATACTGGCGATCTGATAGTAGATTATGAGAAGAGAAATGCTTAAGAAATTTGGAAGCAAGAATAGTTTTAAAAACTTTAGAGATACAAGAGATGAGAGCAATTGTACGATAGTTGGAGGGTTGAGAGCGGTCACCCTTCTTTGGGACAAGTTGAATGAGAGCAAACTTCCAGCAAGAAGGGAAGACGTTAGAGGAGAGACAGAGACGAAAGAGTTTGCCTAATTGGTAGACGTCCTTTCTAAGCTGAATAAAATTGTCTAATATTAGCCAAATTAAAGTGAAAAGAACGACGCCGGTACAAAAGGGGTTAAACAAATTCCGAAACTGTAAACACACTCTCCCAAACTGTTAAGGGCTTGGTTTTAGTCTATATAGTATATACAGTATACATAGTATTTATTAACTCATTCTTTAGTTTCCTCGCTAGACCTCCATCAAGCTTAGAAAAACACCCCCTAGACCCCCTTTCAAGATAAATGTGTACATTTTTCGGTAGAAAAATGTCCCGGCCGAAGGCCGGTATCTTCTAAAATTAGAAGCTCGCTTTCGCTCGCCAGTAAAAAATCGACACCTAAAGGGCACGAAAGGTCTTAATATTGACAACAAAATGAGGCGAAAGGTCTAAAAATCGCCAAACTAACGGAATGAACGTCTTAAAACCTCAAAACTAATATGCTAAACATGAGGGAGAAGGCGGTCCATAATAAGCGAGTAGTGACCCCTTATGCGAATTATAAGGTGCTACGGGACATGCATATACAGTTAGTAAACAATCTCATGCTTTACAGAAGGATAGATCTTTCCTACGAGCTTTCGTACACTGAAACTTCATTCTTTAGTCAAGCAGCGTTTGGCTGACTAAATTAAGGGAGCCTACCTCGCTTTTTTTCTCTTTCTCTCCCTCTCTCTTTGGCTTGTATCCATTCGGCCCCATTCAGCCTACTGTTTTAAAACGTTTACCCCCATCCAGGTGTCTATATTTTACTGCCGAGCAGTAGCGAGCCAGCATATATATTTTCTGTTTTGACAGCAAGCTAAATTTGTACTTTTTTCAATATAACAAATTCTCCAGCGAAGCTGGATTTCTCCATACAATGCTGGCTCGCTATCGCTCGCCAGGAAGAAATTGACACCTGGATGGGGATAAACGTCTTAAAACAGTTGGCTGAATGGGGCCGAATGGATACAAGCCAGGGAAAGAGAGAAAAGGAGAGAAAGAAAAAAAAAAGCCGGTGACCTCCCTTAAGATTGTCCCGGTATACAAATTAATTTCTAACCTGACTAGCCTTCGTTTACCTGGGAAATTGCGAGTCGTGCCATCATAGACTTTAGTCAAACTTTAGTCAGCAAATGATCAGTCTTTCTAATAGATTTTTTTCATTACAGTATTATTGTTTATTATTATTATTAATATTATTATTATTATTAGGATACATGATGGTAATACTTGTTACAGTAGTAGTGATAATGGCAGTAGTAGTGATGATTGTGATTGATGATGGTATTAGTAGTGATGATGGTAACCTATCTCAGAGTTGGGTATGCCGTTTTGATTTTGAGCAAAACGGCATGTCTACTTTATTATTATTATTATTATTATTATTATTATCATCAAGGTTTATCCGAGAATAGTGATTGACAGAGTGAAATAAATTATTGATGGAAAAGTGAGTGATGGACAGGGTGGATTTCGAAGTGGAAGAGGTTGTGCGGATCAGATTTTTGCAGTGAGGCAGATGATAGAGAAGGCATGTGAAAAAGTAGGGTATACATGGCATTTATGGATCTCTAGAAAGCATATGACAACGTTGATAGAGAAGGATTATGACAAGTTTTAGAGCTGTATGATGTAAAAGACAATTTGTTGAATGCAGAGTTTTTATGATGGTAGTGAAGCATGTGTAAGAATAAATGGCGCATTAAGTGAGTGGTTTAGTGTGCAGGTCGGAGAGAGACAGGGATGTGTGATGTCTCCCTGGTTGTTTAATATCTACATGGATGGGGTAATGAGAGAATTAAAGGACAGAACAAGAAGAGAGGGAGTAGTGATGGTGAGTGGTGGGAACAGAATGACTGTCACTAATGTTGTGTATGCAGATGACGTAGTGTTATGTATCGAGGGCGAGAATGACCTGTGCCAGATGGTGAAGATATTTGTGTATGTGAAAGATGAGGTCTGACAGTAAATGTTAATAAAAGCAAGGTAATGGTAGTAGAAAGAGAAGGAGCGGTGTAGAGAGATTAATTTGTAGTAAAGTGTTCCGGCCGAAGACCCGTTTGGTTCCTCCTAAAATAGAGGCTCACTATCGTTCGCCAGGAAAACATAGACAACGAAATGGCACGATAGGTATTAATGTTGACAAAGAAATGGGGCAAAAGGTCTTAAAATTTCCGAACTATTGGGGCAAAATTTTAAACATCTCTAAACTAATGTGGCTAAACATGACGGAGAAGGGGGCCCAGCAATAGTGGGCATATTTCCGCTATATTAGGGCTCATTCAGGCACTCCTGAATGATTGAGCAAGTGTCTGAATGAAATTAAATGTATTCAGCCAAAAACTAGAAGAAACTAGCTTCAAAATGACACCAGAACGAGGTTCGTAGCGCGCAGGATTCATCCGCAGTGCTACCATAGACATCGGCAAATATTCACTAATACTGAGCGAATGTCGCTAATGTCGCGCTACATTTGCCTTTGGCAGCGCTGCATATGTCTAGCGAGACATGGCTGATATCCCTCAGTGCTGCGGACGCCTGGCTGGAGAGCAGACTCGGACTCGTCTCCACAGGCTTTAAAAGCTTGTAAATTGCTATAAATTGCCATGGCGTTCCAGGACGGTCCCCGCAGTCAATGGGTTAATAATGATTGAATTATTGGGTCCAGCCATGCATTAACTGGCCTTTCCCTTGTCTCCTTGAGTCTGCATTAATACCTATAGGGCACTGTCAAATTCATAGAGACTGGCTACATGTCCAAATTTGCTTCATCATACAAAATAAATGACCACCTTCAATACATGCAGGACCTTTAACCCCTTCTGTACCGGCGAAGTCCTTATCATCATATTCTAGCTAATATTAGACGATTGTATTCAGCTGTAAAAGGGCCTCCACCAATTATCAGCCTTCGAACTTTTCACTTGACCCTTTTTACTAGCTCATATCCTTCTTAAACTGCACAAAATAGTCTAAATATAGCTTGAATAAAACTAATACGACGTCGCCGGTACAGAAGGGGTTAATTATAGTTACAGAGTTTAGATTTAAGGGGGGATGGTTCACTTTTTGGGCGATTTTTGCATGTATTCATTATTATTTTAGTTTCCTCCCTAGACTCCATCAAATTAAAAAAAACATCCAATAGATCCCCCTTCTAGATTAATTTGTACATTTTTCGGTAGAAAAATGTCCCCGCCAAAGGCCGGTTCTTCCAACATTACAGGCTCACTATCGTTTGCCAGGGAAAAAATCGACACCTAAATAGCACGAAAGGTCTAAAAAATGGGGCGAAAGATCTTAACATCTGAAAACTAATGGGCTAAACATGAGGGAGAAAGTGGTTCAGAAAACCGGCCCTTCCTCATGCATTGATAATCATAGCTCTCCAGTAGTAAATAGGCTAAATCAGTCTCTGAACATCATGGTTTTACAAGGTACAGTCGCGCTAATAAGTGATGGCTCTCCACCAATTGTTTTGATCAATAAGTGGTATCAGCAATATCTAAGCTTAATTTTTTCATATTGAGTGAAATATATAAACATGTTCCTACACTTACCCACCCTATTCAACATCTGACAGACATTAATACAGCACAGAGCGAGTCAAACGTAATGCCAGCTGAGACATGACTTATTAGCGCGACGCGACTGTAAAGTACAAGTATATTTTTAACCCGTACAGTAGCAGTGACATCCTTTTCATTACACTATGGCAACTATTAAGCGATTTTATGCAGCTTTGGAAGGACGTCTACTCATTCAAAGGGTACAGAGTATCTCAATTAATCGTTTTAGCTACCATATGCCCCTCCTAAGCTGCACAAAATAGTCTAAATTTAGTTAGAATAAGATATAACACACGTCGCTGGTACTCAAAGGGGGTACTCAAAGGGTTAATGGGGATCGTGGGGGGGGGGGGAGGCTAAACTTGATAGAGGTCTAGGGAACAAACTAAAGCCCCTAAAATACGAGAAATATGAGAACGGGAAGACGAAAGAGTAATGAGAAGGACACAAGGGACAGGAAAAAAGAAGGAAGGAAGACAAGAGAAAATGGGAAACAAGAGAGAAGGAGAAGACCAAAGAAAAGCAAGAGAAATGGAAGTACAGAAGACGGAGAAACAAAAGGAACAAGAATATATTAGAGAACAAGTCAGAAGGAAAGAAAATTATTACAGCAAAGTCAAGAAGAAACCACACTGCTCAGAAGAAAGAAAAAGTGAGTCCTGACTAGCCTCACTCCGGGTGCCCGCCAAGTTTGAAAGCGAGGTGACAGATCCCTCTCGCTCTCAGCGCAGCTACCCAGGATGTGCTCGCGTGGCCAGGGTCGACCTCACGCTCTTTAGATTAGTGCCCTGCCCACCATGCTCTTCTTGCCTCCAACCAACTCACACACAACAACGACTACGAAGATGTGATAATATTACCAAAATCAGAGGAAGGCAGACAGGGTGTGATCGGAGTAGCTATCGATTCCAGGGTGTGACCAGGACTGTGAGCACACAGGCTAGTGCAGTCTGCTAAGCACCAAGCTCTATCCAACCTCTTGGTCTTAACCTAACTGGGAGTACACTGGTCAGTGCAGGCAGATATAAAGACAGAGAGCGTCCTGACCTATCCCATAGCTAAGGATAGCAAGGAAGAACTGTGAAGTAGCAAAAGTTACGAGTACACAGGTCAGTGCAACTTAGTTACTGTTATGCCAGGTTGTTTCTGGGGTTGATTGGTTTAAATAGGTAGGTTCTACTTGACTGGAGGAGCCGAATTCGTTTTAACACATACACAGAAAGTAATAGAGAATAGTTATAACAACACGTACATTCACATTATATTTATTTGCACAAGAATATTGCATACGTAATACTAGATAATGGTAAAGAACAAAATATAAGGCGCACGAGCGAGGCTCCACTAATTTCACTCTTAAGACTGTTGCTGCTACAATATACTTTAGTGCGCCCTTTAATCGAGGTATTTACGCTTGCACTCGATATAGATAGGTTATTATTCGGACTGCCTTTAATTGAAGTATTACACTTGTCCTGTTATAAAGGTAAATAGGTAAATAGCACTTCCTTCAACTGAGGTATTACACTTGTGCTGTTAAACTTTTAGTTAGAAACTGTGTGTCTATGGAATGGAGTAATATGCGTAGAGTTGTTCTAGACTAGGTGACTCGGAGGTTTTCTTTATGATTTCTTCTTTCACGTATTTCTAGTTAATATATTTATAATTAACTTAGTATCAATATGATCAGTTTTAATATTAGTACTTCCCTAATTTAAATGGTGGTCACTATTACTTCATTTATATTTTATTTAGCATAAGAATAAGAGAGTATGGTTTCACTGGAGTACTTCCTCATATATAAGGTGCGTCACTAGTACTGTTGATGAAATTAAATTTTCTCTCTAGGCAACACTTAGTATTAATAACTTTTCACAGGTACTTCTTCTGCGTATTTCAAACAGCGTATAACATAACTATTTATTTGTAGAGGGGCAATCTGTAGTCTTCGATGTATATGTTGGGCCATGGTGGTTGTCCTGACGTGGCTGGTTGACAGCAGTTGTACTCGAACTCTTGGTGTTAGACCTTGAATAAAACCTACCATATGTCAGTACATAGGTAGAGTAAAATCGAGCTAACGTAGGAGAGAACTCACTAACTGCTCTGGTCTGTATAAGAGTTTTGATGCGGAACTTTCAGAGTCTTGGTGTTGGGTCTTAAATATCATGTGCGAAATGCCAGTGCACCAGCAACACTTTATCGAACGAACGTAAGATAGTTGTTTTTGACGCAACTTATCTTAACTGTTCTGACCGTTGTAAGAGTCTTTCAGAACTGAGGATGATGGGTATACTTTGGCCTTTTCCGAAATATTTCTATCTCGAAAGGACTCCCTGATGAGTGCCGTTTAAGCTAGACAGTATCTCACAGAGCCCTAGTCTAATAATGTCTCGCCAATGAGAAAGACAATTAATAGACAGTTTAGTCTATTCCGAATAGAGCGCTTGCCAGTGTCCGCCTTCTTTATTCACAATAGCGCCACGGTTATGGGTAAGAAAGTTATATTAGTTACATTCAGTGAAGTGTCTAATAATGGCTTACTTGTTGAACCCACAACAACAAGCATCTAATGAAGTAAACAAATCCATACCAGTGCACTGAGAAGTTTATCCCAATAGTATACAAAGGGTGCCAAAGTTTTTGAGCTATTCCTTACTCTACAGTGACAAGTAAGAAACAGTTTTCCAACTGAGTATCGATCTTAAGAAATGCTGCGGTGGTCATACCTTTGGCTGAGTTGTCTTAGTTGGTGTGTCTCGAGTTAATAAGGACACTGGTGTGAGGGGGACTTCCAGTGGTGTTTGGAGTAGTCCTTCTTGGCTTCCCGGTCATGGCAGTAGTGTGGCTGTGAGGTAGAATGGTGCTGCGGCCTAGACGTATGATGTTTATGGTGCCTTTTCTCGTGTTGCCTTTTCTTTCATCTTTTCTTTTCTGATGTGCCTCAGGATGGTTGATGGTTATGAATAAATTTTTCCCGGGTGTTGGAGGACGTGTCACTTTCATGGTAGTGACTCTTGCACATCTTGATGGACTGGTGGTTGCTTCCTTGTGGCTTGGAGGTGTGGTGGGCAGAGGAGGAAGAATGCTTGGTGGTGGTGAATGTTGGACGAGTTGTTTTTTCGTTATTTCATTTACCTTACAGAATCTGGGTATTAACCTACTGCCAGTACACTGGTCCGTGCAGTTTGTTGTTCCTCAGACCTGGTTGTTAACCTGCTGCCAGTACACTGGTCCGCACAGTTGGTTAGTTTCCTGCCTTGGGTAGACGTTTGTTGCCAGTGCACTGGTCCGTGCAACACCTAGACTCAAGCAAGGAAATTGCTAGGTTGCCAGTACACTGGTCTGTGCCACCTAGTAAATTCTCTGGCCCTCCTGACCTATTTCTGGATAGCAAGGAGTCCAGGTAATATCTAACCTGTGTTAGAGATTACCAACCCTCTCTGTTATACAGGCCTGCCTGCTATAGCAAGGAAGTGCACACTGGTTGTGTGAGCCAAGTGGTGAGAACAAGACCCATCATTTGGAAACAATTAGGTGAGCTTAGCTCAACCCCTAGAACTGGTACCTGAAGGGCATTAAAACCCTATAGCAGGCGCAGACCACAGACTATTCTACCTTCATGGGTAGTTCCAGTTGTTTGGAATTTGTAGTGATATTAAGGAGAGCTGCCAGTACACTGGTCAGTGCATTTCTCCATAAGATTGCTCCGGCATAAACTTTAAGAATTTAAGCTCGCAATAGTGTGTTGGGACAAGCTGCAAGGTGTCAATGGAGGACCACTACCAAACCTACTGTTGAGCCATTGCAGGGACGAGCCAGATGCAGACCAGTAGATGTTGGACCACGAATTCAAGAACGAATAATTAGCTACAGTAGTTGAAGGCTGTACAACAAACCTCCCTTCTCATTTGATAGGCCTCCACAAACAAGGATACAATACACATATTCTGTCGTGTAAGTAAAATATTTTGTAGACAAACTCATTAGAGATTGCCTATGGTAATATTTTGCCTTCGCAGCCATTCACACCCACTATACCGACTCGTAAATTCAACCTCAGCGACACCCTTCTTTTCTCGTGCAAACAATGATAAAGATGCTGTACAAGTGATTAATTGTACTACATAATTATATACTCATGCTAGCTACGTTCTGGAAGTGCTTTTTGTGCTCTATTGCGTTTTGTGTACCAATACTACCCGAGTGCGCTTTTTATAACTGATATACTGTATGTCCTATGATGAACTCTAAGAATCGAGAAACCTAACTGTATATTTTGTGTATTGTGTTTGTATTATTTATTGTTTAAAGGAGCTAAACCCAGTTTTAACGTATCATAATTCGTGCCATTGATGGGTTATTTATTTCCATGTTCTGTGTATTGTTTTCATGTGTGTACAATTAGCCAAATAAGCCATTCAGTATTTATAACCTTAAATTAATACAATAAATACAAATGTCTTTCTCTGTTGTACTTGACCCCCTGTATGTTTGTATGTGTGTTCGTGTATGAGTGTATTCCTTACCCAGGCAAGATTGGACCTACACAATAAACCAGCTAAACCCTGTAAAATTCCTGGTATAACATCCCCCCCCCCATTAAAACAGCCTATGTATATTCTCCTGACCCCATAATTTCTATTCTTTGTCATGCAGGTCTGTTCAACTCGACGGTCGGTAACCTGTCAGCACAGTACGAGATCGCCGTGACCCCCGCCGGCTTCACTTTCTTCATCTGGACCATCATCTATGCCTGGCTCCTGTTGGCCCACCTCTATGGTAGGTCAACTATACCTGGGTCTTCTTGGTCCACCACTATGGTAGGTCAACTATACCTAGGTTCTCTTGGTCTACCTCCATACTAGGTCGCCAGGAACCAATATATAGCCCTTGGCATTAGTCTTCATATGTCTATATAATACCTATTTGTTTTACTATTGCCGAATGTCATGCTTAAGGGGAGATTTTGATCTATTTTATTAATTAATATTGATTATTTTTTTTATTTTTTTATTTTTTTCAATTTCCTCCCTATATAGACCTCCATCAAGCTTAAAAAAAATACCGCCAAGACCCTTCTTCGAGGTCAATTTGTGCATTTTTGGTGGAAGAAATGCCCCGACCAAAGGCTAGTTCATCATAAATTGCAGGCTCGCTATTGCTCGCCAGGAAATATTTGACACCTAAATGGCACAAAAAGTTATATAAATGCCAAACTAATGAGGCAAATATCCTAAAATTTCAAAACTAATGAGGTTAAGCATAAGTGAGAAGGGGTCCCCACCTTTAGTTTACTTCCGGTGGCCAATTTAGAAGACCCTCTGTATCGACCAGTTCCTTCATAATTATATCTGAGGCTCACACAAGACGTCCCTTTTTCAAGTATTCTTTCACTTTCATCCATCCTCCCAACTCTCGGTTAACTTTCAGGATAATAATTATACTTCCAAATATTTGATAAAGCTGTATAATTATATTAGCGTTAATATTAAATTAATTAGACTTATGCAAAATATATTTAATTTTACTTAAAAATGTATTCGTTTTCACACTGTAATCACAATACATCCCATGGCCCTTTGGTATTCCTCTTCTTTTAATGGGCTATATTTATCATTATATAATAAATAATAATAATAAATATTTATTGGTCCAGTAGGGTATTATACTAGGGTAAATAGAATGGGTGACAAAACACATCCTTGTGGAACACCTGTGTTTGTGATTATGACTTTTGATTTTGCATCATGAAATTTAACACATTGGGGTCTACATGTAAAAACATTATTTATCCATAGGATGTACAGTTTGCCGCACATATTCTATTCCGTTGGGGTCGTGATTTGGCAGCGCTGCACCCATCTCCCCAACCCCCCTTCCTCGCTCTACCTCCTAATTTGCACCCCACCTTTCCTCCTTCCCTTCACTATTGGTAGGAGGTGGAATGAGGGAGGGGGCTTGGGGAAGTGTGTGCGGCGCTGCCAAGTTACGATTTGCTGGGATGATTGAGAAATGGAATATGTGCGGAAAACTGTACCATAGGTTTTTATATACTGTATATAAAATAATATCACCATATCTGTGTCAAAGAGTTTGGTGTGGTTTGTGGAAGGAGGAAACTGAAGGTGAACGTCAATAAAAGTAAAGTAATGGTGTGTAATAGGGGAGAGCATAGGGTGAATCTAGATGTGAGGCTGGATGGGGAAATATTGGAACAAGTAGAGTGTTTTAAATATCTAGGAGGAACAATAAGCAGGAGTGGAGGTATGGAAGTGGAGGTAAAACAGAGAGTGTGTGAAGGAAGGAAGGTTTTCGGAGCAATGGGAAGTATGTGGAAGACGAGAAATCTCGGAGTGAAAGTAAAAAGTATACTGTATCAAGGAATTGTTGTGCCAACAGTGATGTATGGGGCTGAGACATGGGCTCTGAAGAAAAAGGAGAAAAGAGGGCTGGATGTGATGGAGATGAGCTGCTTGAGGAGTATGTGTGGAGTTACTCGTAGAGACAGATTGAGGAATGAAGAGATACGTAGGAGAGTGGGGCAGCAGGAACATTTGTCAGCCAGAGTGGACAGAAGGGTGCTGAGCTGGTATGGTTATGTTGAACGAATGGGAGATGAAAGGCTTACAAAGAGAATATGTGAGTCAGGTACAAGGGGAGATAGAAGGGCAGGAAGACCCCCGTTGAGATGGAGAGACTGTGTAAGAAAGGCTTTGGATGATAGAGGAATGACTATAGATCAGGCAAGGGAAGTGGTGGTGGACAGGAGTGAATGGAGAATGCTTGTGAATAGTTGAGTGAACACGTGGTCATTTGGAGTAAGGGGTCGGGCGCAAGTTGGACTAGATAATAGTCCATCAGGCGCCTGGCCCAGGGAGACGATTAATATGAAGGGTGTGCCTGGAAGTGTGGTGGGAGGGCTTGTGGCTTTGGCTCCGCTGCATGTCTGCCTGCCGAGATCGGAACCTCTCCGGGTGGTCAGGGGCCGGGGGAGTGCTGGAGCGACCTTGGTAACCCTGGTCTCTGGGTCTTCTCCTGGGTGACCTGGATGTGTGAGAGTTTGTGTTTTTTATCTGTGTTTATTTTTTGTTTTATGTTGTTTTTGTGTTTTCCCTGTTCTTGCTCTGTCTTGAGTCGGCTACCCCCAAAATGGGGATTGGGCCTGAGCATATAGATAGATAGACAGACCATATTCTGCGACCTCTAATTCTCGGATTTTCCCTAGTGCTGATCCTACTGTGCCGGAGGAATGCTGTTGGTCCGGTATACAGCAGCCCGCCCGTGCTGACCTCGGCCTTCCTCATCATCTACACCCTCAACCTACTAGCCAACATCGCTTGGCTCTTCCTCTGGGACAACCGCCTCATCATCTACTCCTCCGCTGTCCTCTGGTTCATCTGTCTCACCAACTGGATTGCTCTCGGCATCTTGCACGGAAGGTCTGTTGTTTCTTTTAAATTATGAGTAGCATTAGGATTTTTTTTTTTCTCAACCTCGGGACTGTAGGCTCACCGAGATTTTCGATTGAAGCTTCTAAATGTTGGGTGCTTCATGTGTCGCACTGGATGAGATGGTCACAGGTTGCTTCCTTTCTGCCACACTAGATGGCGACATCTTATTTATACACGTCATTTGATTTGGAGAGAGCAGCTATACGGTCATTCACAGCATCTTCGAATTTGGTCGGGCATCTTCTATGCTATAAATTGGTGACGATATAAGGGGTACTTTCTTGACGTGTCAGTGTAGCTAGGATACTTGTAGAACAGCAGGAACGATCGGATCACCTCAGAAAAAACCCTGACGTTTGGCGTGGACTCAATCTGAGGCCCTTTTGGTCTGCAGTCCACGACGCTTCCACTGTATTAATTAGCATTATCCCAAGTAATCCATAACTGGCTTGTTGGGGGCTGTATACAATTATTTTGGCTATCATTAGACGAGTTTACTCAGATTTAAAAAGGTTTCTAGACTCTAGAACTGAAAGAGGGCCAAATTATCCCGACTGATTACCTAATCCTCACCAGTCCTTCGTTGTACTCGACTCACCAACTGGATTACCTAAGGCATCTTACACTCAAGGTTCGTCATCAGGATTTATTTTTATTTTAAATTATTCTGGCTGTCATTAGACGATATTACCCAGCTTCCAAAGACTCTGTAGATATGAAAGGAATCCTAATTAATCCTCAAACTCTCTCAATTAATCCTGAACCGGCTTACTTTTACACTCTGGCTGTTCTTTGGTTCGGTTATTTCACCAAATAGATAATTCTCAGCATTATATATTCAAGGTACGTCAGGGTTCAATCGTGATTAATATTGCATATTGGATAACATTAGACAAATTTACTTAAGGGGAGATAGGCCGTTTTTCTGGACCTTCTTTTCCCTCATGTTTAGCCAAACTAGTTTTGAGATTTTAAAACGTTCGGCCCAATAGTTTGGCGATTTTAACATCTTTAGCTCCATTTCGTTGTCAATTTTAATACCTATCGTGCCAATTATGTGTAGATTTTTTCCTGGCAAGCGTTAGCAAGCCTGTAATTATAAGAGGAATCGGCCTTCAGCCGGGAAATTTGTCTACAGAAAAATTTACAAATTTATCTTGGGGGGGGGGGGGGGGGGGATGTTTTTTTCTTCTTCTAAGTTTGAGGGAGGTCAAGCGAAGAAACTAAAAAACATATGAATAAATGAATTAATAGACCAAAAAAAAACAGCCACTAGCCCCTTAACTTACAAAATGATGTGCAAGAATGTGAACGTGATTATCTACAGTCTGCCTACCCTCTGGTGCATCAATTGAACCGCTCACAGCATTTTTCACGGAAACTTCGTTGCGGGGTCTACAGGAATATTTCAAGAAAACGTTACTTTAAAATGTAGGATCGATGCATTGAATTTTTGTATGGAATTGAATATTAGTCAGTCAATAATTAACCTTACTCCAAGCAATGCTTCAATGCTTCCAAAACCCAATATTTCTATCTATCAACCTATCCCAATCTTCCACATAACTATCCCTTACTCTTCACCAATACACAAATCAACCCTTCTTCTTCTCTCAATATTCTTGAAGTTTCTTTTTCTTCTGACCCATCTTAGAATGATCATATTAACACTTACTGTACCAGAGGGTATTACCATTAATGTACCCTCCAGTACCAAGCAATATGGCCAAAATGGCTTCAGAGTCGAGAGAGAACACCCTTCCACCTCAAAAGATGGAGGAATACTGCCTCTCCTAGCCCGTGGGAGCTTGGATATAAGCTGAGAAGTGTTGCCAAGGTCTTAGAGCAGTGCTCAAACGTCGTGGTACCAGGCACCGATCGATACGGGCTGTTAAAATGACCGCATATTATTGACAGACATTGTCCGTCATTGGTACTGACGAGTGACTTTTTTTACTGTCCGCCAACGTATGTGGCTGGGACAGTAGGTGTTAAACACTTTCCCAGAAGTTAAGTGTGCTCTACCGTCTTCATGGGTTCTTCACCCCACAACGCTTCCTGTTCTGTACTTAGGCACAGTGCGCCCATGTATCGAGTATTGTTCGCAAGTGTGGGGAGGTTCCACCCATATTGTACTTCTCAAAAAAGTAGTCAAAAGCATTTTGTCTCATTAATTCACCTCCTAGCTCTTACTAATTTCCTATACTCTCTCTATACACACTGCAAAGTTGCATCTCTCTCACTCTTTTTTCCACTACAGTATTACTGAAATGCTGGGTGAATGAAGGGAATTTAACCCTCCCGAAAACTCCCCAGGTTTTGAGATGCCTGGCGCGGGGTTTGAACCCTGGAGGGATTTTATCCCTCCCGAAAACTCACTAGGTTTTGAGATGCCTGGCGCGGGGTTTGAACCCGGGAGGGATTTTATCCCTCCCGAAAACTCACTAGGTTTTGAGATGCCTGGCGTGGGGTTCGAACCCGGGTTAGTGACCTCCCTCAGTAGGTCAACCAGACCCGCGCGCTAACCCCTTGTACTACCACAGACGTACAGTAGAATAGCAACCTTAGTTCTCCTTGAAAGAACCAGGTGATAGTCTTGTGGTGGTTCACGTGATGGGTTTATTAGACTTCGCCATCAACGACTATTTTACGCTATTTCAAACGTCAACTCGTGTAGTACAGTATTGGGGTTGCGGGATTTTTGCGAGGGCATTGCAATTACAATAATCACTGTTCCTCAGAGCTTTCTCAATGTAGACCTCCTCCCTTATGAAGAGTGGGGGCACCCGCCTTTCAACACATTCCCACCCATAGTCTGTCCAACTCTCTAAGCCTAGAGAGAACTGATTTTCCCAGTCTTTCTTCTACTCAACTCTGGAACTTTTCCTCAATCTGTCTTTCCCTCATCCTATGACTTAAACTGCTTCAAGCTCCGTGTGTCCAAACATTTTTACTCTAATGTACACTAAATATGGCTCTCTTTCACGCTCAACTTTTGGGGGAACACTTGTTACAGGCAGCTTTGCCTTATGTCTCCTTCATGCACATACAAAATATTGAACTAAAATTAACCTCCTATAGGAATTGTCTGACAAAGTTCTGTCTGGACCACCTTGTTAAAATATATGACTAATGTACACGTATATGTTTATGTATTTATAAAATTATTTTTAGATGGATCAGTTTAGGTAGATAGATGTCCATTATTCTAATTCAGCAAGTAATAATACTGAGTTTATATAATACTATCAGGGAATGTTGTTGTTATTGCTGTTCCCCGGGTTGTCTGACCGAGCAGCCCCAAGGTCCTGAGCAAGGCCAAGGCCATAACCGAGCGGCTCCACAAAACCCTCCCTGCTTACCACTAATAAAGCTCAGGTGACCGAAGCCACTCTAAGGCGAGGAGCTGAGGAGAGTGCGGAAACGCCCGGGAAACCAAAGCCCCACCCATGGCCCTGTGCCCTCAGCAATTATGAAGGGAAAGTTGAGGGGCAAAGGATAAATGTGACGCTTTGGCTCCCAAGCTGCCAACCTCTAGGTTGGCAGTAGGGAGGTCAATCCACGGAAGAGACGCTGTCTATTGAGATCTAGAAAATATAAAAGTAAAAGGAACAGTCAGAGTAAGCTATGAGTATGGCAGAGATCACTCAGCTCTCACTCTGATAGACCAGCCCATCACCACAAGACTAGAACCCAATCCTCTCGGCATCAGCTAGGAAAGACCCTAGAAAGCCTCCTTTGGCGGGGGGGGGGGGAAATAGCTCTCCTATTAACTCCTTTCGGGGTTGGGCACCCGCCCATCAGGGAATGTTGAAGGGCATAGTTCATGAGGTCAGCTATCCTCATTATCATAAATGTTAACTAGTGTACAATATATCTCTTCTATGCAATACTAGAAGTCCGAGTTTCTTATAAATGTAAATATAAATAAAATTGTGTTTTGGATGGTGGTGGTAAGAGGCATTTCTGAACTGTCGAGATGTACTGTATAGAGGCATTGGGGGTAGCCTACCCATAGAATATAACAATCGGTCAAAGACTTTCAGGAGTCAGGTCACTGACCACCATTTTGATTCTCAGTATCTCTGTTAAGTACTCCATGCTGTGAAAGCAGTTACAAAGATGGACAGATATTAAATAGAGAGATATGAGTAATTGTATGAACAGCATAAGCTTAATAATGAAGTATAGAAATAATGGCAAGCTATCGAATCATGCACTGTAGAAGTGAAAATCAAGATGGAATATTTTGATACATTGGCCGTACACTATTGGTATTGGTACCTGTGTACAGTTATACGGCCGGTACCACTAGTGTTGCCATATGGATTGAGCTGCCAATAAGTATATATTTATGACTACACTCATGTGATATACAGTATATATATATCTAATACTGCCTTCACATTACTTCATCATGTACGAATTATATTAGGGTAAGTTACATACAGTAGGCTATATGCAATATCAAATCAGATTCAATTCCCGCGGTCAAGTCTCTCTATTACAAACAAAAGAGAGAGGCGACAGAGTTTGCCATCAAACTCCTAAAGCTTAAAATATCTTACATGGCTTTGCTTACTATTTTAGATCAAAATTTATGGCAAACCAAGACAACTGTGCAGTATCAATCATGCTTTAACATGCTTTAGACAGTGATAAAATGGAATGGGATTTTGTATGAGCTATGCCCTCAAAGTCCTGTATGTGCTAAGAGGTGCTATTTATTTCCTTTCTACCAGTGTGTATCGCCATGGACCTTGGATGTCCAGCCATGCTAAGGTGGATCTGTGGATGTTCCGTATTCTGTGGCACAACGGACTGGCCCTCTACACCGCTTGGACCACCATCGCTGCTCTCCTCAACCTCGGCATTGTTCTAAGGTATACACCATGTCACACACTCTTTAACACTTACTCTGTGGGCATATTTACGCTTCTTTCCGCTATATTAGGGCACATTCAGGCACTCCTGAATTATTAAACAAGTGTCTGAATGAAATTAAATGTATTCAGCCAAAAATTGACAAAAATCGCTTCAAAATTACGCCAGAACGAGCTTTGTAGCACGCGGGATTCACCCGCACCGCTACCATAGACATCGGCAAATATTCGCTAATTATGAGCAATGTCGCGCTACATTTGCCTTTGGCAGCGCTGCATTGTCTCGCGAGATGTGAGGCCCGAGTCTCAGTGCCCCAGCAGCTGTGCTGGAGAGCAGAGGGGAGCCTCCCGCGCTCCCGCTCTCTTACACTTGTCCCCACAGTCTTAAGAGCCTGTAAATTGCCGTATATTGCCAGGACATTCCAGAACGTCTCCCGCAGCCAATGGGTTAAAAACTCTGGCACATTTATATTACTCAACCTACTACATTTATACTCTTTTTTTTTTTTTTTTTTTTTTTTTTTTATTGAAATATCCGTTGAGTTAGTTTTAGTGACTATTTTCAACAGTTAATGTCTTATGCTTAAGCCAGTCATTTAAGCATATCACTCAGGACTCCAGGGTTAATGATAAGATGCTTCAGCGCCAAGCATAAGAAAATGGTTGGAGTAAAAAATAGAATTATAACCCAATTGAAAAATGCATAGAACCTCCATATTATATTCTATATACTCTGGCACATACCCCTTTTTATTTTACATTATTTTATTTATTTATTTTTTTTGGGGGGGACAGCCTCCATATTACTTTGAGTTATTCATGTATGTATAATATAGGTCAAATTTCTAATGAAGGGATCAAATAACTCTTACATACATAGATATCATCATTAAATTGCCATTTATTGTATAATGTAATGAACAACATATCGTGCACGCTTATCACAAGATTTAATCAGTCAGCTGGACCACCTCTGACACATTATACTATTCTTATTTCCAGTAATAATAGGGGGAGATAGTTGTGAAATACCAAATTTTTACTGGGTGAAGGGGTTAAGGAGGGGCTTATTTTTTCTCTGGACCCCTTTCTCCCTCATGTTTAGCCCCATCAGTTTGGTGAATTTACGACGTGGAGGGAGTGTAAAAAACTGTTCTGGAAAGAGGTAAAGAAAGTTTGGGAGGATAGCAAGGGAAGTAGTAAGGGTGTGAAAGATAAGAATGGGCGAGTGCTAGCCGAGAAGCAAGAGAGAGTCGAGAAATGGAGGGACAACTTTAACGAATTGTTGAACCTACGGAATGAAACGCCAGCAAACATAGTTGAATGGGGTATGGGAGGGAGAAGAAGAGAAGTAGTGGAGGAGGTGGGGATCAGGAGGTCAGAAGTGTGTGAAGCCTTGAAAAGAGTTAAAATGGGGAAAGAACCAGGAATAGATGGAGTGTGGGGAAATGCTGAGGTATGGTGGTGAGATAGTGATTGAATGGGTATGGAAAATGTGTAAACTAGCAAGGGAGAAGGGGAGTGCACCTGATGACTGGAAGACAGGCATAATAGTCCCTCTGTATAAGGGTAATGGGGAGAGAGGAGTGTGTGGTAATCACCGTGGGATATTATGTCTTCTAAGCGTAGTAGGGGAGATGTAGCCTACAGTTTTGTTTTGTTTTTGTTTTTTTCTATATTCCAACTTACTTCCTCTCGGGCATAGGCTGAGAGCCTTAACATTCACCGCTTTACAATGAACAGTGAAGCCTGTGAGGTCTTGTTCCAGTCTAGGGAGTGAGACATGTGAAGCACGTCGAGTACAACGAGCACCTGCCATCTTGCCTTCACATGAGGCACGGTGCTCACTCATGGCCCGAAACGACCCCATCTCTGAAGCCACCTCGTTCCCGTGCTTCACTGTCTCACTCCCTACACTCGGACTCCCACACTTACACACACACAACGCCACCTGTTGAGCAAATAACTCACCAGGCATTGCACCCCTATAGCATATTTTGAATATGGGAATATTCATACAGTGCTATTTAATCAGGGAACAATGAGGGTATTTTATTGACGTTTCGGTGGGCTTGTGGTAATGCACTGATACTAGGTACAGCACAAATTCCATCCCAATAATATCTTCCCATTGATACATCGGGATTTGAACCCGGGACCTTTGGATTACCAGGCCAGTGGCAAGACCACTCCACCAAACCTCCCCTACCACACCACACCTAGGGTAGTGATCATAATAACTCCCAAAAGGTTGCCGCAGCAGATAGTGTCAACCCTTTGTAATTTAAGGGGGTACTACTTGCTTTTTCTGGACCCCCTTCTCCCTCATGTTTAGCATATTAGTTTTGAGGTTTTCAGACTTTTGTTCCGTTATTTCGGCGATTTTTGAGACCTTTCGGGTAAATTTTGTTGTCAATATTAAGACCTTTCGTGCCATTTAGGTGTCGATTTTTTCCTGGCGAGCGATAGCGAACCTGTAATTTTAGAAGAAACCGGCCTCTGGCCGGGACATTTTTCTACCGAAAAATTTACAAAATTATCTTGAAAGGGGGTCTAGGGGGTGTTTTATTAAAGCTTGATGGAGGTCTAGCGAGGAAACTCAAAATTTAATAATATATGAATAAATATCCCCCCAAAACAAGCACTACCCCCTTAACCGTTTCCAGGTATGAGGTTGATCTGGACATGCAGCTGATTGTGTACATCGTGTTGGGCTCACTGTCTGGAATTATGGTACTCTACTTCATCTTGGAAAACACTGCTCTGGACCGCTTTGTTCGCTACACCGTCACTCCCTATGCTGGTCAGTCATTTATCAGTTTTATATTTTGTTTTGTTTTATGATATGTTGAAGGCTATTTGAATATCAGTGCTTGCTTATATAGGCATCAAAAACTATATTTGGATTAATCTTTTATAAGACATATGAGATGAATCAGAAGCAACATATACATAAATACATACGGTTTATTAAAGCAATCTATTAGCCCCTTATAAATTTCATAAATAAATCAAATACAGTAATTCCTTTAACATAAAGCAAGACATCTGACAGTCATCAGTCATGCAATTTCTCAATAATTGACAAACTTCACAGGTGTAGTCACTCGGGCTGCAGCCCATTCGGGCCGCGCTCCAATCTGACCTCACCTTGTTTGACCCGCGGTATAATTGGTATGCAGCATGCTTGTTATATGCCCCCCTGCTGGCAATATGTATGATGATGACAATAAGTCATGGGTGGGTGAGGGGGGGCAAAGCCCCTCCTCAACCTAATATTGTATCCCACAGCAGTCAAAATAGATGGGAACATGATCGTAAAAGTAAGAGTAATGTAAACAAAGCGGGCGAAACGCCCAAATACTATATGGGCGGCGGCCCGAGCATCACGCGGCCTTAGATATTGAAATGCTGGGTATACGAAGGGAATTTAACCCTGCCGAAAACTCCCCAGGTTTTCAGATGCATGGTGTGGGGTTTGAACCCTGCCGAAAACTCCCCAGGTTTTGAGATGCCTGGCGTGGGGTTCAAACCCTGGAGGGATGTTATCCCTCCTGAAAACTCCGCAGGTTTTGAGATGCCTGGCGTGGGGTTCGAACCCGGGTTAGTGACCTCCCTCAGTAGGTCAACCAGACCCGCGCGCTAACCCCTTGTACTACCAGGGACGTACAATAGAATAACAACCTTAGTTCTCCTTGAAAGATAGGTGATGGGTTTATTAGACTTCGCCATCAACGATTATTTTACGTTATTCCAGATGTCAACTCGGGTAGTTGGGGTTGCGGGCTTTTTCGGTACAGGGCATTACAGATATCTTACTTTAACTCTTAGTAGCCAAACTGGGTTGGATTCTGATCCGCTCTTCTTAGAAAAAACACAAATATAATGAATAATAAAAGATTACACAATGGAGGATGTCAAGTATAGATATAATAAAATATATTAAATAGAATATAATAAGTTTAAAAATTAGAATTAATGCTGTAAAAAAGCATTAACTCTAGACTTTAAAACGGAGATATGAGCTGAATTGACTAGCTCACTTGGCAACTGATTCCACAAGTCAACCATGGTCGGCACAAAACACTGTGAAAACTGGGTTCCATGTAAATTCCACCCACAAAAAATCCAACCAACAAAAATTTCACCCAGTAAATTTTACCCACGAAATTTCCACCCATGTAAAATTCCACCCAAGAAAGATCCACCCACAAGGTGTACCGAAGCTTAACTCATAAGCTGCGCAGCTATGGTATTTGAAAGTGCCCGCCATGCGAAGGAATTTTGGTTCATTCCTGACAAAAATCGTTAATTTACCATATAATTATATAATTAATACTTATCCATATGCGCCTATTTTACTTTTAATATGAACATATGAACATTGGAAAGCAATAAAACAAGTGGTAACTGAAATTGGCTGGTGAAAATCGTATATTTTATCCCCACGGTCGTAATCTGACCTTGACCGGCGAGAGAAACACCTTTGGCTTAGAGAGTCGGAAATACTCTCCCCCATCGTCCCCCCTCTCTCCCAGTCGTCCTGGCACGGAAGTACTTGATAAATATCGGGAATAATAGGGAAAATACTGGATAATTGAAGAGGGGGGGAAAAGAGGAGGGAGGAGGGGAAGGGGGTTACATATGTGTAGGAGTGGTAGCAAGTAATGGAGGGAAATTATTTCACCTAATCACAAATTGCTTTGTTTTGAGTGCCACTGGGATGTTTTGAAAGGTTTTTGTTATGCCTTGGATCTTAAGAGTCTGGCCGTATTCGCCCAGTAGAGCCTCTTAAGAGTCTAGCAGTAGTCCCTGGGTTAATTGGATTGTGAAATTCGTACCTGAAACTAAAAAAGATTGTGTTTAGGACACTCAAAAGATCGAAGCAGACGTTATAACCTAGCCTCATTTTTAAACTGCAATAAAATGGAAGTTTGTTTTTACCTGTGTTTGCATATTACCCTTTATTACTTGTGGGTGGAACTTTCTTGGGTGGAATTTTACATGGGTGAAATTTTCTTATGTGGAAATTACTTGGTGAAATTTTCGGGGGTGGAATTTTCTTCGGTGGAATTTTCGGCCCACCGAAAACTGTGTAGGCCTACTGTAGTAGAAAAGTTCACGCGACTCATGGCAAGATCATTAAGATTGCTTGTGAATCTAGTTGCACGAGCCCATACATAGGGCCCAGGCAGAACCCCATGTAAGGGATGCTGAGGATTGTTAAACACTTTAAATAATAGACTAAGGGCACCAACTTTACGCCGATGATACAGATCAAGAGACAAATGAGGTAGAATAAAACTAATAGAATTCAGGGACCTGTCAAGCAACTTGAGATGGCAGTTAGCTGCAGACAAATAAAACCATAAAAAGACTTGATAACTGTGGCTTCACAAGCTAACGTTTTATAACACTTGCGAAGTAGACCAATTTTCTGGGAAATAGAAGAGGAGAAAAAACGAATATACTTTTCAAAAGTAAGTTTGGGATTCAGAGTAACTCCCAACAAACGCAGAGTATCCACATTCTCAATAGAGTATCCACATTCTCAATTCGCTTGCGAGAAACTTGTATTTACCGAAAACGAGCTTCAGAGCGTAATACAATTATGTATCTATAAAAGGGCGATAATAGAGCTTTCCAATGACACCTGAATCATCCTTGTACGACCACGGGTTATCCTGTAGCGATCGCGCAACCGGAGGTGAAAAACCCTAAAATAAGGTAATTTCCTCAGTTTTGTCCTTGTCTCGCGAAGCCGGGTGTGTGTAGGGAGGCGGCGGTGGTCCCAGACACGGCCCAGTGGTGGTGCCGAGCTGTCAGAGCTCGCCTATCGTCATCCCAACGCGCGGACTCTCTCAGAGCCCCTAATGTGCTCAGAATGCCGCCCGTCATATGACGGGTACCGGAGGATAGTCCATTTATCTCTCGCCCGTCATATGACGGTCACCGCGGCTTGAGTGTTAACCCGTACTGTACCGTGGGATACAGTAATAAAAGTCCCCAGCAGTCCCAAGCAATGTGGCACAAATGGCAGGAGAGGCCACCTATCCACCTCCAAAGATGAGGCAACACTGGCTCTTTTCACCCTTCAGTGGGTCTCATATAAGCTGAGAAGTGTTGCCAACAAGGGAGCAGTGCTCAAAAGGTCGTGGTTACTGGTACAGGGTTGTACAGGCAGTTACAAGGAAAGTACATTACTGACATATATATACGGCACTGAGACTGGGGAGTTACTTATCTACTGACGTATATATATGGTGCTGGGATTGGAGGGGTTAAGGAAAGCAAATAAGTTGGCAATATCAAAGGAAGGACTGTCAGACAGAATAGACTTAGAAGACTGAGAAAAATAACGCTGCCGCTGCCGAACATACAGTGGGCAATCGACGAGAAAGTGCCGCACAGTAATGCTTGTGTCACAAGTAGAGCACCATGGAGGAGGAGCATGTGGAGAGGTCATTAAGTGTCCATGTGTGTAGCGGGTATGACTAATACGGAGACGAGTGAGTACGATTTGATCCCTGCGCCTGTCCTGAAAAGAGGAAGGCCAAACGGAAACCACATCTTTGATAGCACGAAGATGGATGGTAAGGGGCTGTGAAGACCACTCACGTTGCCATGCACGATAGATGACTTCTCAAACTACGGCTTTCATATCAGACAGGTGCAAGAGAGGACCTTCTCTTGGACCGATACAGGCTGTTTTAGCGAGCCGATCCGCTCTCTCATTACCCGCTATGCCCACATAGGCAGGAACCCAGCAAAACTGGATATTCCAATTGGCCAAGAAAAGGTCATATATTCGTCGGAGAATAGTGGAAATAAGCAGATCCTTCGTTGAAAGATCTTGTAATGCCATAAGGGCACTCAGGGAATCACTATAAATAACCACCCGAGGGGTGTTGACTGGAAAGGAAGGGACCATATCAACTGCCCCCAACAATGCATGCAATTCAGCAGTAAAAACAGATGAGTATGGGGATAAAGCCAAGCTAAAAACAGAAGCCTCTGAAACCGCCACACAACCAACTTTCCCATCCCTTTTAGACCCATCAGTGTATATGACACGGGCAGGAGCATGACGTAGCATATGCTGAAGGGCGACACACCTCTGAACAGCAGGGAGCGAAAACTTAGGACCCTGAGCAATAAATTTACAAACCCTAGGTGATGATAAAAGCCAATACGGGATGGAGGGCTCAGCCGCCTGCAGAAGGGGCATGGGTAAATCATGTTGTGTAAAGAGTCTGTGGGCCAAAACCGGAAAAGACGGTAACAATGCCAGAGGGAACTCATCCACACTCACCTTCTCAAACAAGTTGCCCGCAGGTGAATTGGTAGACAGCAATTGTAGAGCAGAATTCATGAGTACATACTCTCGATGGAGGGAGAGAGGAAGTGGCCACTTTCTACGAGAAGGCTCGTAATGCGAGACGACTTGAAAGCTCCAGTGCAAAGCCGGATACCAAGATTATGGACAGGATCCAAGGTTTTGAGCGTGGTTTGGGAAGCTGCGCCATAAATAGCACACCCATAATTCTAGACGGACAAAACCGTGGCCGTATATAACATAAGGAGGGTCCAATGATCAGCACCCCAGGTATCATGGTGACATTTCTTCAAGACATTGAGACATCTCAGTCACCACGCCTTACGGTCTTTTACATGAGCAAACCATTTAAGATGTGTGTCAAGGATTAATTCCAAGAACTTAACCTGATAAGAAAATAGTAACCGATGTCCATTCATTGAGAGGGAGATAGTCTTACCATGTAGGTGACGTTTGTCACGATAAAAGAGAATCGCCTTGGTTTTCTCGCTGGAAAAGGTAAACCCTGTAGAAGACGCCCAACGGGTAATGTCCCTCAAGACAAGTAGGAGAGAGCGGTGATGGTTCGGACACGTTTTTTTTTAATATTTATAGAAATTCAGGTTTAAGCAGTAGTATAATCTAGTTAATGTTAAAATGTTGCTTCGTTATTTGGTTCTTTAGCCTAATTATATTAAACCCTTAGCTCTTTTCAGGTTTGAGCTATAGTTCCCGAAACACAAGTTTCTAAATCGACCGAACCATCCCTACCAGTGGTGATGGTTCGGCCAGAAGGGTTGGATGGTACGGCCACGTGTATTAATTGGCATAATCTTAAAACTATGTGAGTTGGATTGGCTAAAATCAAGAATTTATCAATTAAAAGACATTTTATTGTGCTAAAGTACAAAATTATCTTCATAATTCAAATTAACCTCTGCATATTTGCTAAATAAAATAATGTTTTAAAAATGAATTAAGCTTCACCAGAATGATGTATAATTTAGTTAGCCTGTTACTGTCTGCTTTATAATAATGCATAATTGGCCTTATCTCTCTCTCTCTCTCTCTCACACACATGCACAACATTTGACTCCAACATCCAAAATTGTATCTTCATAATTGTTCCAAAACATATATACTTTAAACAAATAAAATTAATCAACATTATGGATAATTTTACTCTGCATAAAGTTAGGCATGTAAGCCTATCTCTGTTATACACACATTCACTCGATCTTTATAGTTATCTCATACACCAGTTCTCTCTCACATATTCACTCCAATCTGTACTGTAGTCTACTTTCGTTCTCTCTCAAACATCCGTAATAAATCATAATAGGCATGTGTAATATTTGTTAATAGTTTGAAGTTTATTTGACTCCCTCGAAGTTATGTATATATAATTACTATATTGCTTCATACATTGCTTCGTGGTCTCAATACTCTGCACTATCATTTCATTATTATCACTTTGGCTGATAATGTTTGCTTCATAATACAATATACCATAATTCGTACCGAAACTCAATATGCTTTGTAGTATCATGATTCGAGACTTTAGTACAAAGATTCATCTGTTTCAATAGTTCATATGTTTTGATCTCTAAGTTTCATACCTTAATCATAATTGTTTATAGAGAACAATATTATTACTAGTCAGTTAAATTGTAGCAGTCGAAGGAATAACATTAAACCACCACTACTGCTACCTCGTGTATCCTTATTCCTTCAACCAAATACTACAGCATGTAATTTATTAATAAATAAAAAAATAGATACATTTACATCTATTGCCCCCCTATACTATAGGTAAAGCAGGATGGTTCGACCACTGTCGAACCATCACCACCCTCAACTGGCCGAACCATCCCGATTTTAAATAGTTAATTGTTGGGTACTCTCAACTTTCACACAAGAGAGTTTAGCATTCGTTTTTTACGGCAATATCTTCTGCATGCAACACAGATTCACCATAATAATGCATAACTCGCTGGTTGTCATGCTAATGGAGGTAGAGCTTACGATATAAACTGAAAATATTACATAGGTGCAAAAAAACACAAAATCTGATCTGCATCGAAAAGTGTGGCATTTGTAGGCCCGAAATTCCGTGTGACTAACGAATACAATCTCTCGCACTTTCACGCAAGATCTCGCGGCCTTAGGTCCCATACGTTTCTCAGGAAATGCACTGTCCGAACCATCCTTCCGTCCGAACCATCACCGCTCTCCCCTATTAAGGCATCGCTGTATATGAGATAAACTGGGAGAGGTATGGTAAACAGCAAAATCATCCACATAAAGGCTATGGGAGACCTGAGGAGGGAGGCAGGAAACAACCCCATTGATGACAATGGCAAACAGCGTGCTACTAAGAACGCTCCCCTGAGGAATGCCCATCTGAAGAGAGTGAGGGCGAGACAGGGTTCCATTGACAATCACTTGGAAAGTCCTATTAGTGAGGAAACCCTGCAAAAATCGGAGAAGAGGGCCACGCATGCCAGACTCATGTAAGATCCGTAGAATTCGATAGCGCCAAGTCGTGTCATATGCCTTAAGGGGTTATCACACAGGGCCAAATTCTCGTCAATCTCCAATCTCCAGTCTCCGTTTCCAGTCAGTAGCACCAGCAAATTCTATCACACACGCCAAGCGTCCTGGCTGCGTGAGTCTCCGACACAACAATAACAACGTCCGACCTTAGCCTATATTGGTCCGTTTCACCTATACTGTAATGTATAGCAATATGAATTTACATCTACAATTATAATGCAATATGACTCAATCTACACGTTAGTGTAATTTTTTTTTAAATTTGAAGCTTATATGAGGAAATTTATATTTTGAACTTTTTCGATTCATACCAATCGCCGTGGCGTAGGCTATAGAACAGTGGTTTCACTTAAACTGTAAAATAATATGGATTGATATTGACAAACTTTGTGTAATAGGACCCAATCTATACGTTAATGTTGCTATGTTTTGCGTGTGAAGCTTATATAAGTAGCTATGAGGAAGTTTTTCGCAAAATATAGGCTATAGCCTGACGGAGACCCCTGTCGTTACCTCGGCACTAAACGATCGTTTATATTGTGCTGTTTCACCAATAATTTAGAGTAATATGGATTTATATCAACACTTATATTTCAATATGACTCAATCTACAAGTTTGCGTGATTATGTTTTATATTTGGAGCATATATGAGGAAATATTTTGAACTTTTCGGAGGTTGTAGGCATAATCCTGTGTATGCGGGTAGACTGTATTTATCTCAATAATTTGGTAATGTTACAATATATTTTTACATTTTACATTCATAAATAGTCCACTAATATACTAGGTTAGGTTAGGCTAGGTTAAATATATTGTTCAATGATTCTTAGTAAATAGGCATCTGAAAAACAGTTCCTCCTGCTACACAACCGAATGTTTTCGTTTCATACCAATCGCCGTGGCGTATGTATAGGAAGTGGTTATTTAGCTGCAAGTGGTGTAGCTATTTTAGCATTAATTCACTTAGATTATGTCTATCCGCAGCCCTTCTCACAATCAAAACACACAATTATGTAGCAAAATATATATTTCGACGTCATATACTTGAGATATCAATGAGATTAAATGCGAGCTGTAAAGAGGCTGACACTCTACCTCCATCAAAAACTGGAGCTTCCCACCCAGTGCGGGAAGCATCCTAGCTCCATCAAAGGGTGAGATTTGTGCTGGAGATTGATGGTAGCTCCACTTTTTGCTGAAGAGTGACGAGAATTGGCCCAGTGTGATAACCCCTTTAGTGATGTCAAATAAAACCCAACACGAACCCTCGCTGGACTTGATTCTCCAAACAGGCCAAAGAATGAAGCGTGAAGCATTGAGGGCGGGACCCAAGCTGTGATTGGGAGATGAGATTATGGCTCACAGAAAGTATAAGAGCCGAGGATGCACCATCTTCTCAAATATTTTGAAATTGGGCGGGAGTTGGTGGGTAAACTAGGGTCTTTGCCTGGTTTTGGAATGGGGACAGTATAAGCATGCCTCCAATCAGGAGGGAAGTACCCATGCCGCCATATTTGGTTAAAAACACCAGATAGAAAAGTAAGAGCCTTATCGTCCAGGTGTTGAAGCACAATATAAGAAATTGCATCTGGGCCAGAGGTAGCATCCTTGCAATCCCGCAAGGCGTCCTTGAGGACATCGATGGTAAAAGAACTGTTGTAAGGGGAGGACGCACCCCCTCGAAAGTCCAAGGAGCGTGCTTCAGAACGACGTTTCTGGGAAACAAACGCACGGGGTAAATTAGCTTCACTACCGACATCCATCAGATGACTAGCATGAGCCATTGATATGGAATAATCGTCACACAACAGCGAGGCAGAAGCATGATAAAAACACGAATGAACAGATCGGTTGTTTTTACCAGTAATCTTGTGAAACTTCTTCCAAACTATAGACAGAGGAGTACGGGGGGTCAATCCAGAGACATACCACTGCCACGACTGTTTCGTCTGCGAGATAACAGTACATTTGAAAAGTGCACCCAATTTATTATAGTAGGGCTTCACAACGCTAATAAAATACATAGCAGTAACAAACTTCACCCAAACATGTAATGTCGCACCATTTGACAGCGATGCTCGAGCATCCCGTAGGTGACGGGTGGACTGAGCAAGGCGACGTTCTAAATAATGTTTTAACCGAACCACCATGGGACTCGTCAAGGGTGAGGGGTGCTGGATGCCCGAGGGATGGTGCTATCAGCAACGGAACACAGAAAATCTTTGAAAAACATATAATTATCATGTGGAGATACATCATCACGAAAAACCCCAATGCCAGCTGAAAGAGAACTTAAGGAGTCCCAATCAGCTTTAGCAAGGTTATACCTGGCCAACTGACTTGTCGCATTAGGGGATGTGGAAGTCAATAGTATAGGGTGATGGTCACTAGTAAAACGGTCAGCAACAACAGACCAAGTAAAAAGGGATACCGCCTCAGCCGATGCCAAAGTAAGATCAACTGCAGAGGAAGTAGAGTGAGTTAAAGAATAAAAAGTGTGGTGACCTTCATTAAGACAGCATAGGGGAGAGTTTAAAAGCAGATCCTCAATGAGACGTCCTGGTGCATCAGAAGAAGAACAACCCCATACCGGAGAGTGGGAGTTAATATCACGTAAAATTAAAAACGGAGGAGAAAGACACCGTAAAAGATGGGGCAACCTAGACATGTTATAATTACAACTAGGTTGGGTTGATTATATACAGTACAGATCGTAAGGGCTGTACTATTAGGAAGGGATATCCTAATGACAACAGCTTGGAATGGGGGATCTAACAACGGAACTGGTTTAAAAGCATAAGAGCGATGTAAAAGGATGGCTGTTCGAAGATGACCATCACGCACAGGTGCCTCTGCTACAACATAATAAGCACCTATCGAGTCTAGGACAGGGCCTACATGCTGGAGGCAGACACATAGAGGAGTATACAAGTGAAGTAATCGTTGAATTTCGCCAAGGCGACGCCTAGTGGCGAAACCATTCATGTTCCACTGAAGTATACTATGATGTTTCATGAGTAATCACTGATTTTAAATTGCTGTGATTTTGGGCCCGATGGATACGGGCAACATTAGGTAGGGGTACAGACAGAGGGTGAGGGGTAGGACGACCAGGTACGTCCCCAGGAGACGGGACCTGGAGTATAGGTAATTGTTCAAGGGGAGAAGAAATCTCGTATTGAATCCTTTCCACTAATTCTGTTGGTTGAACAGCCAGGTGACTTATACAATTAACACATATACAATGGGCATCATGAGAGCCTGCAAAGTCAGAAGGAGGGTGGCAAGAGGCAATAAAGTGAGCAACCTTTACATGTAAGTCACTCACTTTTATCATTAATAGCAGGGCCAATATAGTCAATAAAGCATTTATCACAGCCACACTGGGAAACATGTTTAGCAGGAGGCGGAGAGGTATCCAATGCCATAAGTGGACCATCGATATCTGCAAGTTGGGCCTCTATGTCATCATGGGAAGGAGTCAGAGGAGCCGATGATACCTGCGGAGATGTCAGAATATGAGGTCTCCTCCTGTCCTGACCCAGCACATGCTTGGGAGATAAGGTAGACCCATCCGGAGGAGGAGAGTCAGAACCTTTCCTCTTCTTAGGTGTAGGATCCAAGGGAGGAGATCTGTCCTTACTGCGCATGGAAGAAACAACAGTTCGGGCCATATTAACACTGGAATTACTCTTAGTAGTTGTCATAGATGAGGAGATCAAAGCAGTATTAGAGGTGGAAGTAGGAGGACACTTAACATCTTCTGCAACCTCAGGAGGAAGATCCGTCTCTGGCAGTAAGTCCCGGAGTGGCGAAAAGCGATTTGTTGGAGGAGGGCAAGCCACTGAGGTTGGAGGATGCGTGAGGGCAGGTCGCAAACCAGACCTAGCCAACCTAGCATACGTCAATGAAGGCAACAGACCCTGGTCCTTCAAATAGGAGATGGCCGCTCTGTGAGAGAAGCTCCGACTCAGTTTCAAATCAAGGATAGCACTATGATAATGAAAATGAGGGCAAGTGTTGGAAAAGACAGCATGGGGATCACCGCAATTGAGGCAGGCATGGGAGGATGCATTGCAAGCCTCCCGAAGGTGATCTGAACCTCCACACAAGGGGCATAATTTTAGATTCTCTTGGCAATACTTGGCCGGGTGACCAAACTTCCAGCAACTCTGGCATTGTCTAGGGCGGGGGACATGTTTTCGTACAGCCAGCTGTCGGCCCGCTATCCTAACAAAAGGGGGCAAGTCACGTCCCTCGAAAGTCAGTTTAGCGATACGGAGGCCCTCTCCTTATCGCTAAACTGACTTTCGAGGGACGCTGGGAACCGCGCCGAGACAGGTACATCTCAACCCTCAGTACTGGAGTATCAGACGGTCCCATGTTCTCCAGGAGGCGAGATGCAGAGTCCTCAAATGGTGTATCAATACAGATCTCATGAGGGATAACAACTGTCCCAACACAGTTATTAAGAGTTGTGGTTTGTGATGGAAACTTGGGACGGTGGATCGACCAAACCACTCCTGAAGAGAACGAGACTGGGCCTCAGTACGAGCTTCAAGGAGGCGCAATCCATCCGTACCCGTACGGATTTCAACATCACCGATGTCAGGGCGTAGTATGTAAGATCAAGATCATCACCTATGTCATAATTAATATTAAAAAAATTAGGCCACTTACTGGAGCCAAAAATAGTTTGAAATAGCTGGACAGAAGTTGGTGGGGCAGGACGACGTGGACGAGAAGGTTTGGATTTGGGAGGGACAGATGGCTCCAATGTAACAGGGCCATCAGAACTAGATGAAGGAGGTAAGCGTGGCTTGAGAGAGGGACGAGTCTCTCCTACTATTGTAGCCGAGGAGGCCACTGAAATCCCCTCAGCAGGGTGGGAAGGATCCAGGGAAACGTCAGAATTTGCATCAGAGTTCGAAGCCAGTGTCGAAGTCGGAACCAGGGGAGGAGTTTCACAAACCCCAACCATAAATACCAAGCCATGCTGTTCCAAGTGTGTACTAAGCAGACCAGGTGGAGAGTAGGTAGGCCGGGAGGAATACCAGTAAGCCAACCTTTACGAATCATGGAGCCCTAAACCTTCACCAACGACACAAGTGGGGACAGACTCCCAAGTGTCGGCTTCCTATCCTACCCCTTGTAAGGGGATGGCATTAAAATGTAAAGAGAGGCTCAAGTGTAAGCATAATACGCTTGATGAGACTGAGGGCATGAAACGATGCAATTAACATCTCCAGTCTTTACATAATTATGGGCTACCGGTCAGAAAGCCAAGAGTCCCACCTCCAAGAAATGGCACCCCTGGATCCGGAGCCGCATTACGGAGATGGTCCCGCCCAGGAACCGTAACATTAGTCATGTTACCGAACCACAGGTCCTAAAACTCTCGGGTGAGCCGACATGTCACCACTGTCACCACAATTGGTTCCGGGCCAAAGCTCCAATCTCAGCAGACCAGCTCACTCATCCAACCGAACATAATTTGAACAAAGAGGAAAAGTCCACAAAGTTAAACCAAAAGGGACAGAATAAGAACAGAAGGGAAAAAACACAGAAAGAGGAAATACAAACTACCGTACACAAAATTAGTCAAGCCGACGACGAAAGCTCGAGGGGAGAAGGCAAGAAGCATCCCCCATGAAGCTCCAGTTGCCGGCCCCGAAGCCCCCCAACCGCGACAAGGAATGTAGTAACAGGGGGGCGTCGGCATAGGAGATTAATATATTTTCAAGCTCGGAGCTCAGGTCAGCAGTAAAAATTATAAAAAGCAAAGGCCCAAGGACACTGCCTTGATGATGCGCATGGACATCACCAACTATAATAAAGGATGATTTGACATCTACCGACTTTATTGAAGCCATGACTGTTAGGAGGCAGTCATATAATTATGTCATTGTTAACATCATGATTTCTGTACAGGCTAAACATTTATTGATTATGATACTTGCTGGAAACTTTAAGTAACTGCATCTCATGGCATTTACAAATATCCTTAGTTAAGCGCTGAGCAATATACCCAGCTCTTATATACAAGCTCATTCCACGAGCACGAGGAATAGAATCACGCCGAATAAGAACTGGTTTACTGAAGTGTAGGTATAGGAAGTTTAGAATTATTTCTATAACCAGAGACAATGGTTTCAGAACAAAAAAACAATATCATAATCAACAGATGCCAATGTAAGATCCTTGATGTTCTTATGGAGACCACGAATATAATAAAATACACGACAACTTGTCACAGATTGTCTGCGAGGACCGGGATTAACTTCTATATCACCGGACAAAAGGAGAAAAAACAAAAATTTCAAAAGCAAAAGGCCATACGCAAAAACATAATGATGGATATATACAGGTCGACCCAGACGGAGCCAATCACATCTGGGTATGGTAAAGAAAAAAAGGCCCAAAGACACCATACCCAGGGGGGAGCAATAGCGGTAGATTTTAATTTTTTAGGGAAAAAAAAAAAAAAAAAAAAAGAAGGAGAAACCGAAAAAGAAGGCCAAATCTCCTAAAAATCCACCAGACTCAAAAGTCTTCCTCATTGGCCTGCTAACCACCGTGAGAAAAAAACAGGAGATTGCAGGAAAAGGAAGGAAAGTTGCTGTATAGCATCAAACAGCAGGGATGGATGAAAACTGACAATGGAAGACCTTGGTGCAGGCTATGGCAGCATCCTAAACATTCATCATGGTAAAATACCATAGATTTACTAGATGGCCGTTGACTAAAATATTGTTCATCCGCCCTTTGACAGGTATTGTTTTTAGTCCTGCAGGGTGTCTAGCCACCCACCCTCCAAGTGAAAACCCGGAGGGGGAACCGGTTTAGTCGCCGACAACCCGACCATGAAACAGGTAGTATCAGATTACATGTTACTGATAGCAGGAATACCTGACCTGACAAAGCGGGCGATTCGTCCGAATACTACATGGGCGGCGGCCCGACCGCCAGGCGCCCAATTGGGATGCGGCCCAACTGCCATGGGACCCCTTGGACTGAGAGTTCCACTTGGGGTCGAATGAGTAAATGAAATAATGAAATACTGAACCAATACAAATGTGAGTAAAGATAATTTGAAGGATAGAAGAAACAAATCAAAGTGAAAGTAAACAGCAGTAGGAAGTGCAAAACAGATTATGGGGGGTGGACATACAGTAGCGCCTCTCTTACAGATTATGGGGGGTGGACATACAGTAGCGCCTCTCTTATAGATTATGGGGGGTGGACATACAGTAGCGCCTCTCTTATAGATTATGGGGGTGGACATACAGTAGCGCCTCTCTTATAGATTATGGGGGGTGGACATACAGTAGCGCCTCTCTTATAGATTATGGGGGGTGGACATACAGTAGCGCCTCTCTTATAGATTATGGGGGTGGACATACAGTAGCGCCTCTCTTATAGATTATGGGGGGTGGACATACAGTAGCGCCTCTCTTATAGATTATGGGGGGTGGACATACAGTAGCGCCTCTCTTATAGATTATGGGGGGTGGACATACAGTAGCGCCTCTCTTATAGAAACCCTTACTCCTTACCCCCCCCCCCCTCCCTTACAAAGCCTTCTGTTGTGCTGTCCTCATCCTCCACTTTGTAGTAAATCCGATGTTGAAAGTACTGTAATTCTGGACTGCCTAGTAGGGAACACAAGGTATGTGCAGTGTGTGTATCCATGTAACTATTCGCCATACTATTCATCTTTCTTATTATAACTAAACAAACTAGATTTTGAAAGTCAGATAAATTAAATATTTTATAATATACATTCGTTTTTGTTCTCCCAATCTAGTTAGTGTATGATAATTTTTGCTTCTTTGTTGAGGATTTTAATCCCTTTTCGTCATTTATGAATTAGAGTTTATTAAGGGTAACATATTACGTAAAAATATTTGCGGTAATTCTGTTAATGAAATTCAAAATAATCTGAATATTGATAACTTAATCGATGAACATACCAAGAAAAATATAACATTTGATATTAAACTTTCTGATAAGAACAAGTGCATTGCAAAATTATACATGTTACCTAAATTTCATAAAAGACCTTATAAATATCGCTTTATTGCCGGAGCAAAATTTGCTACCACTAAAACTCTATCAGAACAAGTCGTAAATTGCTTAAAATACATTAAAAGTACTCATAAAAGATATTGTAATACCATCATGAGAAGAACTGGCATTAACTATTATTGGAGTGTTGACAATTCGTTAGAAGTTATTGATAAAATAAATACCATGCCGAAAGTTACCTCGGTACATAGCTTCGACTTTTCAACTTTGTATACCAATTTGCCTTTAGATTTAGTATATTCAGAGCTTTGCTTTTATTATAGATTTGCACTTTGACAGGTTCGTTAGGAATGGTAATTATTTCATAAATGTTTATACATATTTTAATAATGCATCACTTAGCTCTACTCCCACTAGTTCTGTATATTTTTATAGAACTAAACTTAAAGATGCCCTTAAATTCCTCCTTTTCAATACTTATGTTAGATTCGGGCCTTACATTTTCAAACAAATATTAGGAATTCCTATGGGTGGAAATGCTAGCCCTTTAATTGCAGACTTATTCTTGCTTGCTTTAGAATTTAAATATATAAAAGACTTAGTTGACAGTAGCAAGAAAAATAAAATCCCAGAAAAATTAGCACTTGCTAAATTGTTAAGTAATAATAGTAGATATATTGATGATATTCTCGTTTGCAATTTGTTAAATTTTAATCAAGTTGCTAAACTTATTTACCCTAATTCTATTCCCCTCACACAATGTAACGTAAATTATAAAGTTGAAAATGTTCTTGATATAAATATAGAGATTGTTAATGAACAGTGCATACTTAAAGTATATCACAAAGTTGATGATTTTAATTTTAACGTAATAAACTTTCCTTTCCCTAGTAGTAATATCGATAGTAAATTAACTTATAATTGTTTTTATTCCCAATTAATAAGATTTTGTAAAATCTGCACTAAAGTAGATGACTTTTGGGCTAGAGCTAGGTTACTATACAGACTCTTAGTGGACAGAGGTTTTGAGGCAAGTAAATTGTTCCATAAATTTAATCTTTTTAGGGTCAATTATTGTGACTGTATTCTAAAATTTGACATCAATAATTGTAATCAAGCATTTTTAACTTGAAGTTTCTTGTATAACCTCTGCTTACTTTTTGTCTGTATTTATTGTTTTTTGTCTGTATTTATTGTTTATCTTTTTCTTTTTCTATTTTTCTATTATTAATATTAATATTGATGATTTTTTAAATTTATTGTTCTTGTTAGAAAGTACTCTTTGTTTAAATCTGTTGTTACTTCATATTTTGCAATTATTTGTCTTTATATTATATGTATTCATTGTCGATAGTATCAATTGCTTACTTTTGCGATTTCCTTAGTTTATTTGTGCTATAAATGTAGGTTATTTGTAGGGTAGTTATTGATAGGGGTCACTTGAGGCATGCTATGCTTACAGGTACCTACCCGATAGCACTATCGTTAGTGAGTGCTGTACTGTATTTTATATATTATTTTGTAATAGTATAGATATCTTATCAATATTTGTATTTTGTACTATTGTTAATGTCTTGTCATGTTGCAAATTTGATTTTAAATAATATTTTGACATTTAACATGTAGTTTCTTTATTCATGCAGAGTTTAGTCAAATTTGCCAGAACGTCCCGGACTTCCCAAACTTGACTACTTCCTTTAACGTGACGATAGTGCGTTGTTATATGTGCGATTAGTTTGCTTGGGAAACAGATTAACTTGCTCATGTAGTAATGTACACCCTATGTGGTGGATTGTGTTCTTTTATTTAATAATTTTCATTTTAGTAAGCGTTGTTTCCACATAGCGATTTTGATAATTTAATTTGACTTTATATTGTCCTTGTCCCAATTTTGGTTTGTTTAGTTTGCAAGTTTTACATTTTAATACAACTTTCTCTTCTTAGTGGTGGTGTTGGCTATGGCTGGGATCTACATCAAGCAATACTCTGAGGCCACCATGGAGTCTGGCTACTTCATCGTGGTGCTGCTGGGTACGGCTGTCTTCTGCCTGGTGGCACGGCTGGGGCTGGTCATTGTCCGAGCCGTCAAGAGCCCACTCTACATCAACAATAAAGTGGGGGACGATCCCGTGCTGAGCTACGCCGCCTGATATTGGGGCTATGTTGACACCTCTCACCGCGCCTCAGAACCCTCTCAGCATCTTTTGGCAACCTATACCAGCCTTTAAGAATGTGGATTAACTGTTTGCGCCTCAGATCCTTTGCAACACCTTTTGATATCCTTTACATGTCTCTAAGACAGTGGCTTAATTGTTTGCACCACATAACCTTCACAACTCTAAGTATGTGGCATAAAAGTATATGCCTTAGAATCTTTGCAGTATTTTTTCCGGCCTAAGAATGTGAAAATGTTTACACCACCACCTTTTGGCAACCTAGTAACCACGTCAGTATGATGCTGCCTTCTGTGTTTTATTCTGGTTAACATAAAGTAATTAATTTAGCTTTGGGAAGCTGTATCAATGGGCTTAAACTACCTCAAGTAACTCCTTCAGTATAATGAATCACTTGTTTTCATGTAATTGGCTAAAATTAGACTATTTTATTTAACTCTTTATCAAGCCTCTCATAATCAAAGGGTTAGATTATTTGGCCTCAGAACCTTAGCAATGGCATTTATATTAACTTGATTTGGCATGATGCAGATGAATATTACAGTACTGCACTATGTAACAGGAATCGTCATTTACAATGAAATTATAGTACGACTTGTAGAGTAGAAGATGGCACAATAGTAAGAGAAATATCATATAAAGATGGGCCTTTATTGTGGCAACATTTTGCTTTGACCTGAAGAAACTGGACAGAAAAACGTTGTGGAAATAAAGGCTCATTCTCACATGGTGTTTCTCTTACTACTAGATGGATTAAAACAGAGCGGTTAGGAAGTTTTTGATTATCAAAGGCAAAGAGTTTCCCAAGCTGAATAGGATCATGTGGTGTTAATTAAAATAAAATACAATATACTTTATTGACAAAGGTCAGGGAATTATGATTCATAAAGAATATATAAAGTGAATATTGAGATATTAAAACTCATTAAGAACGGATAAAATGGAGATATTAAAACTAGTCTTTAAGATGTGCTGTGGAATCTTTAGAATATTTTTGTGGGCATATTCCACCATGTGTAATTTGGCCATATCAAGCTGAGACATGTCAGCTATGTCACAAGAGTTAAAGTATATTATTCAAATAACTTCAACACCATCTGATGGTCTTTGAAATTAATTCAAATGGATTTGATTTGTAGCATACAAGTTAAGCTGAATGTTCTTCAGAGGCCTTGTAAGTTGGTTAAGAAGGAACTTTTATATCAGTGTTCAAATATATGACCTAGGTTACATACCATACCAGGAAAACTTGAGGGTAATGCAAAGCGAGTGTAAGGAAATAAACTGATCTTACAGAACTGGAACTACTTATTGAATATTTGGATTTAACTATAAAATTATGAGAGTAAATTGGATATTAAACTGGTATATAATTCAGAAATAATATAAGTGACCATTACGCTTGACTTAAATTTGTTTGGTGGTGGAAACGGTAATTTTGTTCCATTATGATAAATATGAAGGAGGAGCCATGACTTGGCCCTGAACAGTGGTAGGTGAGCGGAAGGTGGGTGTCTGGGTGGTAGGTGAGGGGTGTGGTGTCTGGGTGGTAACTGAGGGGTGTGGTGTTAGGGTGGTAACTGAGGGGTGTGGTGTTATGGTGGTAACTGAGGGGTGTGTTGTCAGGGAACAGGAATACTATTAAAAAAAATTGATGAACAAAGTCGTTAATTGCAGTTTCAATTTTCAATTTAGGGCCTCTTTCTTCTTGTTGATTCATGAGCATAGCATATTGAATAGTAACACTTTAATTGAACTTCATTTACCATTTTAGTGAAGTCAGTTTGTAAATTGCTTAATGCATTGGTTGCTAAGTTTAATTATATTTACCCCGCCATGATTCATATTTGCATTGACACAACGTTGTAGCTTCATGTTAAGGAAGGTTCCTCAGTATTGATATTGTGTGTAGTAAAGACAATATTTGGCCATGTCAATGCTCTTTGTCATTCTATCCTGAGGAATATATATTTTATGTAGGAATTACATAATTCAAAAAGTGAAATTAGATTTTACATGAACTGTGTTGATGTACAGTAGTTATAAAATATGTTGATTACATGTGCAAACTCAAATAACTTCATGTTGATGCTTAAAATATATCTTATTTCTTGTCATGGAAAGATTACAAAAATTATCTATTATTGTTAGTTTATTTCAACAGGTTATATAAAACTAAAACATGTTCATTACTGATTGGATCATATCTTGGAGTGCCTGCTATTTCATATTCCATTCATAATTGTGCTGATGTGCTATATGAGTCTAAAAGTATTTAATTGTAAATATTATCCCAAACTTTTGAAATAATTAATTACAACAGTGGAACGTATGGGAAGCGAGAGAATGACTAAGAGAGTATATGAGAGTGAGGTGGAAGGACAGAGAGGGAGAGGTGGACCGAGTGAGAGATGGAAGGATGGAGTTAAGTATATAAGTGAAGGCGTTGCTGGATGGGAGGTGGGGCGTCGACTGACTGGGGACAGAGGTGCATGTGGCCGTTTCGTTCGTGGCCACCCCTTCGGGGATCACGGCGTCCGGCAATAAATATATAGGTAGACATCAGTTTTAATATGATGAAACTAAGAATTTTAATGATAGAGTTGCTTTTATGATAGAAATATGTTGCATAATTATGAGAAATTCATTGACAATATGAAATATAATAGAGGACTTGAATAAGATTTAGAAGTTGTTAATTGTATCTGTATGATATACAGTATTATCATTTTCATTATTATATTTTAATTACAAATTATTACATTATTTCTGATGTCTGATACTATGCATAAAGTATACAGTATTAGACTTTGTTAAAGTATTATAATACAGTATGTATACTATATATATAGGCTACTGTATATATATATATATATATATATATATATATATATATATATATATATATATATATATATATATATACTGTACTGAATATATATATATATAGAGAGAGAGAGATAGAGATAGACAGACATACCAGTATATATTGTTTATTTGATGACAAATCAAAACCATATCAGGTTATAGAACATACAGTGTGGCTAAGAAGACGACATTCTTCCCTGTTATGGTTACAAATCCTTGCCCTTTATGTATAAATGTATGCTAGTGGCAAAAAAGAATGACATTATACCACAATACAGGATAACTTTATCATAATCATGTTATATATAAGTTTTTTAGACTTTTATCATTTGAAGTTTATTGTGCTGTATAGATGGCATCACAACATAATGTATTTTCATATACAAATATCTCACTTTAGGAGTGGCCCATTTTGTGGGAACCTAGCATGATTGTTGTTGTTTTGAACCAGTAGTCCACGGACCGTGGTATGGTCAGTAGCGCTTCTGACTGCTAATCAAAGGGTTAGCCATTCCATCCCACGCCGTGCTATTGGCAGGCATCAAGAGTTTGGACACTTGGGTTTAGCGATTTATGGCAAATTTCCAGTAAAGTCCCTGCAACAAGGGCACGCCCTAGCCCTGTCAATCAAGGGGGTGTACAGTGGTAAAAACTGCATACATATATATACAGTATATATATATATATATATATATATATACATATATATATATATATATATATATATATATATATATATATATATAATGTATATATATATTCAAAATTTTACTTGTTACAGAGATATTGCCTGTTGAAAATGATATTTTCTTGAGTATTTCCCCATAAGGCTGGCATAGATATCCTAGACTCCTAGAGCCTACCACATCCCCATCTAACTGCAATTACTTTACCTTAATATTATCAAGATATAATAATTCTGCAAGTTGCAAAATTATTATAGACAGAATAGCTCACTTTAGACCAGTTGGAAACTATTTGACATGGAAGAGTCCATGACAGCAATGCGGGAGAGGACACTGTATAAAACCTTCAATACCTCTAAAATGGTTGAGATTTAGAATTTTTGTTATACAATATTTAATGCTTAGAATCATCTGTATAATCACATCCTGAAGTTTGGCACATCTATTTCAGTACACCCTGTATGTTAAGTATATCTCACAAACATAGCTACTAAATATTTCTATAAATATAAATTGGAAAAGGTTAAGTATCCTCTATCACGCTGTGGTTGAGTTGGTTAAGGCATGAACAATCATGCTGACTGTTGGTGGTTCAAGCCCGGTTGAGATTTTATATATATATATATATATATATATATATATATATATATATATATACTGTATATATATATACAGTATATATAGTGTAAAACATTTTCACTCTTCATATCATGAAGGAACATTTCACGATGAAAACTTAAAATTATGGAACCCAAAGAGTTTTGGTTAACAATAGAATAATTCAGGAATTTAATTTGGCAAACTAAAATATTAAATAATATATTTTGTTTACAGTATCAAACATAATATTACTGTGTAATATATTTCCCTTTCCCCTTAATTTTCTATACGATTTTTAAATAAGATATAATAAATGAAGTACAGTAAACCCCCGCCCTTTCGGACTAATCGAGGGAGACCCTTGTCCGAAAGTGTCAAAAGTCCGAAAGGGCCGAGTCTGAACTTCACACTTCAGCCATTCGGACTTGTCCGAATGACTGAATTCATTTCCGAAGTTTATAAGTCCGAATACACATTCACCTAACCAGACAAGTCCGAAACTCGGCTCTTTGGTCCGAATGCGATTTAATTTTTCTCAGCCTTTTGGACAAATCCGAAAGGCTGAACCATGAATCCGAAATTAAATGTAGTCCAAAAAGTGTAGTCCGAAAAGGACGGAGGTATTTTCTCAGCCTTTCGGACAAATCCGAAAGGCTGAACCATGAATCTGAATTGAAATGCTCGTCCGAAAGTCTTGGAATTCCGAAAGGGCGGGGGTTTACTGTAATGTAGTTAGTGGATCTTTAAGCTATGTCTCCCGCAAGTTGTTCAGTTTTGGGTATGATGTGTATTATAATTGTTTCCATTATTTTCCCCGACAATACCTGCAGTACATGTTAGCTTTAAGGTGACTCATACTGATTACAAGTAAGGATTTAGGGTTGTTTCTTGTGTACATACCTTTGCTGATGATTACTGTTGGCTTACAGCGAGTAAGTTATTTGAATAAGATCAACAGAGACAAAAGATGGCTTTGATGAATTAGTATTATTAAACTAGTATAGAAGGGATCAATATATATTATAGCATGTTCTAGATTTGTACTGAAAAACCATTGACACTCCCAATTGTAATACATATTTACAATATATGTATTATGGTAGCATTGTATCAAATATTTTTCATGATATAATTATTAATGCACACCACCCTTCTGCCTCATTCCTTACACAAACTCACACATTCACGATTTCAATAGACATTAAGAATTTATATTTTGCTTGTGTGTGTATATAGGATGGGATATTTAATTGTTACCTTAATAACTCAAAAAGTATTATAACTATGAAACAAAGTTTTTGATGATAATGAACTGCTTGACTCAAAAGCTCTTGGTCTCCTCAACTCTCTCCATTTCTGTTCCAACTCTTGTTACCTCTCCAATCTTCCTCAACTCTATCCAGTCCTTTCCTAACAAAATCTATAATCACTTACCACTCGCAATGGGTGTATCATCTCTCTCTCTCCTATTGCTATTTCGACCAAAAAAAAATCTTCAAAACTTCAATTTTGCCTTTTCTCTATCGAAGAATAGGAGGCACACATCTTTCAACACACTTTCTTGTCCATTTATCGCTGTTCAACATAGCTGGTAAGCTCTGAAACACACTTCCTAAGTCTGTATTTGTTTCACTTTTTGTATTACTCAAAATCTATAAGAAATACATGTGTCCAGGCCTTTTGACCTAAATGTACCTTGAATTTGATTGACTTTACTTTTCTACAGAAAGGAGGACACTTACTACAAGCAAATTTTCCTATTTACCATCGATGATACACACAATAAAAGGTGAATTGTATAATAAATATATTGCTTTACAGAGAGAGAGAGAGGGAGAGGAGATAATAATTTAGTTGTGACCGCCTTGGCATCCCCAGTTCAAAATGGACCTTTCTTTAAATCTAACAAGAGGCTCATATCCACTGATGTGATAATATAATAAAATAAAGAGTATTATAATATCCTTCAGCTTACTTACTGAAAGCCAACATCCCGCGTTATCTCATCTACCTTATAGATAAATAGCACTTATTAAAGTTGTACATATTTCAGTATAGAATATTATAGTTGCAATGTTTTTAAGATAATAGGCTATTAATTGAACTAATCAGTAGTTATACTGGATCTTTTAATGTGTTGACATAATTACTAAAGTTAAATTGCAATTTTAGTGAAAATGCAAGAAAATTATCAACTATGTTATCGCCGTCCACAACAGGAATACACATTGAATCAGGGTTAAGGGACTACATCTCTGGATCCTGCATTGAATAATGCTTTATCTATCTATGGTTATTACCATTTCATATAATTCTTTATATCTAAATTTGAGTATTTATCACAATTACAGTACATATGCAACCAACAAATAATGCATAAGTGGCTATACTTTTTTCATATAAACATTTATTGATAATGCAGCAATGGATATACAATACCTTTATAGTATTCTCATTTGATATTCTCAGCAATGTAGGCTATCACACTAAATACTGTACAAAGTTTTATAAGAATTGGAATAGGTGCTACATTTATCAGTATATTTAATTGTTTGCATGTGGTCACATCGCTTGTACCCATAGACAGTCTTTTTCATGTAGTATCAAGAGTTAGTTTATTGTGATTATATTTTATAAAATTAATGGACAATAAATCTGTTTGAAAGTGAAGAATTGTGGTTTCAATACTGGTCATTTTACATAAATTTAGCCTGTACACTGCTCAAAAGATTCCCTTTTTTTATCCCTTAACAATGAGCAGTATACCCTCCTTATATTTTACGATCCCTTGACAAACAGTAGTATACTGCTATATACAGTATATATATATATATATATACCAGTATATATTATAGGTTTGATTTCCGGAGGGAAGTAGAGAAAACCTAATATTTAGTAGGGCCCCGTAATCATTGACGATATCGCCTATTAGTATCATAGTCTCCATTCAATATCCCGCGACAGCATTTTGAATATACCGCGCGGAAGGATCATGGAGGTACTCTTCATAAGTGCACGCTCAATTCCCTTATGGGATCGTCATTATGATCGGGTACCCTACAGAAAAAACTGTAAAAAAATAAAAAAGAAAAAGTTTAACTTAATATGTTATCATATGACTTTCCATATGTGGATTTCTTGCGTTTTGCTACCCCGACACCAGGCCCTCTAGCGGCCATCTTCGTCCTTCATTGAAATACCAAGATAAAACTATAGAAATCAACGAATGGGAAGTGGGATGGCTGGGAGGGACATGTATCGTCAATGATTACGGGGCCCTACTAAATATTAGGTTTTCTCTACTTCCCTCCGGGTCCGGGAATCAAACCTATAATTTGATAGTGGCCCCTTCATCATTGACGATATCGCCTGAATACCAAGATTGGAGGGGGACATTCGTGACAATATCCTTAACCTCAGGGGACAAATAATCCATATAACATTTTTTAAGTTTTATTGTATGCAAACAATATATATAAAAAATACAAAAGATTGCAAGCAGTGCGTGACATCAAGAAAGTCTGCTTACTCATGACCAGATCTTACTTCAAGATCTATGCATGATACTTTGTGGGGACACGCATGTGTTCCCTTAAATAGAACTATAATTCTGCAGAATTTCGTTCTCACCTTAACACTATTTGTACAATATAAATATGTTTGTACAATCTGATAATATTGCATAGTTGCAACTATGCTAGATTTCTTCTTAATCTTAACATAAAAAATAAAATATATTGAACTGTATAACCAGTTCGATCACAGCTCGTGATTTATCAGTCTCCGGCGGACGGGGACCTAGTGAGGTATGGGCTATTCCGCACCCCCCCCCCCCCCCTTTTAAAACAAAACTTATATAATAGAACATAACCTACTGGACCCGTTGTCGTAAAGCTACACAGGTACGCTTTGGTTTATCTAAAGCGACCGACAGGTAACGTGTTAGGAAAGTATGATTGGAAACCCAAAGTTGAGCATTAGCAATGTCTTCTATAGAAAAATTCTGAAGGAATCTAAGAGAGACTGCCCATTTCCTGATGTCGTGAGCCCTGCCCACTACGCCGGGGTTACTTTCCTTAATGATGTCTACTAGCAAGGAAGCTAACTTTCGTCTCGTAACACGATTACCTGCCTGATTCACCCACAGAGCACCTGGTTGGCGAGGATGCGCAGCCCTCATAAACTTAGATAAGGCCTGCACAGGGCATAAAATATGATGAGTGTGTCCGCGTTTCAATGCCGGAACAGAACATTTAGAAAACACATGATCGGAATGCTCGTTTTTAGCAATAAATGTGGGAGACGGCGCGATTTGTACATGATCGTGTAGCCTCCCAAACCTAAGGCAATTAGGTTCGTTGCTCATCGCCGCCAGCTCAGACACCCTATTTCCAGTGGCGAGAGCCATGAGGAATACAGCCTTCTTTAAGAGTGAATTAAAAAACGGAGTTCTGATGGCAGACAAGTGATTTTTTAGTGTGATTACTGAAAATTGTTTGTGCTCAAATAGATAATCTAGGTATTTGAAAATCAAGGCTCCCGAGGTATCTGTTTGCCCTGACTCTACAATCCAGGTCGTAAAAGTTTGCCAATGTGACTGCTATTGTCTCCTGGTAGACATAGTATATTGGTTCATAAGTTTATTTGTGACACTTTCCCCAAATTGAGCTAACCATTTTCCCTTGTAAATGTCCACAAGGCAAAACTGAGCGAGGTCCGAAGGTTGCCAATCATCTCTTAAGTGGAAGGCGGAGACCGGGAGCGACACCGGGATCTTGCACCATTCCTGCAATTGATGGTACCACGCCTGAGCCGGCCATAACGGCGCTAACATCGAGACTAAGCCCCGGTAACCCCTCAGTTTGTGAATCACCCTGCACATTAGTACAGAATCTGGTGGAGGAAAAAGATAAATTGAAGTCCACTTGTTCCAATCCTCCAACAATGCATCTGGTCCCCCCCCCGCCGGGGTCACCCCTCGGCGAGTTAGGAAGAGAGGGAGTCTGTGATTCTCCTTGGATGCGAACAGATCCACTTGTGGACGGTAAGGCCTTGCAATCATCTTGTCGAAGACGGTTTGTTTGATAGCCCCTTCTACTAGGGTGCTCCGCCTCCGAGACAGAGCGTCTGCCCAGACGTTCGACACGCCGGGCAGATACGCTGCATGCAGATGAATGCCCAGCGATTCGGCCAGGGCTAAAATCTGTGCTGACAATTTTAGCAACTCTCGAGACCTCACTGAGCCCTGCTTCTGAATACAATGGACTGCAGTTAGGTTGTCCATACGGAACGCTATTGATTTTTCTTGCAAAGACATACCGTGATCTTGGAGGAAAAAGAGAGGAACTAAAAGCTCTTGCTTGTTGATGTGACAAAGAGTGTCTTGGGGCCAAGTGCCTTGCCCTTGATGGCCTAGATTCGACTGATAGCCCCAACCTAGAGCCCCTGAAGCGTCTGTGTCTACCCATACCATAGGCGGGGGAGAAACCTATGTCGTTATAGAGTAAAGTATTTCCGGCTTGGCCCAGACCGATAGCAAGCTGTGGATTAATGGAGGAATTGGCCATAATTTCTTCTCCGGCGAGAGAGGAAAAACTTTGTTGCCTTCCAAGATTAATCTCTTTACTTTCAACCGGCCCAACTTCACAGTCAATTGGATTCAGTTGAGAGAGCCGATCAGGGAATCCCACGTTTTCCTGGTCGTATTCAGACTGTGGAGAAAGCGGAACAGTTTCCTGCGAAATCTGTCCCGATTGTCCACACTCTGAGTAAGAGTTAGATTGGTGGTGTCCCAGACCAGCCCTATCCACTGAATATTTCTTGTGGGAACAAGGAGAGACTTCGCCAAGTTCACCTTGAACCCTAGGTTGTGCACATGATTTAATACTTGATTTACATGGTTGTGACATAACTCCTCTGACTCTGCCACCACCAGCCAATCGTCTAGATACCAAAACACCTGTATGCCCCGGACCAACAATGGCAAAAGGGCTTGCCGGACTAATTTTGTGAAAATTCTCGGTGCCAGGTTGTTGTTGTTGTTGTTCCCCAAGCTGCCTGGCCGAACAGCCCCAAGGCCCCGAGCAAGGCCAAGGCCATAACAGAGCGCCCCCACAAAACCCTCCCTGCCGACCACAATAAAGCCTGTAGTGACCGAAGCCACTCCATGGCGGGGAGCTGAGGACGGAGCGGAAACGCCCGGGAAACCAAAGCCTCACCCAGGGCCCTGTGCCCCTCAGCAATTATGAAGAGAAAGTTGAGGGGCAAAGGAAAAATGTGACGCTTTGGCTTCCAATCTTGGTAGATTGGGAGGTCAATCCACGGAAGAGACGCCGTCACTTGAGATCTAGAAAATATATAAGTAAAAGGAACAGTCAGAGTGAGCTATGGGTATGGCAGTTCTCAGTTCTCAGTTCTCACTCTGATAGACCAGCCCATCACCATTCGGTGCCAGGTTCAACCCAAAAGGCATTCTTTGAAAGACATAAGTCTCTTGCCTGATCCTCAGAGCGAGGAATTTGTGGAACCTTTTGTTTATAGGGACATGCCAATAGGCGTCTTTGAGGCCTACTGAGCACATCCAGCCTTGCGGCGGAAGAGAGAGCCTGATCTGATTGACTATAAGCATCCTGAAGGGTGAATTTATTATAAATGTGTTCAGACGCGAGAGATCTAATACTGGTCGCATTTGCACACTGTCCCTTTTCGGCACTAAGAAAAGTCTGGAGGTGAATACTGGGTAATTTGGTTTGACTGGGACAAGGACGTCTTTTGAGATCATTTCTTGGACCAGGGCTTCCACCTCCTGTGATACATTGTTGCATTCCAGCGCCTGACGCAGTCGAGGCCGCCGGAGCCACCGCCAGGTGATTCCTTTGCTCACTACTTTCCTGGCCCAAGTTTTCCTGGGCCAGGCTAAGCGGAATAACTGGAACGACCCAGTCTGCAGACCGGGCCTGTTCGGTAAAGCAACTCGAATCCGGTACACCTAAGCACGGCGCTGGGAGATTGAGAGTTTGGGTGGCTAGTTTTTTGGAGGGGGAGGTGGGTTGGTATCAGGCGGCTGGCTAGTCTTGGCTGACGTCTGCCCCTGATTTGGCTTCTGGTGGGGCTTACCTTTATATCCTGAGTATTTACCTTGTCTGGGTTTGGGCAGATTACCTCCCGGCTGAGGAGGGGTTCTGGGATCTCGAAAGGAGTGTTTAGCATGCGGCTGGTTAGGCTTACCTCAGCTCTTTGGCTTGTGAAAAGGTTTCTTAACAGGTTCCTTCTTAGCTTGGGAGGTAACCTGCTTCCACCCATTTACCATATTCAAAACTACACTCCAAGTTTCTGAGTTAAGAAGGGAGGCAGTGAGGACCGGCGAAAGAGTTACCCGGCGACCAATGTCATCCGGTAACTTCTTCACTAGGTGCACTCTCAGATCCTGGCGGGCTCGAACCGCTTCCATGATTGCAATTCTGATGTCTCCTAAGGTTTGAATAGAGTTTTGCAATAAAATTCGTCTAGATAAATCAGTGGCCTTCCTAACCTGAGGGTCAGCAATGGCCGAGATAGTTCTGGTAAGTGAGACAGCAACCTGGCGACTAACTAGATACTGAGAGAACATCCGGTAGGCTTTATTTCTTAGTTTAAAATCCCTTTCAAGGTGAGCCGCCGGAGGAGTACAAAAAGGTTCATCTAGAGAGTTTAGGGCTACTTTGGGTGCCGCCAGGAAGGCAAACAAAGCTGGTGACACCCCATCAGCCTTAGCGACAGGCAACGAAAAATAATGATGCGTTTCCTGTGGAACCTGGTGTGAGGACTTAGACGTAATTGTTGAAGCAAATACCTGAGCCTCTAACTCCCAATCTACCCAGGGACCTACCCCTATCCGCCCCATCTGCAGGGGCAGTAGTGCCACTACTGCTACTCACTACCTCTTTCACGAGGGCTTTCGACTTTACTTTAGGCTTAACAGATTTACAGGAGGCGTGTTTAACTAGAAGCGACTTGATAATTAACTGTTCCCAGAGGGCCTCGTCATTGCAATGAAGTGCTTTATGGGCTGTTTCTTTGGCATAAGAATGAAACGTAGCTCTTCTCTCTTGTAGTGCCGCCAAGCACGATAAGTCTTTCTTTGTGAATAAAGCGTTTTTCAGATCAGAGCATGCAGAGCAACGCCGCGACACCCACAAACCTCTAGAGCAGTCTAAACATTTGACACATTTCAAACATAATTTATGAGCGAAAATGGGCAACAGTGAACAGGTAGGAGTAGCGCATAATTCAAACCGAGGCATGATGGATAAAGGGGCCCCCCCCCCGCAGGAATCAGCCACCCAACGCCGCCGGTTCTGCAGTCACTAAGGAGCCGGGGATTCTGGAAATAGAACATTTCCAGGAATCAATGCTCATAAGGATAACCTGCGAGGTGTTAATACATCGTACCTTGAGTCCGCCGGAAAATTAGCTATAGTTCCACAACTACTCTAACCTTCCGCTGGACTCACCGTGAAAAAACCTGGGTTTTTTTCGTATAAGCTGATTGAAACTGCTTACCTATGGCAAGTGCCACAGGCCCATTGACCAGTAATGTCTGATTATCTATTACTAAAGCACTAGAGAGATAATGAAACGAGTTTGCATAACGAATCTTAACACTTGTACACTTGACTGTGGTGCCGCAGGGCGAGGAAGTCTTTGCCCCATAACTATTACGGTCAGGGCGAGTCAACACGGCGGGCCGGGTTCTAAGCTCCCGTAGGAATCTGCACTTCCGCCGGAAGGGATGTGGTTCAGCCTTACAACGCCGGGACATTTGGTTGTTCCCTACCCGTTTTGAAGACGAGTAACCTGGGCCCTGCTGCAAGGGGCCGCCAGAGAAAACAACCAAAATTTTAGAGAGGGGAGACAAATGCACAGCTTCCCTCTCCAAAACCCACCTTAAAAATATATATATATAGGGACGTCTCCCAACCCCAAAAACATGCAAGCACACATGTCCATCACTAGGGGCACACATAGGCAAAATTTAAATACAGAGAATTCAGAATCCTAAATTACCTGTAGCCTACACTGGAGACCCCTAACCAGGCTGACCATGAGGTCCGAAGAAACATCACAGCAGACGACGCTCCGATGACCCAGCAACAGCACACAGACGAGGGGAGGCCCAAGATAGGGGCCTACAAGCAAATACGAACTATGGAAGGTGGAGCACCACGTGCAGGCACCCTTAGACCAGAGCATTTGCTAAATATTATAATAAAATATATGCCACTGCCTCAATATTGACGGTCTGCAGCATAAAATTGTAGAATGGTAGCCTCCTAGCTATGGTATCAAAAGCTAAAGGCGCAAACACAACATAAAATAAAGACACGTGGCGTGAAGATCCTGGGATACGTAGGCGCCTGTGGGAGGCGGACGCATTTTTGGAGGCTCCGGCATATTTTCATGGGCACGATTAAATATAACGGAATTTCGAATACATACTGAGCGAGCGAGGAGAGGAAGGACTAGTGAAGTGTTTGGAAGATAAATTGGTGTGGTGGAGGGGTGATATATTTCATAGTGGCCCCTCCATCATTGACGATGTTGCCTATTAATATAATAGTCTCCATTCAACACCCACGTCAGTCATTTGAATCAACCGCCCGCGAGGAAGAAAGAGATTAATCTTCATAAGTGCAACGCTACTTCTCTTATGGAATCGTCATGTTGATCGGGTACCCACTACGAAAAAACTTCGTAAAAAATAAGAGAACAAAAAAGGAAAGAGAATTTCCACTTTAACACTGTTATTCACAAGCTTCCCACATTCGGTGGATTTTCTTGCGTTGTGGCTTCTTACCGCCTCTCGCCAAGCGCAACGATTCGTCCTTCTTTTCCTCACGGGCCAACCGACAACACTAGTGCCCCCGAGCTCCGGCTTCATTCGACGTTCGGTCTCCTCTCGTGAGTCCTTACTCATTTGTATATATCTGGGGGATAGTGAGCAAGGTTTTAGATTAGCTAGCACAGGTTGTGTATTGTTGGCCCGCAGGTAGTGTTAAAATTAGGGTACTTTCAGGCGCTTACTTGTTGTGTTCATTTTGTTACCACGCGCGTGGTTTTCATTGTTGCTATGCGCCTTAGTTTTTGCCTTTCCTTTAGTTAGGAGGCTCTTTTATTCTTCGATAGCTGTTCCTTTGTCCAGCTGTGGGTCTTGGGACCCCGTCTTTGTCTTTTTAGCAGACGCGCTGGGTTAAGGTTGTCACACGTGGTTGTGGAACCTTCTGGCGTTCCGTGTCTGCCGGGAAGCCCCGTTTGGGGGCTTTCCCTGAGCCTTTGTTAGTTCTTTTGCTTTCCCTTTAGTTAGGAGGCTTTTATTCTTCGCTAGCTGTTCCTTAGTTGAGCTTTGGGTCTTGGGACCCCGTCTATGTCTTTTAGCAGATGCGCCGGGTTTCGGTTGTCACACGTGGTTGTGGGACCTTCCGGCGTCCGTGTTTGCTGAAAAGTCCCATCTGGGGGCTTTCTCTGAGCCTTTTGCTCTGCTTTCGCTGCTCTTTCGTGTTTTTTCATTCTGAAAGTTATTTTCTCAAGATTAAGCCTTTAGGTTCGCTTTTGGGGGGGATCTATTTAATTTTTATCTATGTGTGAATTAATTTATGTCCCCTTTTCTTGCGCTCCCTGTGAATAGTGTTGCACACTTCCCGGGAGTCCAAGGAGACGTCCTTACGTCAGGGTTGTTTTGAGGGTAAGGGTGGTTTTCTCTCGTTGTTGTGCTTTTCACCGAGTGAACTCCTCTCTGGCCCCGCCGGCCTCTGTTCTGTGTCCGTTCAGTACCGGCGCGTGGTTGTGCTCCTCTTTCCCCCCTGTCTTGGGATCTTTGTGGTTTCCCTTCTTCCGGCGACCTGGGAGGGCCGGTGGAGGGAGGGATGTCCGGCAAGGATAAAGTTTTCGGCGTGCCGCCCGGCCCATTGTTGTGTTTACCCCGTCTTTCACGGCGGCTAGGGTAAACGTACCGGCGCCTGCTAGCATTTTTTCATAAAAAGCACACAGATACCCACCGCCAACTGGCCTAAACAATGACTAGCCATAGGATGGCACTCCGTCTTCTGTGTTAACGGCCCTTTGTTGTGTTTACCAGTCTTTTCCGGCGGCTAGGTGTGTACACGTACCGGCGCCTGCTAGCACTTTTTTCTAAATTACACGCAGATATCCGCCGCCAACTGGCCTAAACAACGATGACTTAGGTCATAGATTGGCATCTGTGTGAAGTCGATGCCTCCGGACAATTTTGAATGTTTTTTTCCGGCGGTTTTGTTTACTTAGCAGGGCCGCCGGTTTCTATTTTACAAATAGTTAAACCCTCCGAATGTCCCGGTGTGTGGGCCTTCCTACATGCCTCCCTACGGGAAGTGCTACTTATTAAAAGGCCCCTGTACTCGGTCCACCACGGGAATTTGCCCTGATTGGTAGCCGAGCAATAAGACTTACCCTCTCTGACATACGACACGAGCCCGTTCATGGGTAACTTCGGGTCATATAAAACGGCTAATCGCTCAGCGAGTCCGTCAGGGTGAGGGAGTCTATATACCCAGGACCTCCGGCTTCATCGCCCTGCGGGGATCCAGTTACGAAGGTAAGATTATATGCTATAATCTATATGGTTTTTGGGCCAGTGACGCTAGTCACAGGTAGGCATTTTGTACACCAAATAATTCCAATATTGGATAGACTCAGGTCCGGTCGAAGGTTAGACTAATAGTGACTGTTTTTTCTAACTTTCCGGCGGACTTGTACTAACATGTTATTAACTCCTCTCAGATTATCCTTATGAGCATTGATTCCTGGAAATTCTTTCCAGATCAGCACGGCAGGGAGAAAACGAGGGGGGGGGGGATCAGTGGGTAGTCAACATTTTTACTTTTGCCCCCACACGGAACCCCCAGATCTTTTGCGTCTTGACATTTTAATTACTTGCACTCTAAGATTACGACAGGCTGCATCTAAGTTAGCCTCTGGAATTCCCAGCAATGCCCGGGGGGCATAGATCCTGGTGCGGATTGGACAAGTTTTTTGTATAGATCAATTGGGCCCGGCGGCCATGATCGAGAGATACCTAAATGCCCACAGTATGGGAATTGTTTACAGTTGCTAACTTTCAAAACACAAAATTCCCCAGAATCAGGGATAACGTTGCATATAGGCAATCAGTACTCACCACTTAGCTGAGCAATTAGCCATCGGTTATGACTCAGCCCCCATGCACCCCCCCCTCCTCCCCCGATACAAGAACCCTCCAGGCTCACCGGACAACGTTCTCGATGGACACTTACGAGTAATGGAACCTAGGTCTCCGGCTCGGGTAAGTAAAATTTTCTTTCCTTCAACAAATCTAAGTTAAGAAAAGTTGATCAGTATCTTGGGTAATGGTTCCTCCGATTACTTAAGCTAGTTATATGGCTCATAAATTTTCTTTCCTTAAACAAATCTAAGTTAAGAATAGTCGATCAGTATCTCGGTGAATGGTTCCTGCGATTACTTAAGCCAGTCATACGGCTCATAAGTATCAAGCACTTAGGCCGGCGGGACGGCTCGTTTGTTTACGCTCAACCTCAGCCGGTGAGGCGACTCTCATCCCCAAAAAAATAGGAAAACAAATGCAAACAATGTTTACCTTCTTTTGTTCACGAATCTATAATAGAATACGAGTTCTTACGGATAAAGAGTGGGATGCGTTCAGCGGTAATTTAACGACATAACTCTTACAAGTACGATGTGTTAATTTATACTGCCGGTGTATGGACCGTTTTACAAGCCTGTCTGTAGACATCAGCTTGCTGGGTATCTAAAAGTGTTTTTTTCCTATTATAGGTACTAGACGTTACACGGCCACAGGCCTCGTGAGAACGGTTCAGGTTCACCCCAAAAACACTATGGATAAGTGACTGATCCCTACGGGTTGGCGATCTAGGATTAGTCTAACCTTTCTGATTTGAGTTGGCAATGGTCTACACGGTATACCTTGTAGATTTTTTTTCTCATGGATTCCATGGATTAAAAGTCTCGTTTTGTTTAATCATCACAGCCCTCCCGGCGCTTTGCCCCGTGTTAGGCATACTTACGAATAAATCATTACGGACTCAGTAAGGCCAAAAGTGGATGTTAAGTCAGAGGCCTAAGTTCATTACTCAACGACCTCTAGCTTTCAATCCCACTTGACTGATTGAAATCGAGGGAGGATCCTCATCTAATTCAATAAAGTAGGACCGGTGCGGTGAGAGGCAGTATGGCTCTCATATATGAAACTCTAGGGACTTAACACGCCGGAGTTCACTCTCTCCCGGTCTACATACCACGAACGGATGGGCGATCTTGGTAGCATCAGTCCCAGGGCTTTGTTTATCAGATCGACTCGATAGTAGTACAATCGGTCATCTCAATTTTTATCCAATGTTGTTTCCTAAGCCTTAAAATATCTCCCATGTCCCTATGCCGGGAAATCGAAAAACATTTTCACTGGAACGCTAGTTGTCAGGGTCAGGAAACGGTATTACGGCGGGACAACACATACCCGGAATACTCGCCTGATAACCGGTCAAGTACTTGCCTCCGGTTGTTTTCCCACCTCACCCAATTCTGGGTGGGATGGGCGATGGACCATGGGTAACATGGGATCAGGAACTCCCACAATTTGCGATAATTTTTTCCATCTAACCCTCTGTCCCCAGTTTCACCTCCATTACCGAGTTTGACTGGCTAACACAACAACCGGGAGGGGTCCCCCTCCCTATTTTTGGATTTTTTCATCGCCCCTTAATTAACTGCAGAGGTTTTTCCTTTGCCCCTCTTTGCTCCTCGGCCTCTTGAACTCCAAAAGTAATTTTCTCGTCAGAGCTTCCTGTTTACTAGGGCTATGCCCCCAAGGCGGAAGGAGGAATTAGCTAAAAGCTTCTCATTAATATCTCCTCCCTTCCCCGGCGAGAACTTTCACGAATCCAGACAGCCTTATTTGAGGCAGTCAGGTCACGGCAGCTCCTCAGACTCGGTATGGCTCAGGGGACCTATGAATGCTTATTATAGGATTTAGTTCTCTCTGGTCTCCACCGCGAAGCTCATGATTAGCTAGACAGGGAGATGTGGAGGTTAGGAGGATATTGAATGTAGGGAACCCCCATCAGGTTTCCCCGAAGGCTACAAGCGGCCAACGGACAGTTTCCCCTCCCACTCTCTAGTACATTTAACATAAAATGCTTTAAGGAATGGGTCGTGTGTCCTCCCTCCGTCCCCCTCTCTCCCTCGACAGTGCTAGTGCAATGGGGTTCCGAGGTTCGACGAGGTGTTATTTCCTAAAGGTGGCTGCGCCACCTTATCTCTTCTGCACGATCCGGCCTACGCCGGTCACCGCGATGTGCTCGCCAGAAAGTCACGCGACTTGGCCTCATCCGGCGTGGAATAACAGCATGATACAACCCTCTGCGTAAGGGATGTGATACCTAGTAATTACACAGGACACACACAATCCCCGGCCCAGGTCTGGTGGACGTATGCCGTTAACCCTGCGACAGACACACACCAGGAAGGGCCGCCTCTCTCTCACTTACTTGGGTTATAAACCAGACAACCGTCCGCCGGCAAGCGGCTACCGGGAGGTCTTTAGGGTGATGTCCTACTAGTTAGTACATCTAAATAGGTTGAAGGACGGTATCCTCAGGGTTTTTTCTACAGTTACACTTGTCAATTCCCCAGGATGTCCCCTTCTTTACGTTACGTACGGTACAACGCGAATCAGTATTCACTCTCGCTAAGCTCACTTCATGATTACACAATGTTTCAGCCCTCAACCGGGGTCAGGGACAGCTTAGCGGCAGGTCCCCACTTTTACGATAACCTCTTAAGGCCAACTCAGTTATTTACTTTCCCCCCACTTTTCTTCTTAAGTGAGATAAGATGAAAACCGCTTGGGCTCTCTCGCCCTTATTCTGTTCCATATGAAATTACAGCCGTGTTCTCCTTACACACGGCCAGTAGAGCGGCTTTTAGTGATCTGGCAAAAGCGAGCGTTGTTTCGATTACTTAGGCTTATACTTTCAGTAAAACCTAGCAATAACTTAACGCTGTTCGCAGTCCTTATGCACCAGAGATCTCTCTATGTCAGTCTCATCCTTTGCCTTCCACACATACCAGCTCTCTTCAAAAGTGACAGTTTTTCCCCTTATCAATCCCAGGCTCTTTGTTTTCCCTCCGTCTTAAACTAAAAATGCCTGTCCCTCCGTAATATATGGCCAGCCACGCTGAACCGGAGCTTTTCTCTGACCTCTTTGTAATCGTGAACGATTTTGTGAGTGGTATGAGGCGAAAAAGTTCAGACTGAGGTACGTTTACCGCCAGGGGAAGCCGGAGTCGGGGCCTTTCAGGTCCTACGGCTCATGTCCCTCCAGGTATCTTGTTCGATCCTCTTAGACTAGACAATTTGTGACATCCCCCGGCGGACTAACTGATATAGCCAGTTGTTGTTCTAGCTCTCTAAGTTTTTTCCTGGATCCTACGTGTCCTCGCTCCACACCAAGTGGGCAAAGGACGTGGTAGTCACAGGAGGCGCCCTCGGTGCAGACATTTTTCGTTACATGTGTTTGTTCCCTTTACAAACTCAATTTCGTTTACGGCCCAGCCCTTTTTTCTTATAGTCTGCACATGGGCACACTCCTTTTCTTGTTTACTTGTAATTCCAGCCGTTAGTACTGTGATGTAGACGCCCAATAGGGGCTTAAGAAAAAGGGGGGGGGGATATGCAGATCCCAGTACAAGAGATGAACCCCCTTCCACAGGATTACAAGTTAATGCAGGGCAAGCTAGGCGTTATTTACGCCGGGCCAAGCCCAATTAGTTATTTCTTACAGTTTCTTACAGTAGATCCTCTGGAAAAAGGCAAACTAGGCCTGTGTATCCAGCTCAGTACCAGTACTTGCACTGCTGCGGTCGTTCACGGTGTTGGCGGCGGCGGTAGCAGACGCAACATTTTTACTATTCTGTATTTTTGCTTTATAATCAAACTTCAAATCTTGTCTTCCCCATGCTTTATCAAGATTACTTTCAAACTCCCTTATTGATTCGGAATCGACTACATACTGGGGCAGTGCGTTCCACTCATTTACCACTCTATCACAAAATGAGTTCTTTGCCTTCTCAAGCCTATTTCTTTCTTTGTAAATTTTCTTTGAGTGTCCTCTCGTTCTTGTTCCCTCCCGCATCAAGAAGATACCTTCACACACATCCTCATCATACTTTCCTGACACTATCTTAAAAGTCTCTATCATATCCCCTCTCTTTCTCCTATATGCCAGTGTCGGAAGCCCCAGTGTCCTCAACCTCTGCTTATAGCCCGCGTTCTTCAACGTTGGTACTAGCTTGCTAGCTCTCCTCTGCACTTTCTCCACGGCTTCTATATCCTTTACCATATATGGAGCCCACACCTGGTCTGCATATTCCAGGTGCGGCCTAACCAGCGCTGTATAGAGATTTCTGAAGATTTCTTCGTCAAGTGACACAAATGTCCTCCTTATCAGCCCTACAATTCTATTGGCTTTGTTTATCTTTTCCGCTAAATGTTCTGAGAAATTTAACTTATTGTCTATCACTACTCCTATATCCTTTTCTGCATTCACTTCCTCCATCGCTTCATACATACTGTATCCTACCTTGTCTATCTTGCTTGTCCCAATCCGCATGTACTTGCATTTTTTTGGATGAAAAGGCATTAACCAATGCTCAGACCATCCCTTCATGCCATCCACATCTCCTTGAAGCAAACCCACATCTTCCTTACTCCTCACTCTTCTATACAGCTTAGTGTCATCCGCATACAGGTATACCTCACTTCCATTAGTTATAACTTCAGGTAAGTCGTTGATAAATATAACGAACAGTAGTGGTCCCAACACAGACCCCTGAGGAACCCCACTTGCAATTTCCCTCCACCCCGAGCCTATTCCATTCACCAGCACCCTCTGACTCCGATCTTTCAGGAAGGCTTCTATCCATTTCACACATTTCTCCCCTATATTATAGCTTCTAACTTTCTCTATTAACCTTTTATGTGGGACCTTATCGAAGGCCTTCATAAAATCACAATATACTACGTCTATTACATCACCATCCTCTAGAATTTGCATCCAATCATCTACCACCTTAATTAGCTGTAGTACCGTCGACCTCCCCGGCAAGAATCCGAACTGTCTCCCACTGAAAAGTTGGTTTGATTTCATATGCTCCATTATTCCTTCTCTAATTACCGTTTCCATTAGTTTACACACAACACTTGTCAAACTGACTGGTCTATAATTTCCTGGGTCATTTCTCTTTCCCTTCTTAAATATAGCTGTTATGTTCGCCTCTCTCCAGTCCATCGGGATTTGTCCTGTATTAAACGATACCTCAAATAACATTTTCAATGGCTCTACTAACATCTCACCTCCTTCCTTTATGATTCTTGGGTGTATCCCATCCGGTCCCAGGGACTTACTTCTGTTCATTTTTTCTATAGCCCTTCTTATTCTAGCATGGGAAAACTCTATTAATTCTAGTGCAGGTGCCTGTTTGATGGGAATATTTGGCACTGCATCATCCGACTCTACTGTTAGTACCCCCCCAAAGTATTTCCCCAGCACCTCTGCTTTCTCCTTATCCGTCTCCGCTCTACTCCCATCATCCAACTCCACTACCAGCTCCTGGATCCCTACTCTTCTCGTTAACTTTTCCTGAATGTACTTCCAGAATATTTTTGGATTATCCTTCACGTTTCTTGCAATCTCTCTCTCCCTTCCCTTTACTTGTCTCCCACCTTATTTTATTGTTTATCTGTCTACATTCCAAATCCACTAATTTAGGTTCTATACTAGACCCCCTGTTCTTTTTTAACACTTTTAATCTATCCCACAATCGTTTCTTTCTTCTTATCAAAGTTCACAGCTTTCTTTTCATTGGTAATTCTGGGTTCGTTCTTTTCCTCAATTTTGTTTTATCCTTATATTCCCTTACTGGTACACATTTGGATATAACATCCTCCAGTTTGACTCTAAATTTCCTCCACATTCCTTCAGCGTCTTCACCGTTCAAGTATGCACGAGCTAAGAAGCTCGGGAAAATTTGTTTAAATTATTAAACCTCATGTATTCATTTTAAGTTTGCAAAACTTAATTAAAGCTCATGTAGTTTACGAATAAAAAAAGATGTGTTTCACTACTGTTCATTATACTGTATATGTTACGTTCCGTTTTCTTTGCTAGTGGCACTAGATTACGGAAAACTGGGTTTTGGTCGAGTTAACTCGAGATGTTCAGAATTGCTATTTATGCAAATTGCACGATTCTATGCTAGTTGCACTAAGATTACGCATGGTTGGTATTGGTCGACATGACTCAACACATATTCCAGCATAGTTTACACTAGATTCACTAAGTTTAGTATTGGTCGAAGTGACTCAATAAATGGGCCTAAGGACCAAGCTGAGCTCAGCACAGGTTACAGGTCGAGGTAACAAGAGTTTTTGCATTTAACTCTCTGTGTCACACGGTACAACAAATACCTCATGGACAAGGACTCTGTTGTTGGAGCAGGCTTCTTTGAAGCCACGCACTGCTCACACTCTTTTCTATTTTATACTGTTGTAGGCACAACAAAACAATTACTATTTCTTTTTCCTGTTATAAGGTTTCTTGGTTTAACCATACGGTTATTTAGGGTTTGATATTTATGAATGTCCCCCTCCAGTCTTGAAATTCAGGCAACATCGTCAATGATGGAGGGGCCACTATTAAATTATAGGTTTAATTCCCAAAGGGAAGTAGAGAAAACCTAATATTTAGTAGGGGCCCCGGAATCATTGACGACGATGTCCCTCCCAGCCATCCCCTTCCCATTCACTGATATTTTGAGTTTATCTTGGTATATCATTGAAGGATGAATCGTTGCGCTTGGCGAGAGGCGGTAAGAAGCCACAACGCAAGAAAATCCACCGAATGTGGGAAGCTTGTGAATAACAGTGTTAAAGTGGAAATACTTTTTCCTTTTTTGTTCTCTTGTTTTTTACGAAGTTTTTTCGTAGTGGGTACCCGCTCAACATGACGATTCCATAAGAGAAGTAGCGTTGCACTTATGAAGATTAATCTCTTTCTTCCTCGCGGGCGGTTGATTCAAACGACTGACATGGATGTTGAATGGAGACTATTATATTAATAGGCAACATCGTCAATGATTCCGGGGTCCCTACTAAATATTAGGTTTTCTCTACTTCCCTTCGGGAATCAAACCTATAATATTGTAAAAAGAGTAGTGTAATCAACGGGTCAGCTGGAGTTGTGATTGTAAACAAACATGGCGGATGGAACGGCGGGAATTTCGGAGACGAAAGAAAGGTTAGGACGGTTTCGTGGGTTTAGGAGTACAGATAAAAAGGTAGAAGAGATTAGTAATGTTGTGAAGGATCTGGAAAAGTGGAAGAGTGATACGGAGAAATGGAAGGGGGACATTGGTGAGAAAATCAATGTATTGTGCGAACTATGTGGTGCGTCGGGTGGGGCAGGGAATAGGCTTAGTGAAGGAAGCGAATGTAGGCCTATTTCGGAAGTTAATAATAACCTAGAGATGGTATTAAAAAGGGTAGAGGAATTGGGAGCAGAGAATATGGCATTAAAGGAGCAGCTGAAGGAATACGAAGGACGATTCAAGGAAGTGAAGGAGTCAACTGCATGGACGGTGGTAGGTGAACAGAAAGTTGAGGATTTGGAGGAAATTGTGAAAGAACAAAAGGAGGAAATTAATTAGACAAAAAAAAGTGTTGAGAGCGCAGTCGTAGGTGTCATGAAGAACAAGGAGAGTGTCGTGAGGGAGGCCATGGACAGGGATAGAGGTGTAATCATGCATGGAGATATAGAGGCTCATATGAATGATAATGGAGTGAGAAAAGTGAGAGATATGGAGAAAGTGAAGGAGGTTATGAAAGCTGTTGATGTAGATGGATGTGGATGGGATGGGCAGGTGGAGGAAGTCAGTAGGATAGTGTGACGCCTCCCGGCGTTAACAGAATGGTTGTGTGGGGCATTGCAGCTCGCTAGCACTCGCCAGGATGGGGGGATGGGCTACAGTTGTCCTAGAATGATCTGCTTTATTTTATTAGTGTCGTGTTGCCACAGACAGTCTAGAAATGGTCTTTGTTTTGGTCTGTGACCGCGCCTTATATTTTATATTCGCTATAATATAAATGTTGCTTGTGTGGGAGGCGAGCGAGAGAGGGTGAGGGGGTACACCTGGCAGCGGGGTGAGCTATGACGTGGCTCGCTTGGGCGCTGACGGCGTTGGCGGCCGGGTGGTCAACTAGTCCCTTCCCATCGCGGCCGCGTGTTCTTTACCAGCTCAGAGCTTGCCTGACACGCGTATCGCCTACATCCTTTGCAATTCTGTCCCCCATACTCGCCACTTTGCATACTATTCCTCTCTCTCGACTTCTCCTTTCTCATTCTCTAATCTTTATTAAACTCAACATCCCTTCTGGTTTCAGCATAGACGTTCACCGTCGACCAGTCGTATTGTACGCGAAGCTCTCAGAGATTTCCATGTATTAGGCTTTATTGAGGTTTGGAGAGACGGACTTTTCCGTATGTGTCCTCTCTCGGGAAGGTTGTAGACCGGTATATGTCTCCCTGGCAAGGTGTTGAGTGATTCTGCTTGGTTATCTAAAGCTAGACTAGGGGTAAGGTTACTGTGTCGTTGTCTCCGATGTGTGCAGTGTTAGCTAAGCCCTGCACGACATCGACAGGTACTGTGGGAGCCTAAGTTGTCTTCGGGTGGGTTTACTTTGCGAGCACAGCGCTGTGGTGTGAGAGGGCCATAGCCTATCCCTCACAAAATAGTGCTGCCTCTTTGTGTTGACTTCTGAGGGATCGCCAGGATTGAACTAGGTACTAGAGACCTAGATTTATCAAGAGAGCATCCCCGTCATATAACGTAATCTTCATTATACCACCTTCGGACAACGTTAGGCTACGAGCCGCATGCTCGCCCATTGTTGCCCTGCCTTGATACCCCAGCTAGACTTTATTAACTGAGCAGACACTGGCTAGAGATAAGCCCCCATTATTATATGTATGCAACATTATTATTCACTGCACTTTTGAGCCGAGGTTGTTGTTGAGTTGCACAACCCTAGTAGGCTGTTGCGTTGTGTCACGAAGCATTTCTTTAGTTGTCGAGCATTACTACCTTTGCGCAGTCTTTATTATTCGCCTGCCTATTATTACTATATGTCCTAGTATTTATTGTGACCCGTATTCTGCATTATAATTGTTCAAGATTCTTTACGAACATCTTCACAGCATCAGACTTATTTCAGAAGTTTCCAGTTGATGTTGCAGGACTAGCATTGCACTTTCTTTAATACAGGAGTGCCAGTTATTTGAGTATCTACCGTAATGCTAATTAATCACGTTAACTATCTTTTCTTTGTGTAACCTAATCGAGTAATCTTTTACTGTTTGAGAATAGGCTGTTTCATCGAGCGTCAGCCTAGTGTGTGTGCACCAGTTACCGAGTCATAGGATACCTCGTTGTCCAGGCACGACTCAGGGCGGTAATGGTGTTTTGTTTTCCAGTGTTTAAGGCAGGGGTTGGATCTAGTGTTACCGTTGTTGCATTTTGCCATTATCTAGTCCAATGTTGAAGAGCCCTGTGTCTTTGAGAACCTGGATCGTAACAAATGGCGACCTAGCTCAGGATCTTGTGAACTAGGAGATAATTGCAGGATTGTTGTGGTCATTTGTTTTATTGAGGAATATAGTGGGCACGTTAATTTTTTTTGGCAAAGTAGTATAGCACTTGAGAGTCTTCAGACATTTTTGGCAAGTGAATAGTGCTACATAAGAGTTTGGGGTACTTCTTTTCTGAATATTGTGGTGAGAAATTTTTGAGAGCATCATGTCTTATACCGGATCAGAAGAGAATGGAGACACAGTGCGTAATGTCGAAACTGAGGAACAGCAGCATGATGAAAGGGTTAATCGGGTGAACTGTGAGGAGGATGCTAGGATATTTTTGCAATGGCCTGTTACTGCCGAGCGGTTGGAGGGTATGGATCGGTACGGTCTTCAATGCCTGGCCACAGCTATCGGTCATGCGGTTACTAGCAGCATGACCAGGGATAACTTGACAACGTGTGTACTGGGCAGGGTGACTGGTGAGCGAGATGGGTTGAGTGCTCAGAGCCCTTCGGCCATGCTTCCCCTACACTCGACTCCCAGCCATCCCAGTAGTTTGCCGACCCCGGGTACGCTTCCGCAGTTGGGTGGTGACTGGCAGGGTGGGTTGCCCCTGGGGGGACCACCGGTAATTTCAAACATTGTAGCACCTTCACCTCCTCAAGGGTTAACTCCAGAATTATTGCTTCAGCTCGAATTAGCTAAGATCGAAGAGAGAAAGGCTATCAGGGCAGGTGAGCAGCAAATAGAATTAGCCAAGATAGAAGAGAGCCAAGATAGAAGAGAGAAAAAGTCACCAGCACATAGAGCTAGCAAAAATCCAAGCTGATTTAGAGTCGACTAGGTACTGTGCCGACATGGATGTAGAGAAGTCGCGAGTAGAGACAACGGGACAGCGACTTGGGGCTGGTAACCGTGTTCATGAGCAGTCTCTCTCGCACTTATTGAAACTGGTTCTGGTGTTTGATGAGAGTGGTGTAACAGAATTTTTCACACGCTTTGAGAAGAAGTGCCAGGAACACCAGTGGCCAGAGAATAAATGGGCAGCACTTGTATCCTCTAGATTAATAGGCAAGGGTCTTAAAGCCTACGATGCGTTGCCTATAGAGTCTTGTATTATCTATGAGGAACTCAAGGAGGCTGTCCTGAGAGCATACGAACTACAACCAGAGACGTACAGGTTGAAGTTCCGGGGTGTTACCAAGGGTCGGGCGAGCACCTTTTTGGAGCATGCCCGGGAGCTGTCCGATGCTTTTGGGAATTGGCTGAGGTCGGAGAAAGCTACTACGTTTGACGACATTAAACAGTTGGTGCTTTTAGAGCAGTTTTTCAAATGCACGGGCGGCGACCTGACGTTAAACCTTAAAGAAAAGCAACCAAAAACTCTACAGGAGGCAGCTGAGATGGCTGACCTCCGGCTATCACTAATTCGTGGGTGCGGGTCTGCCCAGCGTAGTGAGGCAGGTAACAAGGGGCGTGACGCCCCACCCCCCCGAGTTAGTGATATACCTTATGCAAACAAGTACAAGAGCCATGATACCAAGACTGACCACAAGACTAGCACCGTCCCATTTAAGAAGGGGCCGGGCCCTTCCCAGTACCAAGGGAAGCCCAAAGGGGAGTTGGAGTGTTATCATTGTCATAAAAAGGGGCACTTTGCAAGAGTCTGTCCTAGCAAACCACCTACAGCAGCTGTGTCTTTGGCCTGCAACATTGGTGTGTCTCCGAAGTCATCTGAGTTTGCCCGGGGCAGTTCGTCAGAGGCTGAGGCACAGCCAATGCAGAAGCACCTGGGAGGCTCGAACCCTGCACAGGATGTTTTTTGCGACCATAGAGGGCGGGGTTGCGTGATGTGGGCGGGGCGCAAGCATGGAGTAGAGGTCTTGCGTGATACAGGTGCTTCCCAGACTCTGATGAAAAACTTGACTGGCTACCCTATAAACGCGGCTCGGGTGGTGGTGGTGCAGGGTATTAATGCAACTCGGTCATACCCGCTGGTGCGGTTGGAGTTGGAGGTGGATGGTGGATGGTGTGGCACGTGAATTGGATGTCGGGATTGTGGAGAAACTGCCAGTGGAGGGCGTCGACCTTCTTCTCGGCAACGACTTTGCAATGCCCGCTTCTGAGGTTCTACCCTTAGTCGTTGCCGAGAGGCCGGCCGACGTGAGTAGGGAAGAGCAAGAGTGGGTCGAGTGGTGCCAGACACAACCCCTGGCGTGTGTTGTCACCCGAGCTCGGGCAGCTAAAGTGTCACAGCCTAGTCCTCCGTCTTCAGACCAGCGGAGGAACGATCAACAGGAGGAGGCTAAAGCTGGAGTTGGTTTTAAGAGTTTTGACTCGGCGGCTCTCCTGGGTGATTCAGTATTAGCACCATTACTTAATTCTGGAGTAGCCCCTGGGCCTGTCATCGAGAGTGACGAGGCTGGGCATGACGAGTCTCCACGACAGCAACGTTATGTACATCGAGAGAGACAGAGGGAGCAGCCCAGTATCGGGGAAGGTCATGCATTGCTCCGGGAGCAGTTAGATCGCTTGGCACCCTCAGATATACGTCGGTTGCAACTAGAGGACCCTGAGCTCCAAACGTGTGCTAATGGAGCTGTAGAGCTCGACGAGGACGGTGATGCACAGCCAGGAGATTTTTTTTATTTAGAAGGCATCCTCTATAGGCGTTTTCAAGACCCTAAACGTAGTTGCCAAGAGGGGTCCGGAGTAGTGGGCCAGTTGGTGGTGCCACGGGAGTGCAGGGATAGCCTACTGAGGTTGGCGCATGACATACCACTGGCAGGACATCTAGGGGTGAGAAAAATGGTGGCGGCTTTAGAAAAATTGTTTTGGTGGCCGGGGTTGAAGGGGCAGGTGGTAACCTGGATAGCAAGGTGTCATACGTGCCAGAGGGTTGGAAAACCTAACCAAACAATTCCGAGATCCCCGTTGCACCCCATTCCTGTCAGTGGACCGCCCTTCAGTAAGGTCATCATTGATATGGTCGGACCCTTAACCCCTACTAGTGCCGGTAATAAATTTCTATTAACTATCATGGATGTGGCCACTCGTTATCCTGATGCATATCCAATGAGAAATGGCACGGCGAAAACTGTTGTCCGGAACCTGCTCTTGTATTGCTCGCGGTATGGTTACCCGCAAGAGGTGCAATCGGACCAAGGTTCTAATTTTACCTCTAATCTGTTCAAACAAACTATGATTCAGCATGGCATCAGCACTGTCGTCTCTTCTGCGTATCACCCGGAGAGTCAAGGGGTGTTGGAGAGGTGGCACGCCACGCTAAAAAGCATGCTTCGATGTTATTGCGCAGAGAACGGAAAGGATTGGGACCTTGGTCTGCCGTATGTTTTGTTCGCGGCAAGAGAAGTACCTGGAGAGAGTCTCGGTTTCAGTCCGAATGAGCTTGTTTTCGGGCATCAGGTGAGGGGCCCTCTCCACATGGTGAAGGAGATTTGGGAGGGTACCGCTAAGCCATGTTCTATGTTGAGATACGTCCTCGAGAGCAGAGAGAGAATGCTTAGAAGTCTGGAGCTGGCCGGGCGTAATTTGGTGAGTTCGCAGGCCCGTATGAAGGACAGGTACGATACTAAGGCGAAACTCCGGGAGTTTCAGGTAGGTCAAGAGGTGTTGGTCCTGTTGCCTTTGGCAGGTCATCCTCTGGCTGCCAAGTACGCTGGGCCTTATCGGGTGGTGTCAAAGATCTCCGATCTAGATTACCTCGTTGCCACTCCAGACCGGAAGAAGCGTAACCAACTATGCCACATTAATTTGTTGAAGGAGTATGTGAGGCGCCCACCTGAGTCCTAGCTGTCCCTGTGTTGACATGCTGCGGTCATGGTGGAGAAGGAGAGGGGGGCAGCAATGATCAGGTGGATGATAACTGGGATTGTCATGTCTCGGCTGATCAGTGGGCGGGGAATTCGAGCCAATGTGCGCATGATGCTCTGGCGCACCTGCCGAAGGAACAGCAGGTGGCAGTGCAGCGCCTGTTCGATTCATACCCCACTGTATTTGCCGAGCACCCAGGCCTCACTACTCAAGCGGTGCATGACGTCAATGTAGGAGAGCACCCCCCCCTTCAAGTCGATACCTTATTGGGTGCCACCCATTAAACTCCCAGAGCTCAGGGATGAGCTGGAGTATATGCTGGCGAGAGGCTTGATCGAGAAGGGGGCAGTACGGTGGACTTCTCCTGTCACTCTGCAGCCCAAACCTGATGGAAAAGTTCGGTTCTGCATTGACTTTAGGCGGTTGAACGGGTTGACCCCCACCAACGCATATCCTCTTCCCCGGGTGGATGACAGTGTGGATAAGATCGGGAAAGCAAGGTACTTGACCAAGGTAGACCTCGTCAAAGGCTACTGGCAAGTACCACTGTCTGAGCGGGCTAAAGAGGTGTGCGGGTTTGTGGTGGATGGCAGTACTTACCGTTGCAACGTGATGCCATATGGTCTGAAAAATGCACCGGCCACTTTCCAGAGCTTAATGAACGACATCGTAGCAGACATCCCAAACTGTACTGTCTACCTTGATGACGTGATCATTTATGACAACGATTTCCAAAGTCACTGTGATCACATAGAAGCCTTATTTAGTCAACTTAGTAAAGCAGGCTTGGTGGTTAATCTGGGCAAGTGTGACTTTGTGCAAGCCACGGTGCAGTATCTGGGGTTTGTGGTTGGGTTAGGGCAGGTGAGCCCGCCCCAACAGAAGATACAGGCTATCGACTTGTTCCCCAGGCCGACCACCAAGCGGCAGATCATGAGATTTTTGGGCATGATTGGGTATTACCGCCGCTTTATAAGAGGTTATTCTACTGTGTTAGCTCCTTTGACAGATCTACTAGCTAAAGATAAAAAGTTCCGCTGGGCACCTGAGTGTGAGCAGGCGTTTCGAGTAGTTAAACACCTTTTATGCACTCACCCTATCCTCAGGGCCCCGGACTTTGAACGACCATTTCAGTTGGCGACTGATGCCAGCGGAGTAGGGGCTGGTGCCGTACTTTTGCAGACAGACGAGGAAGGTCTTGAGCATCCAGTCAGTTTCTTTTCAAAGAAATTTAATTCAGCACAGAAAAACTATTCGGTTGTTGAAAAGGAACTGCTGGCAATCGTGTTAGCGCTCAGACACTTTGAGGTCTATGTTCCTGCCTATGGGCCAGTCGTGGTAGTGTATACCGACCACCACCCGCTTAAATTCCTCAATCAATTCCACAACCGGAATATGAGGCTGACCAGATGGTCGCTCATGTTGCAAGAGTACAACTTAGACATTCGCCATATTGCCGGTTGTGAGAATGTGATTGCGGACTGTTTGTCGCGGGTGGAGGATCCGGGGTAGGCTACCACAGTATGTTGGTATAGCCTCCTGTCTTGGCTCGCGGTGTATTTTTGCGCTGGTGCTTGTTGGCTCGCGTGTGTAGCATCAGCGTAGGGTCGCAGGGCAGGAGTTGTTGGCTTTGATTAGACGAAAATTAGGCTACATCTATAGTAGCCGCCAAAAACAACATTAAAATAAAATATGAAAAATTAAATAAAAACTCTTTCTTTTTTATAATTAATTTTAAGATAATATTGTAGCTGAGTACTGAGTGCAGATGATTTTCCCTCAGTAGGCTGTGCTTCTTAAAGCTCGCTCTGGGAGCACAATGTTATGAATTAATGTATTATATTTGGGAAGGGTGATAAGATTTTTTTTATATATAAATGTTGTTGTATTTTTTTTGGAGGAGACTGAGCTTGCATTCCATGAGTGGCAGAGTGGTTAGGAGTGGCAGATTCTAGCGACATTCTGTCTGTTCAGATATGGGCCCATGGTTGAGTGTCCCATATCTTGGGGGGGGTGTGACGCCTCCCGGCGTTAACAGAATGGTTGCGTGGGGCATTGCAGCTCGCTAGCGCTCGCCAGGATGGGGGGATGGGCTACAGTTGTCCTAGAATGATCTGCTTTATTTTATTAGTGTCGTGTTGCCACAGACAGTCTAGAAATGGTCTTTGTTTTGGTCTGTGACCGCGCCTTATATTTTATATTCGCTATAATATAAATGTTGCTTGTGTGGGAGGCGAGCGAGAGAGGGTGAGGGGGTACACCTGGCAGCGGGGTGAGCTATGACGCAGCTCGCTTGGGCGCTGACGGCCGGGTGGTCAACTAGTCCCTTCCCATCACGGCCGCGTGTTCTTTACCAGCTCAGAGCTTGCCTGACACGCGTATCGCCTACATCCTTTGCAATTCTGTCCCCCATACTCGCCACTTTGCATACTATTCCTCTCTCTCGACTTCTCCTTTCTCATTCTCTAATCTTTATTAAACTCAACATCCCTTCTGGTTTCAGCATAGACGTTCACCGTCGACCAGTCGTATTGTACGCGAAGCTCTCAGAGATTTCCATGTATTAGGCTTTATTGAGGTTTGGAGAGACGGACTTTTCCGTATGTGTCCTCTCTCGGGAAGGTTGTAGACCAGTATATGTCTCCCTGGCAAGGTGTTGAGTGATTCTGCTTGGTTATCTAAAGCTAGACTAGGGGTAAGGTTACTGTGTCGTTGTCTCCGATGTGTGCAGTGTTAGCTAAGCCCTGCACGACATCGACAGGTACTGTGGGAGCCTAAGTTGTCTTCGGGTGGGTTTACTTTGCGAGCACAGCGCTGTGGTGCGAGAGGGCCATAGCCTATCCCTCACAACATAGTGCTGCCTCTTTGTGTTGACTTCTGAGGGATCGCCAGGATAGAACTAGGTACTAGAGACCTAGATTTATCAAGAGAGCATCCCCGTCATATAACGTAATCTTCATTATACCACCTTCGGACAACGTTAGGCTACGAGCCGCATGCTCGCCCATTGTTGCCCTGCCTTGATACCCCAGCTAGACTTTATTAACTGAGCAGACACTGGCTAGAGATAAGCCCCCATTATTATATGTATGCAACATTATTATTCACTGCACTTTTGAGCCGAGGTTGTTGTTGAGTTGCACAACCCTAGTAGGCTGTTGCGTTGTGTCACGAAGCATTTCTTTAGTTGTCGAGCATTACTACCTTTGCGCAGTCTTTATTATTCGCCTGCCTATTATTACTATATGTCCTAGTATTTATTGTGACCCGTATTCTGCATTATAATTGTTCAAGATTCTTTACGAACATCTTCCCAGCATCAGACTTATTTCAGAAGTTTCCAGTTGATGTTGCAGGACTAGCATTGCACTTTCTTTAATACAGGAGTGCCAGTTATTTGAGTATCTACCGTAACTCTAATTAATCACGTTAACTATCTTTTCTTTGTGTAACCTAATCGAGTAATCTTTTACTGTTTGAGAATAGGCTGTTTCATCGAGCGTCAGCCTAGTGTGTGTGCACCAGTTACCGAGTCATAGGATACCTCGTTGTCCAGGCACGACTCAGGGCGGTAATGGTGTTTTGTTTTCCAGTGTTTAAGGCAGGGGTTGGATCTAGTGTTACCGTTGTTGCATTTTGCCATTATCTAGTCCAATGTTGAAGAGCCCTGTGTCTTTGAGAACCTGGATCGTAACAATAGGTAGATATAGAAGGGGGGAGATGAGACCTATAAGGGTACAGTTTAAAACCAGGGCAGTGGCAGAGACAGTGACAAATTTTAGTTGGAGACTAAACACAAATGAAGAACTGAAACATATAAGATTAAAGAAGGATTTGAGCATAGAACAAAGACAAAAAATACAGGAACTACAGGAAAAGGCTGATGAGCAAAATAGAAAGTTGGGTGAGGAGGATAAGAAGAAGTTTTTCTGGAGAGTGAGGGATGGGAAATTGAAGAAATGGTTTATACGAATAGAAGAGAGAAGGAGATCTGGGAGGGAAGAGAATGTGATAGAAGTTGTGGCAGAGGTGGAGAGCAGGGTGGAAGCATCTCGGGGAGAGACAGGAGAAGAAGCTGCAGACCCAGTACCAGTAGTGTGAGGGGGGGAGTAGGGCACGGACAGGAGGAGCGGGATGATGTAGCTGCTGAAGGAATGGTAGAAAGATTAAGGATTATGTTTAGTAATGTTGATGTGTTTACCCAGGACAAGAAAAGAGAACTGATATGTAGGTTGCAGGATGAAGAGGAAAAACCTGATGTCATAGCCTTACAGGAAGTAAGACCAAAAAATGCTAGAATTGAAAGGGAACTGGTGGAGTATAGTTTGGAGGGTTTTGAGTTGTATGAGAGGAATGCTATTAGAGCAGAGGTTGGAAGAGGACTGTTTATTTATGTAAGAAAAGAGCTCAAGGTAAATGAGGTGGATATGAGACAGCAGTATTGTGAGTATTTGTGTATTGAAGTAAAATGTGCAAGAGGGTCAATTCTAATTGCCTCTATATATAGAAGCCCAAATAATAGTAGGGAAGAGGATGATAACCTATTGAAAGCAATGGAGGAAATAGATAATAGAGAGAACAAATATAAGATTTTGATTGGAGATTTCAATTTGCCAAGGATCAACTGGGCAAATTGTACTACTCCAGCGGGACAGTGTAGCCTGGAAAACAAGTTTATAGAGAAAGTGAGAGATTGTTTTTTAACGCAACATATTACAGAGATGACAAGATATAGAGATGGGACGCAGGGGAGTGTACTTGATTTGATTTTTTAGCAATGAGGAGGATATAGTGGAACATGTCAATGTGGATAGCCCTATAGGTCATAGTGACCATGCCTGTATAAGTTTTAGTTGCAATATTAAAACAAGAGAAGGATAATAGAAGCAATACAAAAATATACATGTATGATATAGCAGATTATGAGCTGCTGAGAAGGTGTTTGGACATTGACTGGGGGGAATACTTGAACGGTGAAGACGCTGAAGGAATGTGGAGGAAGAATAGAGTCAAACTGGAGAATGCTATATCCAAATGTGTACCAGTAAGGGAATATAAGGATAAAACAAAATTGAGGAAAAGAACGAACCCAGAATTACCAATGAAAAGAAAGCTTTGGACATTGATAAGAAGAAAGAAACGATTGTGGGATAGACTAAAAGTGTTAAAAAAAACAGGGGGTCTAGTATAGAAGCTAAAGAAGTGGATTTGGAACGTAGACAAATAAACAATAAAATAAGGTGGGAGACAAGGAGGGGGGTGAAGGAGAGGGAGAGAGAGATTGCAAGAAACGTGAAGGATAATCCAAAAATATTCTGGAAGTACATTCAGGAAAAGTTAACAAGAAGAGTAGGGATCCCAGAACTGATAGGAGAATTGGATGATGGGAATAGAGCAGAAACTGATAAGGAGAAAGCAAAGGTGCTGGGGAAATACTTTGGGGAGGTACTAACAGTGGAGTCGGATGATGCAGTGCCAAATATTCCCATCAAACAGGCACCGGCACTAGAATTAATAGAGTTTTCCCATGCTCGAATAAGAAGGGCTATAGAAAAAATGAACAGAAGTAAGTCCTCGGGACCGGATAGGATACATCCAAGAATCATAAAGGAAGGAGGTGAGATGTTAGTAGAGCCATTACATTTTTAATTTGAGGTATCTTTTAATACAGGACAAATCCCGATGGACTGGAGAGAGGCGAACATAACAGCTATATTTAAGAAGGGAAAGAGAAATGACCCAGGAAATTATAGACCAGTCAGTTTGACAAGTGTTGTGTGTAAACTAATGGAAACGGTAATTAGAGAAGGAATAATGGAGCATATGAAATCAAACCAACTTTTCAGTGGGAGACAGTTCGGATTCTTGCCGGGGAGGTCGACGGTACTACAGCTAATTAAGGTGGTAGATGATTGGATGCAAATTCTGGAGGATAGTGATGTTATAGACGTGGTATATTGCAATTTTATGAAGGCCTTCGATAAGGTCCCACATAAAAGGTTAATAGAGAAAGTTAGAAGCTATAATATAGGGGGAAATGTGTGAAATGGATAGAAGCCTTCCTGAAAGATCGGAAACAGAGGGTACTGGTGAATGGAATAGGCTCGGGGTGGAGGGAAATTACAAGTGGGGTACCTCAGGGATCTGTGTTGGGACCACTACTGTTCGTTATATTTATCAACGACTTACCTGAAGTTATAATGTGACGTCTACCAGCGTTGGCAGAATCGCCTCTCGTTAGCCACTAGCGCTCGCCAGGGACATCAAAATGGGCTACAGTTATCAGAGAATGTTGTTCTTTCTGTCCTAGTAATCGCATTGTCACAGACAGTCCAGTGGTAGTCTTTGTTTTCGTCTGTGACAACGGGTTATATTTTATATCAACAGTAGTGATAATAGTACCAGCGTGGGAATGAGAAAGACTTTCAGAGCGAGGAGGTAGCGTGTCTGGCTGTGTCATGTGGCGCCTGCTGTCTTGTGACGTATCGGCCCGTGATTGGCCGACCATCGCGCCTTTGCGGGCTCCTGTGTAACTTACCTCCTCCATGAGGGTCCCCAGGAGCTGTCTTCGTCAGGACAGGCTTAGCGCGCGTGCTTCTAACATCCCTTTGCATACTCTCTCCCGATCACCCCCTTTACCACTGTTTCTCTCACTCGATTCTCTCTTTCCATACTCTAACCTTTATTAACTGCACATTCCCCTTGGGTTCTGCATACGGTTTTCATAGCCGGCCCATTGTATTGCATGCGCTGTCCTCAGAGATATTTACATGTACTTAGAATAGGTTTTGAGGGTTCTTAGTTAGTATAGGTTAAGAACTTTGTGTGTCTCCATTATTGATTTAGTGTTTCTGCTCTTTTATTTAATGCTAGACTGGGATAAGGTAACTGTAGTCGTTGTCTCCGATGTGTGTACGGTTTGCTTATACCTACACGACTTCGACTGGTCCTGTGGTAGCCTGGGTTGTCTTTTCGGTTGCGTCCTTTGCGAGTGTAGCATTGTGTTGACTGAGGGTTTTGGCCTGTACCAGTTCCACACTTTGCTGCCTCTTTGCTTGTCTTTAGAGGGTCACCAGGATAGAACCAGATACTTGTGATCTGGATCTATCGAGAGAGCACCCTAGTCAATTAACGTAACTTAAAGGATGCAGTCTTAAGGACATCGCTAGGCTACGAGCCTGTCTTGCTCAACCCCAGTTCCTTACCTAGAGTATCCCAGCTAGACATTATTAATCGAGTAGACACTTGTTAGTATTTAATATAAGCTCTTTGATATGTACGCATTATTATTCACAGCATTTATTAGTCTAGGTTGTTGTTGAGCCGCACAACCATAGCAGACTGTTTCGTTGATGAGGAAGTACTTCTTTTAATGTCGAGCATTGCTACCGTTGCGCATTTATAGTATTCTCGTGTCAGTTAACATTATATGTCCTATCTTTTAGTGTATTCGATTTACACGTGTGGTGTCCTGCCTCCTGCCTTTATATAGTTCTAATACGAGCATCTTATGAGCATCAGACTTTCTTCAGAAGTTTCCAAGTCTATGCTGTAGGACTATACTTCACTTTCTTTCAGATAGGAGTGAAGAGTTTATTGTTGTTTAGAGTAACTGTATTGAAGCATCTTTTTATTGTATTAAATCTTGCAGTGATTTAATTGATCTTTCCATAGATTCCTTTTTATGCATTTTAACGTAACTTGCATCTTGTTTGTTATCAGGCTATACCAGTGTCGGTTAGCCTGAAGTAGAGTACATTTATGCCCAGTTAAGGATACCCCGCTATCGCAGATTAACCCTGGAGGGTATAGGTGTTTTGTTCGCCGGCATATAAGTTTGAGGGTTTGGATCTAGCGTAGCGTTGTTGCATAGTGCCCTATTACTAGTCCAATCATTAAGTGCCCTTGTTTTATTCGTAGTCCCGGTCGTAACAAATGGCGACCTTGCCTAGTATCATATCTTAGTCGTCATAAAAAATGGCGACCTTGCCTAGTATCTAATCTTAGTCGTCATAACAAATGGCGACCTTGCCTAGTATCTTATCTTAGTCGTCATAACAAATGGCGACCTTAGTCTAGTATTTAGTGAACTAAGAAATAATTGCAGGATTTTTGGACATTTGTTTTTGAGGAACATTTTGGACACGTTGGAAATTTTTTTTGGCAACGTAGTATAGCACTTGAGTTGTCTTCAAGCATTTTTTGAGTGAATAGTGCTACATGAGAGTTTAGGTACTTCTTTTTTTTATAAATGTTGAGGATTTCCGGTGGACACTATGTCGAACGACGGATCAGTGCACAGTGAGGACACAGTACGGGAAGCAGGCGAGGAGGTGGAGAAGGTGGAGTTGTTAAGCGGCGTTCGGGTGGTGAACAATGAGGAGGATGCTCGGATATTTTTGGAGGACCCTGTGTCAGCGGATCGTGTGTCGGGGCTAGACCGGTACGGACTGCAGTGTGTAGCCACGGTCTTAGCGTTTCCCGGCACTAGCGGTTTGTCGAGAAGTGAGCTGGTTGCCTGTGTGCTGGGTGGTGTGCGTGGGGGTTCGGGTGGAGCGGAAGCTGGGGCACCTTCGGCCCAGCCCCCATTCCACTCGACTCCTACCATGGCGCCCCCTTGGGCTCCGGAGCCGGGTACGTTCTCGCAGGCCGATGCCCGCTGGCGGTTGGGTATGCCTCTAGGTGATTCACGGGATGGGTCCCCAATAGTAGCACCCCCTCCTCAGGGTTTGTCTTCCGAGATGTTGTTTCAGCTCGAACTCGCCAAACTCGAGGAGCGAAAGCATGAGGCTGAGCTCGAGCAACGAAAGTATGAGGCTGAGCTCGAGCAGCGAAAGCATGAGCTCAGGCAGCAGCAGCGGGAATCTGAGCTTAGGATTCAGGCTGAGGAGAGAAAGGCCATACGTGAGGCTGAGCTTCAGGTTGAGGCTACGAAGTACTGTGCAGACATAGAGCTTGAGAAGTCTTGGGTGGAGTCGACAGGGCAGCGTCTCGGTTCTGGGAATCGAGGTCTTGATCAGTCTTTATTGCACCTTCTTAAGGTAGTCCCTGCATTTGACGAGTCGGGTGTCACCAAGTTTTTCCTGCGTTTTGAGAAGAAGTGCCGGGAGCACCAATGGCCCGAGGTTAAGTGGGCAGCCCTTGTTTCCTCTAGGTTGGTTGGCAAAGGACTCAAGGCATATGATGCGTTGCCCTTGGAGTCTTGCATCGATTATGAGGTATTGAAGGAAGCTGTTCTGCGGGCGTACGAGTTACAACCAGAGACATATAGGTTGAAGTTTCGGGGTGTTACGAAGGGTCGTGAGTGCACTTTTTTAGAACATGCCCGGGAACGGTCTGATGCTTTGAGAAATTGGCTGAGGTCAGAGAAGGTGACGGCGTTCGAAGAGCTTGAGCAGTTATTCCTTCTAGAGCAATTTTTTAAATGCACAGGCGGTGACCTGACTTTGAACCTCAAAGAGAAACAACCTAAAACTCTACAAAAGGCAGCTGAGTTGGCTGACCTGAGATTATCGCTGATTCGTGGGTGCGGGTCTGCACAACGGACCGATGCAGTTAACAAGGGGCACAACACTCCACCCCCCCGAGTCAGTGATGCAACATTTGATAACAAAAGTGAGAGCAATGATACTAATTTTGATCACAAACCAAAACCCGTCCCGTTTAAGAAAGGTCAGGGCCCTCCCCCACCTCAGGGGAAGTCCAAGGGTGAAGTAGAGTGTTTTAAGTGTCATAAAAAGGGGCATTTTGCACGTTCCTGCCCTAGTAACCAACCTGCAGCAGTCGTGTCTTTGGCTAGCAACATTGGGGTGTCTCTGAGGTCTTCTGCGTTTACCCGGGGCGATATGTCATATGCGGGGGCACAGCCAGTGAAGGAGTGTCCGGAAGGCTCGAAACCTGTCCGCGATGCTTTTTGCGACCATAGAGGGCGTGGCTGCGTGAGTTGGGCTGGTTGCAAGCATGGGTTGGAGTTGTTGCGTGATACAGGTGCATCCCAGACTCTGATGAAAAACTTTACAGGCCAACCTATAAACACGGCACGGGTAGTTGTGGTGCAGGGTATTAATGCTACACGGTCATACCCGTTGGTTCGAGTGGAGCTGGAGGTTGATGGTGTGACACGAGAGATAGATGTTGGAATCGTAGAGAAGCTGCCAGTAGAGGGCGTCGACCTTCTTCTCGGCAACGACTTTGCGGTGCCTACTTCTGAGGTTCCACCCTTAGTCGTTGCCGAGAGGGCGGCCGACGTGAGTAGGGAGGGGCAGGAGTTGGTCGAGAGGTGTCAATTACAGCAGATGGCGTGTGTTGTCACCCGATCTTGTGCATCTAAGGTGTCACAGCCTATTCCTCAGTCTCTAGACCAGCGGAGGAACGGTCGGAAGGAGAAAGCTAAAGTTGGGAGAAGTTTTGTGAGTTTTGATCCAGCGGCTCTTCTTGGCGACTCAGTATTAGCACCAAAGATGAGCTCCGGAGTGGCCCCAGAACCTGTCCCCCCTAGTGACATGGTAGGGCGTGATGGCACTCCGCGACAGAGTAGTTCCCAGGTGGAGGAGAGTTGTGGGAACGGAGCTATTGAACTCGAGGACGGGGAAGCATTTCATGTGAACCTGGCGAAGGAGTTTGTGAGGCAACCACCTGAGCAGCCTACTGTCCCTGTGTTGGTCTGCAGCGACCAAGGTGGAGAAGGAGAGGTGGGCAGAGGGGCACAGGTGGAGAAGAGTTGGGATTGTCATGTCTCGGCGGAGCAGTGGGCGGGGGACACGAGTCAGGTGGCTGTGGAAGCGCTAGAGCACCTGCCTGAGCAGCAGTGTGCAGCGCTCCAGCACCTGCTCAGTTCATACCCCACTGTTTGTGCCGAGCACCCAGGCCTCACAACTCATGCGGTGCACGAGGTTCCGCTGGCAGGTCACTTGAGTGTTAGTCAGCCGTTGGCCTCGTTGTTTCAATGGTTCAAGGTGGGCGACGAGGCTTTGGCATGGTTGTCAGGTCAGGGTCGACCCATGGCTGCCAAGGGTGGTGGTCAGAATGAGGACATTGAGCAGATTGGTGAGGTTGGCTGTGGAGTGGATGCGCCCGGTCGTCGCATAGCCTCCCCATGCTGCTCTAGTAATATGCAATAGCCCTACCATAGACCGACTGTATCTGGCCATGTCGCTGAAGGCGGTGATGCTGCGCAGGCAGATGTAGTCGCAAGGAATACGGGGGTGCGTATGTACGGTATCGGCGGGGAAGCCTTAGCAATTATGAACTATGGAAGTGACTGCACAGGTGGTACTGATTGTCCCTCTCATGACCTGGCTGTTCTAGGGACGAAGGTGGAGAAGGAGGGAGACTATAGTTTAGAAGCTGCGGTCTCGGCTGGGTTGTGGGAGGGCACTAGGCATGTTGTTCTTCGAGATAAGTTGCAACCTCTTGTTCCTGAGCGCCAAGAGAAGTTGTTTACTAGACTGTGGCAGTACGTCCGCATGTTTGTTGCTTCTCCAGGCCTGATGTACGGGGTAGAATCCGACATGGAGGATGGAGACAGTGCAAGGCTCAAGTTAATTCCCTACCGTATAAATCCTGCTCGACAGCCTGTTGTGAAAGCAGAGCTAGACTACATATGGAAAAAGGGTCTGAGGGATAAGGGATATCGTGAGTGGTCGTTGCCAGTGAGTTTGCAACCTGAGTTGAGTGGCAAGATCCGTGTGTATGTTGATTGCAAGAGTGTGGGTGCATTATCCCTGACAGACGCCTATCCATTACCCAGAGTTGACGACACCATAGACCGCATCGGGGCTGCCTCATTTATCACGAAGGTAGAACTAGTGAAAGGTTATTGGCAGGTCCCATTGCCGGAGAGAGCGAAGAGAAGTGCCAGTCTTGTGATGAACTGGGCAGTTTATCAGTGCCAGGTGTTGTTTTGCTGCCGGAACACAAGTTGGATGTGTGGCATGTTAAGGGCACTGATAATGTTTTGGCTGATTGTTTGTCACGGGAGGGTATGTTTGCAGGAGAACGTATAAAATACCTGTATAGACAGGTGGGATGCTTGCCCGCGGCGACCAAAAACACCCTCTGCCAAGCGCTTGTTCAATGTCATTTTGACTATTCTGTGTCATCCTGGTACTCTGCATCATCTAAATCAGCACAGCACAAACTTCAGGTCACTCAAAATAAAATGGTTAGGTTCATGCTGAACCTAGGACCCAGATCACATGTTGGCCAGGAACAACTTCAGTCACTAGGTATGCTCAATGTCTCTGACAGGGCCAAACAAATCAGGCTCACTAATGCCTTCAAAATTTTCTATGACAGAGCTCCAGAGTATCTAAAGAATGATTTTGTTAAAGCAAATGAGAGGAGTGGACATAATACAAGAAACAGGATGTTTAATTTTAAGGTCCCGAGAATCCAAGGACAGGGTAAGCAAACATTCTTCTTCACTGCCATCAAAGACTGAAACGACCTACCCAGTCAGTCCGTGAAAAGAGAACACTGTATTCCTTCAGACGTAGCCTGAAGGAACACCTGAACCGGACAGCTGCGAGAAGGGAGCACCAAGCTTATGTCTACTACTAAATACGACATAAGAGATAGACAAACCAAACTGAAATGATTACTGATTACGGATTACTGATATTTACTATAGGATGTAAGGTATCTTAAAATAACCCCCTAGAATTACTTTCTCTAAAGTATCTATTTCTTTATCCTCCCCATTTCCCCAGCTAACCTAATCCCACAAGGACCCCAATGGAAATACGCCTAACGGCCTTATTGGGCTATCCTTAGTTGGAATTATGCAAGGCTGGTACATGTCATATTTGTAACATACTGTGTGGTACCAACTCTGTAAATTGCTAACTGAATAAATATTATTATTATTATTATTATTATTATTATAACCCTCGCCGTTCAGTCAAGTGTGTGTTTGAGAGTGGAGAAAAACCAGGCTTGCCCCTGTAGAGCAGCCGTCAAAAACATCATTAAAATTAAATAAAAAAAACACATAAAAACTCTTTCTTTTTATAGTTAATTGTAAGTTGCCAATGTTATAGCTAAAGTCCTAAGTTGAACCTGTCTTTCACTTAGGAGGCTGGGCTCTGTGAAGCTCGCTCAGGGAGCATAGCAGGCTAAATTATACTATTGTGTTTGGGAGGGGTTGTAAGATTTTCTTTATGCTAATATGTTGTTTTATTTAAGATTGAGCTTTGCATTTCATTTCTGGTGGAGTGGCTAGGTGGGCGGGTCTTGTCGGCATTCTGCCTTGTCAGATATGGTGCTCGCCTAATGTTGAGCGTCCCATATCTTGGGCGGGGTGTGACGTCTACCAGCGTTGGCAGAATCGCCTCTCGTTAGCCACTAGCGCTCGCCAGGGACATCGAAATGGGCTACAGTTATCAGAGAATGTTGTTATTTCTTTCCTAGTAATCGCATTGTCACAGACAGTCCAGTGGTGGTCTTTGTTTTCGTCTGTGACAACGAGTTATATTTTATATCAACAGTAGTGATAATAGTACCAGCGTGGGAATGAGAAAGACTTTCAGAGCGAGGAGGTAGCGTGTCTGGCTGTGTCATGTGGCGCCTGCTGTCTTGTGACGTATCAGCCCGTGATTGGCCGACCATCGCGCCTTTGCGGGCTCCTGTGTAACTTACCTCCTCCATGAGGGTCCCCAGGAGCTGTCTTCGTCAGGACAGGCTTGGCGCGCATGCTTCTAACATCCCTTTGCATACTCTCTCCCAATCACCCCCTTTACCACTGTTTCTCTCACTCGATTCTCTCTTTCCATACTCTAACCTTTATTAACTGCACAACATTCCCCTTGGGTTCTGCATACGGTTTTCATAGCCGGCCCATTGTATTGCATGCGCCGTCCTCAGAGATATTTACATGTACTTAGAATAGGTTTTGAGGGTTCTTAGTTAGTATAGGTTAAGAACTTTGTGTGTCTCCATTATTGATTTAGTGTTTCTGCTCTTTTATTTAATGCTAGACTGGGATAAGGTAACTGTAGTCGTTGTCTCCGATGTGTGTACGGTTTGCTTATACCTACATGACTTCGACCGGTCCTGTGGTAGCCTGGGTTGTCTTTTCGGTTGCGTCCTTTGCGAGTGTAGCATTGTGTTGACTGAGGGTTTTGGCCTGTACCAGTTCCACACTTTGCTGCCTCTTTGCTTGTCTTTAGAGGGTCGCCAGGATAGAACCAGATACTTGTGATCTGGATCTATCGAGAGAGCACCCTAGTCAATTAACGTAACTTAAAGGATGCAGTCTTAAGGACATCGCTAGGCTACGAGCCTGTCTTGCTCAACCCCAGTTCCTTACCTAGAGTATCCCAGCTAGACATTATTAATCGAGTAGACACTTCTTAGTATTTAATATAAGCTCTTTGATATGTATGCATTATTATTCACAGCATTTATTAGTCTAGGTTGTTGTTGAGCCGCACAACCATAGCAGACTGTTTCGTTGATGAGGAAGTACTTCTTTTAGTGTCGAGCATTGCTACCGTTGCGCATTTATAGTATTCTCGTGTCAGTTAACATTATATGTCCTATCTTTTAGTGTATTCGATTTACACGTGTGGTGTCCTGCCTCCTGCCTTTATATAGTTCTAATACGAGCATCTTATGAGCATCAGACTTTCTTCAGAAGTTTCCAGGTCTATGCTGTAGGACTATACTTCTTTCTTTCAGATAGGAGTGAAGAGTTTATTGTTGTTTAGAGTAACTGTATTGAAGCATCTTTTTATTGTATTAAATCTTGCAGTGATTTAATTGATCTTTCCATAGATTCCTTTTTATGCATTTTAACGTAACTTGCATCTTGTTTGTTATCAGGCTATACTAGTGTCGGTTAGCCTGAAGTAGAGTACATTTATGCCCAGTTAAGGATACCCCGCTATCGCAGATTAACCCTGGAGGGTATAGGTATTTTGTTCGCTGGCATATAAGTTCGAGGGTTTGGATCTAGCGTACCGTTGTTGCATAGTGCCCTATTACTAGTCCAATCATTAAGTGCCCTTGTTTTATTCGTAGTTCCGGTCGTAACAATAACTAATGGAAGTGAGATATACCTGTATGCGGATGACACTAAGCTGTATAGAAGAGTGAGGAGTAAGGAAGATGTGGGTTTGCTTCAAGGAGATGTGGAGGGCATGAATGGATGGTCTGAACATTGGTTAATGCCTTTTCATCCAAAAAAATGCAAGTACATGCGGATTGGGACAAGCAAGATAGACAAGGTAGGATACAGTGTGTATGAAGCGATGGAGGAAGTGAATGCAGAAAAGGATATAGGAGTAGTGATAGACAATAAGTTAAATTTCTCAGAACATTTAACGGAAAAGATAAACAAAGCCAATAGAATTGTAGGGCTGATAAGGAGGATATTTGTGTCACTTGACGAAGAAATCTTCAGGAATCTCTATACAGTGCTGGTTAGGCTGCACCTGGAATATGCGAACCGGTGTGGGCTCCATATATGGTAAAGGATATAGAAGCAGTGGAGAAAGTGCAGAGGAGAGCTAGAAAGCTAGTACCAACGTTGAAGAACACGGGCTATGAGCAGAGGTTGAGGACACTGGGGCTTCCGACACTGACATATAGGAGAAAGAGAGGGGATATGATAGAGACTTTTAAGATACTGTAGTGTTAGGAAAGTATGATGAGGATGTGTGTGAAGGTATCTTCTTGATGCGGGAGGGAACAAGAACGAGAGGGCACTCTAAGAAAATTTACAAAGAAAGAAATAGGCTTGAAAAGGCAAAGAACTCGTTTTGTGATAGAGTGGTAAATGAGTGGAACACACTGCCCCAGTATGTAGTCGATTCTGAATCAATAAGGAAGTTTGAAAGTTATCTTGATAAAGCATGGGGAAGACAAGATTTGAAGTTTGATTATAAAGCAAAAATACAGAATAGTAAAAATTTTGCGTCTGCTACCGCCGCCGCCAACACCGTGAACGACCGCAGCAGTGCAAGTACTGGCACTGAGCTGGATACACAGGCCTAGTTTGCCTTTTTCCAGAGGATCTACTGTACTGTAAGTTACAAAAGTACCCTAAAATTACACACTTCCTGCGGACATACCAATGGGGTAGCCGTTGCTAGCTAATCTAAACCTTGTTACTACAACGCAGGTGTATACAAATGAGCAAGGACTCACTAGAAAGCGCTGGAACGAAGAATAAAGCAGAGCACGGTGAAACCTGTGTTGCTAGTATGGCCGCGGAAGGAGAAAGGACGAAGATGGCCGCTAGAGGGCCTGGTGTCGGGGTAGCAAAACGCAAGAAATCTACATATGGAAAGTCATATGATAACATATTAAGTTAAACTTTTTCTTTTTTATTTTTTACAGTTTTTTCTGTAAGGTACCCGATCATAATGACGATCCCATAAGGGAATTGAGCGTGCACTTATGAAGAGTACCTCCATGATCCTTCCGCGCGGTATATTCAAAATGCTGTCGCGGGATGTTGAATGGAGACTATTATAATAATAGGCGATATCGTCAATGATGAAAGGGACACTATTAAATGTATATATATATATATATATATACAGTAGGGGTCACATAGAACGTGTTCGCATAGAACGAGTCGCTTATAGAACGACCGACCTAAAATATTGTTCCAAAATTTTCGTTAGGAACGAATGTGTTCATATAGAACGATTTCGCCATCAAAGTAGGGCAAATCCGAGTTCTCATATAGAGCGCCGAAATATCGTATAAAACGTACGAAATATCGTACGCTCCTGACGGAAATTTACGCTTGCAGTGAACATTGACCATATTGGGCCACCAAAATGCCGCGATCACATAGAGCGAAATCACATAGAACGGCCTCGTTTATCGACCAATTTCTTGTTCTATGGGAGACCCTACTGTATAATATATATATATATATATATATACAGTATATAGTCCATCCTCCTATAACACGAGCTCCTACAACGCGATCCTCCTTTAACACGAGGGGGGGTCCCGAATTACCTAAACCTCTTATAACCCGAGCCGAAAACATATAACGCGAAATGGCCTTGCCGAGTGCTTCAAATCCGGCGCCTCCTCTTACTGCGCGACCCCCCCCCCCCACCTACAGCGCGACGGCAAGAGAGCTTCGGAGCTGGGTTGATGGCAAGCTGAAACATCTCACTCAACTTACTGTTTCTTCATTCTAATTTAATTCGGTATACAGTATTTGTTTATCCAAACATGATCTTATAATTTACTTGCCTATTATTAGGAAGTAGAGTAATAAGAGCCCACAGTAACGAATATCCAATTGTTGATAATAAATTAATGTCGGACAGTACGTTTGGTTAGATTTTGTCCACGAAACAACAACAAACCCCAGCTGTGACTATGCTATTTACCGATTGTTTTTTCACATCAGAATTGCATTTATATAATCCTTATGATAATTAAATTGGCGGTGAATGTTATTCCGATGAAATGGAAGTTGTATAGCCTAGCCTATATATTTATTAAGCTAAAAAAATACAGAAAAGTGTCAAAATTGGGGGGCCCAGTCCCATATAGAATTATCTCCATTTAAAGTGTCGCAGTGCCGCCCCTAAACTCGCGTTATAGGAGGATGGACTGTACAGTATATATTATACAGTACAGTATATTTTTGTTGTTTCTATATTCGAACTACTCCCTCTCGGGCATAGGCTGAGAGCCTGTACATTCAACCGTTATACATTGGACGGTGAAGCCCGTGAGGTCTCGTTCAAGTCTAGGGAGTGAGACATGTGAAGCACTTTCAGCTGAGACCAGCCCCTGCCATCTTGCCTTCGCAGGATGCATGGGGCTTGGGCATGCATGGGGCTTAGTTGCCCACACACGGCTCAAAGCAGCCACATCTCTGAAGCTACTTCGCTTCAGTGCTTCACTGTATCACCTCCTAGACTTGGACCCTCACTCTTAGAATGCCACCTATTGAGCAATTAACTCACAAGGCATTGCCCCCCTGTAGCATATTTTAAATATGGGAATATTCATACAGTGATAAATATATATATTTGGTCCATTGGTCCTTTGGTCCAGTTGGTCCTTCAATAACGCGAGTTTAAGAAGCGCGGATTTGGTGGCACGCGGTACACCCCAAATATCCAAAATTTTATTAGCGAGGTCAATACTTACAATGACGCGGGGTCCAGCTGGGCAGTTTTCTCTCTCCTGGGCCTGGCGAGGCTGTTCCGTCTCCCTCCCTGGTCCAGTGACGTCACTTGCGGCTCGTCCGGGTATGTTATTCCCTCCCCAGCGTCCTTCCCCAGTTCCACCATTGTTCGCCTCACGTACCGACCCCCCCCACCGCGTGTGTTGTAACACAGGCCGAAGTTCTCAAAGTGCCTTTTTTTCTGTGACATAACCTCGCCGCCATGCCGCCCAAGAAGCGCCGTATCTTTACGTATGCACAAAAATATGACATCGTGAAGGAGTATGAAAAGGGGAAGAGACAAGCTGAGTTGGCAAGACGACATGAAGTTAACGAGAGTACAATTCGCACCATTTGGAAGGACAGGGAGAAGATTGTCAACATTATGAAGGGAAACCCAGCAGAAGGTACTCAGGCGTCGATAAAAGTGGGAAATGTCATCCTAAAGAAATGTCAGCCCCTGGACCAGGAGGTGATAGCGTGCTTTAAGGGTGCATATGCCACTAAGACTTTCCTGATGCTCGACACTGCCACTGACACCCAAGAAGAACTACTACAGATGTCAGACGATGAATCAGTCCCTGACTCTCTACCACCACTCGAAGAACTGTCTGCCCCAGACTCTCCCCCACCACTGAATGAGCAGGCACCAAACGAGCCTCCACCACAACAACAACAACGACCACAACACCAACAGGAAGCCGCCGACGGAGCAGCTATGACAGTGCATGCCTTTTGGAAAAGGTTTCATATTAAAAATGCAGTGGATACGATGGTGGAAGCGTGGGCTGATGTGACAAGAGCTACAATCCACCATGCCTGGAGGAATGTTCTAGAGGGGTTACCCGGGCACAAGATGGATTTACCTGAACAGCCAGTCAGGCTTGAGGCAGTGGTGGAGAGAGCAGTCGAGGTTGCCAGACGTGTGCCTGGGATGGGTGAAGTGGGGCCAGAAGATATTCAAGGTTTGATTCAGCCACCACAGGAGCCTGATGCCGAGGACCTAATGCAGGATTTGGAGGAGGAAGAGCAGGCAGAGGAAGAACAACGAGAAGAAGACGAACCCCAGGAAGAACCGAACACTCCTGGTCTACGGGAATTTGTAGAATTGTCACAACGCCTCAGCCATTACATGAACAACTTTGATCCCAAACATGATCGTTCAGCACAGATAATAGCAAGCTTCACTGCTTCCATCCAGCCGCACTTCGACATGTTTCACGACAGGATAAATGCATGCCAGCAGACACGAATAACAGATTTCTTTCGACAACGAGCACAGCAACAGGAACAAGTGGCATCGTGTGACTCCGACCCTCAGCCACCAGATAATTTACTGTCGAGTGCATCAGATGCCGACTACAGTGGCTTCGAGGACTCTGATGCTGAAGCTGGGGAGGGACCTCGCCGTATCAACGAATGGCTGGCGGCGAGAGCTACCAGACCATCAACTTCATCGCAGTGATGGCGATGGATCCAGGGGGGAGGGGACGGGGGGGATGCAACACTTCATTTATTCAGAGGTAAGAGTTGCAATGGGCAAATCAACCCAATGCACATGTAAAATAACCTTTATAATTGAATTTATTATTATAACATAGGCTTCTATGGAGAAAAAGTGGACTTTGTGGAAATCCCCAGAACACCAAGGTACCTTTAACATGTAAACATATGGGTTCGGTAACGCGGATTTGGCTAACACGGGCGGTAACCAGAACACATTGGCCGCGTTATTGAAGGACCAACTGTATATTCGAAGGTAACTACCTGGAAAACATCCAAACTCCGGACTAGATCATCAAAACATGTTGAGTCGCTATCAAGCAACTGGAGTGTTTTTTAGGATTATTCATGAAGTGGACTCAAGAAAACTATCACAAGTCGACCAGTGTGAACTACAGACACCCCTGGTAGATAACTAACAACCCAGATGTCTGGCTGATTATCCGGAGATTAGTAATAAGAGAGAGAGAGGTTCTGCTGGAGTTGTGGGGATGTGAGTTATATTACTATACCTTGAGCACCGCTGAGACAGTAAGGGAAATTATTTGGTCACTCATCTGAGTAACCAGAGATTTATCGCTGAGAAAACGGGGACCCAGAGGTCAACCCGAAAAATAGCTATTCGCCTGAATAGCCGGAGATAGGAAAGTAGAGAGAAGGCGGGGGACCCGAAGTTCTACCCGGGGAAAGCTAGTCCGTCCAGTCACCTGACTAAGAAAACTTTCCAACCCGGAGTCTGGACAAGATTGTCAACTCAGGTTGAGTCGCTATTTAGCAACTGGAGATCAGGAGTAATTTTGAATTGGACTCAAGAAAAACTACCATGAGCTGACAGATGTGAACTACAGATATCTCGGGTAGTTAACTAATCACTCGGATGTCTGGCTGACTACATGGAGATTAGCAACAAGAGAGAAAGAGAGAGGCTTTGCTGAAGCCGGGGGATGTGAGTCTTATGTTACTACTGTATACCCGGAGCTCCGCTGAGACAACAAGGGAAGAATTTAGCCACTCGTCTGAGTAACCAGAATTGTAAAAGCGAGAAGGTGGGGACCCGGAGGTCTACCCGGAAGACCTCCCCACCCGGAGTTTGGGAAAACGCTTCAATTCAGGTTATTGGTCGCCATCTAGCAACCGGGATTTAATGTAAAGAAATTATGACTGAGACTCGAGAAGGCTATCACGAGTCAACAGATATGAACACATACGCCCTGGGTAGATAACTAACGACCCGGAAGTCTGGCTGACTACCCGGAGATTAGCAATGATAGAAAAGAGTGGCTCCGCCGGAGCTAGTGGGTATGAATTATAGTACTATACCCGGAGCTCTGCTGAGATAACAAGGGAAAGTATTTTAATCACCCGTCTGAGTACCCAGAGTTGTATGCTAAAAGGTGGGTGACCCGGAGGTCCACCCAGAAAAAAGCTAGTCGACTGAATAGCTGGGGATAGTAAAGTGGCGAAAAGCGGGTGACCCGGGGGTCTACCCGGAGATGCTGATGCCGGGTAGTTGCCAGACTACCCGGAGGTATTGTTTTATATAGAGTCGGAGAGAAAGGATAAGAAATATCAGAATTCGCCTGGGACAGACAGTGTGGACACCCGGTCCGCCTCTGATGCACCTTCCTGACCCGGAGCTGGAACCACCTGAAACGATAGACCCGGAGTCCAGCTCGGACTATGATAAAGGGTCGACAAGAAGGATAGAAGAGGGAGATAAAAGATATAATTTATGAGCAAGGCAAGAATTATAACCAATATCTCTAGACAGGAGTAATTAACTTCAAGGATATACAGGAACTGATCTCAACACAGTCTAAATATAAAATGTTAAAAATATAATGATTTTTTTTTAATTCTTAATTTTGAGAGAGTAAGCTAAAAGAATAACCTACAAATAGGATATGCTAATCTCGAAAATGTTTATGCCCCCCACTCCCCCTAAATTTCAAGAAAGCTGAACATTTTGAAAAATGTAAATAATATCGGAAGAGGGCAGCAACAGCCGCCATCTTGTTCGTAAGGCGTCCAAGCACACACTAAACTAAAATCGGCAAGCTAAAATTCTCACAAGCACATTAACTAGGATAAAATGTAAAAAATGTGGGAATTAATGTTAAATAAATATTAAATAACTATTTATAAATATCACATCTAAAAAGACTAGAAATATTAGCAATGCGTGTACAGTACAGTGGGCCCCCCAAAGGCGCGGTCAATGTAGACTGGGCAAACACAGTGTCCTTGGAAATGCGCTTCCTTGGGACTTAAGAATAAATGGGGAAAATAGGACCGTAGTCTGCCAACCCGACCGCCCCTACCTATTTTTCAATAATAGGCCTAGCCTAATGCCTAAAATACATACAAAAAGTACAGATTATGGTTAAATACAGTTACTTATATGATATATTAACAGTAAATGGAATGGGTACTCACTTATAATGGTGTATGGTGTCGTTGTTGTTGTGTGAAGTGACGGGCAACATTTGCTTGTTTGTCTCCCCTCTCGAGCATATCCAACACCTGCTTCTTCTTCTCCTAAGTTATCACCTTCAATTTCTTCTTCGGCGGGACCAGTGTCACACGGGCTGGTGTGTTATGGTTGGTGTGAGGGGGCCCAGTGGCGGTGGGGATGGTGGGGTAGGGGGGTCCATAATCCAAGAATACGCTCAAGGCCACGAAAGACGATAAATGAGAGTTGGCGGGAAGGCAAAAGCGGTCTGGTGTCACGTCAAGATGGCCGACAATAGCTGCGCATCGCTTTCCGGACGGGCCATAGACCGCGCCCTTTTTGAAAACCGCTTCATTTACGTATTTCGTGCCACTCTAGTACCTCCCGCGCCTTTTTGAAAACGTGCCCTTCGAGTACGCGCCCTTGGGAGCCTGACTGTACTCGTGAATGCAACCCTTTCTACCTTCACTACTGTGTCGATGTCGGTGACAATATTACGAGGAAATCTCAGTAAAGGCAGAATGTGAACACTTAAAGCTAAATATATACAACTAAAAGAATTTATACATCATGGTAAAAAACACTGCCGAAACGCAATAGTACGAGAGGCAGAGTCCAGACGCTAAACAAGGAATAATGTGAGGACTATAGTTAGCCTAGGCACAAATATAAACTGCACAAAGCTGGCTACCACTATTGATCAAGATTAGAAAATAGCCTAAATAAAATAACACGTGGTAAAGGAAAAAAACATTAAAAAAAAGTACAGTATAAACATGGCCAAAACAGCCTCGGGATCCTGTAGGATGTCAGACGATCACGAATGGAGCAGCCTCATGTGTGCCCTGAAAAAGACGTCTTGTTCACCTTAAAACACATGCCTAGCTACCTCCTATGTTGAAATATAATAATATTGGTGAAAATATATAAATTAACTCACGACATGTGCAAATAGGTGGAACTAGACGGAGAGACACAAGACAAAAACAGGGGACACGAAAATATCTTTTGGCTGGCACGGTCGCAACCCAAAAAGAGACAGAGGAACGTGCCAGAGAGCGCTGGGCGACTGTGCACGGGTAGCCTGTCTTTGTATCGGCGCGGAATTCGAACAAGCTTATTCTGTCTTAATAGCGTAATGCATAAACGCGCGGAGTTTCTGTGTGAGTATCCTAGGTTCGAGTCCTTGGAGTGCCACATGTATTCATTGATTTCATTAACCTCTCCGCTGCGCAGGGGGGGTAGTGACCACCTCTCCCTGTGCGTAAGTATTTCACTGATTCCTGTCACTCAAATCGTTATCTTACCATAAATATCATTAATACTTATCCATATGCGCCTATTTTACGTTGATTATGAAGATATTAACCTGTTACAAAAATAAAACAAGTGGAAACAGTGTTTGGCTGGTCAAAATCGTGAAATGAATGCGAGAGTTACATAACTAAAGTGTGACCAACATCCACCTCTCACGACGCCTGGAGCGACGCTGACGTGTAGTGCCGTCTCTCTTTCTCATTCACTCGCTTGGTAACACATATAATCACAGCCTGCTTATTACTCGCTATTGTTAGCACGAAAATATACTGACGAATAAGGGAATAACAGGGAAAATAGGTGATAATTGAAGGGGGGGGGGGGAAAGGGGGGAAGGAGGGGATGTGGAGGAGTGATATTTGGCATGGCCAAGGAAAAAAATAAAAAAAAAAATAAATAAAAAAATAAAAAAAATTGATACTGGGCTGGTTTAAATGTTTTTTTTTTTAGGCCTTGGATTATATAAGGCTTCCCACAGCGCACCGGTAAAACTCTTATTAGTCTTTTTCGCACTTGCCGGAGTAATTGAGTTTAGAAGTAAATTTGGTTGGTGAAAAAATATGAATTTATATATTTGTTTTCTTAGTGGTATCTGATTCGATGACGTTCCCTATGAACTATGTAAGGGGTATCCCCTGGGATGTTATTTGTCTATTATTCGGGTTGCGTTAAGCATTTCTCCGAGTTCCCTAGGGGACCCGGGGAGCCCTTATAATTGATAAGGCTCTCACATTGTTGACGGAGAGAACCCCTAGTAAATACAGTGTTCGTTTTTGTAGCTGGTGACTTTATTTATTATAATTATCATATCTTTACCATCATCATATAATTCATACTACAGTAAAAGTCCGTTAATCCGACGACCGATGATTCGAATCTCCCAATAGTCCGAATTTTTCAATTTGAGGCCAAATCCGAATTCACCCGATGGTCCGAATTTCAAGAAGTCCCAAAGTCCCCTTTTTGAGGCATTAGTCCACTCAAATTTCACATAATGGAGCACACACATATCATATGTTCATGAATTCACTTTAAATGTTTACCATTGTCATTGTAGCCTATTACCTACTTCAAAACATTCAGATTAATGGTCAAAGGAAGCTACTGATATAAACGTAAACACCTTCTTCTTCTTCTTCTTCCACATCGTCTGCTAGAGAGTTTGTTTTGCTCTTGAACGCATCCTTGGGACGCTCCGATGCGCTACTGGCTTGCACCGCATTTTCTGCAAGCGCATTCAGTCTTGATCTTGAAAACGCACCTTTGGACGTATTAGTCTTGAGCTTGAAAATGCACCTTTGGACGTTCCGATACGCTACTATTTATAGTTCAGTGATCGGAGCGTCCCAAGGGTGCGTTCAAGACAACAAGACAAGGGTGCTTTCAATACAATATAATATAACAGAGCACGTCACAAAAGGAAAATCACAAAATGAAAATTACAAGAACCTCTCAGGGAAGTGCCGTTGTTAGGCATTACTTCCCGAACCACATCTGATCTGATCTTCAAGAGCAAGACAAACTCGCTAGTAGACGGAAGAAGAAGAAGACGTTTATATCAGCAGATTCCTTTGACCATTAATCTGAATGTTTTGAAGTAGGTAATAGGCTACAATGACAATGGTAAACTTTTGAAGTGATTTCATGAACATATGATATGTGTGTGTGCACCATTGTGTCATTTGGGTGGCCTAATGCCTCAATGTTTTCGTCATACACAGGTTCATAGGGGTAAAGTCCGATAATCCGAAAAATCCACTAATCCGAACGAGGGCCGGTCCGCTGCCCTTCGGATTAACGGAAGTTTACTGTATATTAAAATTTAAAACTTTCAAAGGTTGTAAATATAATGTGAAATAAAATATAAACAGTATCACATTTAAAAATAATAATGGCGTTTGGTTTAAGTCTGGTACAGACTACAGCTAACAAACACGTAAACGTTTTGGGCCTGCTCAGGGTTGCCTCCCAGGGGGTAAGGGGGCCTTCATCTAATGGTGGAGGATAAGAAGAATATGCCTCGCGCATCCTACTGCGTGTCGTACAAGGCGACTACAGTAAACCCCCGCTAACTCGGACTCTTTTAAGTCGGAAACCCTCACTTCTCGGAATGGCATCGGCCTCTCGGAAATGTCCCTGTATATCTCGGAAATTTCCGAGTTAGACGGGATTTGTGTCCGGTTTACAATGTTCTCTCACTTGGTTTTAACCCGTGGAGCCCCGGCTAGTTTTGTAATGTTTGCGCACCAGAACCCGGCCGGTTTTCAAAAAATGGTTTTATTCCAGAAACAATAGTGAATGGGTTAGGAATGAAGGAAAAACCACGAAAAACCGCTCAAAAAGCTTAAAAAATGGTCCTACAGAGCCCCCGAAAACGGATTTTATAAGAGTAAAAAATTGAAGGCAATTATCCCAAAAAAACAGGTTTTTGCGCGCTCGCGCGCACGCACGTGGACTTTGAGAGTTTTCAACCATCGGCACGGTTGCGTGGGATACGTACACAGTTCCCATACAAATCTGAGCCCTCTTGAGTGGCTACACCTCAGGTTACGGTCGGCGCAATTAGGGTGACGCGCCAGGCGCGTCTCTGGGGCTGTGCGTTACATACATCGCCGACGCGTCAGGCGCGTCGCTGGGGCTGTACGGGTTAAGTGATTTTAGGATGAATTGAAGCCTGTGCCTTTTAATTATTGTGTTAATATTAATTACTATGTACTGTAGCCTACTGTCCCTGAAAACATAATAAGGTTCGTATTTGTCATTAACCCATTGGCTGCGGCTATGTTTGGGCTATTTAGGGCATATTCAGGCACTCCTGAATGATAAATCAAGCATCTGCATTAAATGAACTGTATTCTGCCGAAAACTAGGCGAAAATAGCTTCAAAATGAGACCAGAACGGGCCCCGTACGTGGTCTGGTTCACCCGCAGCGGTGCCAGTGAAATGCGGGAAACCCGCTATTTGGTAGCATTCGCTCGCTTGGCTACACTGTTGTGAGAGAGCGAGAGAGACCCGCGCGAGACACAGGCAAAATCAGTGGGCCGCTCGCTGCTCTGAGGAACGGAGGTGGGCCCCTCACACTCCCGCCCACTGACACTTGATTTTTACGTTTTTTACAGGCTTTTAACCCTTAAAGAGCGGCGCCTGGCTATAGTCGAGTGAAATAAATGTGGCCTATGTGGCGGGGCCCGGCTATAGTCGCATGCAATTTTGAGCACGTATTGTGCTCTGAGAGAAAGCGGAGCGGTGGGAGGAGCGTAGGTTACCTCATGACCGCTCGCCACGGTGGCCGTGGAGCTACTGAGATGTACTCCGCCCTACTCCACCCTCCCTCACTCGTTTCACACGTAATAATGTACACTCAACCCTCTGCTATCACGCATTCTGCTATAGCGTTTGGCTGCTATAGCGCAGACTATAAAAACCCACATATATATTTATCACGCATTAAATGCGTGCTATAGCGCACCCGAGATGGTGGGGAAATTAAAAAAATGCGGGTCCAGACGGACGGTATCGATGGACGTGACGTCACGGCTAGGCCTAGGCGTCAGCTGGCTGGTACTTCCCAAGTTCCCACCTAACCATTCAAGCGTGTGTACCCTCTTTGTGATAGTGGTGGGTGCATTGTTTCTTTTGTGTTCGAACAATGGCTGCTGTAGGCCTACTTCCACCCCTACCACCTACCATCGCCCAGCGGAATACAGCGGCACCAGTAATTGTTGTTGTTGTTGTTGTTGTTGTTGTTGTTGTTGTTGTTCTCTAAGCTGCCTGGCCGAACAGCCCCGAGTCCCTGAGGAAGGCCATGGCCACGATCGGGCTTTCCCACAGAGCTCTCATTGAGTGTAGATTGTGTTGTTGGCGTAAGTGGTTGTGTGAAATGCAGTCTTCTATGATGTGTTTAATGGTATGGGGTGCTGTGTTACATCCCGGGCAGGCGTTGACAACGGAGTCATCCAGTCTCTTCTAATAGCTCAGGAGAGCTGGATAGTGTCTGCATCTCAGCCTGGCCAGGTGGACTCTGTCCTCGCGAGGAAGGGAGGATTCGGAAGGATGGATTTCGGGAGGTCGTGCATGCAGCTGCGTGTTGTCTGTGAGTGAGTGGATGGAGCGGCTCCGGTCGCGCCGGGAATTTCCAGCAGCACCAGTAGTAGGGTCATTTGCTTGGAATCCGTGACCATTTTGTTCCTACCTTTTTCTTTCGATGGATTTGACAACCTGAACCATTTTAAAGGAAAATTAGCTCCTATGCCCCTCTGAAAAATGACGGCTAACTCTGCTAGAGCCCAATATTCAAAATGGCCGCCAATGCCATCTTGAAAAACATGAAATGTAATATCTCTGGCATCAGATGAGCTACAAGGACGAATGAGGTGTCCTTTTTCACTAATTCTGGCATTACAAATCCACTGGAATGGTTATTGTATTGTATTGTATTGTATTGTATTGTATTGTATATTGTATTGTTATTGTATTGTATTATACTAATTGTACATACTAATCTGCCACTTCACTGTCACTACATGATTCACTGTATGAGCCACTATCAGAATCACTGTCCTCACTTTCGAAGCTATCATCACTGTTGTTCTCTGCCTGCGGTGTATATCTAATATTACTTTTTTACTGTTTCAGATGCATGCCCATCTGATGAAAATCGCCGACTTGTGAAGTGACCGAAATAATGGATAATAGAAGAGAGAGTGAAGAGTTACCAGACAAGACATTAAATGAATACGAGTGCATTTTACTCTGTGGTAAGCGATGTACCGCAGATGATCGTTTGGAAAACATTACACCTGAGAAGTGGGAATCCATCCGGGAAAAGTGTTTACAATGGAAACTTGATAAGTTTCAACATATACATGAAAATGTGGATTGGGAGAAGGGACCAAAGGGTCACCACATGCATAGCACTTGTTACGCATCATTATCCAGCAAGCGCAAGCTCTCTCAAGCCGAAAAACGCAAACACAAATCCGAGGAACGTCTTGAAAGAGATGAAGCATCAGATCAACAAGACCCTTCCCCAGAGGCCAGAGCACCTAAAAGGCTCCGCTCCAGTATGGGTGTCCTTCACGATAAGACTCTATGTGTGTGGTGCATGAAAGGGGCATACAAGACTAGTGATCGTGACAAGCAGATTTTACTCCTATCAACAGTAGATGCCTGGACTAAATTCAAGTTACATACTGTCCGTCTGGAAGATGAGGTCATGAGATTGAGACTTGACACTCTGATTGCATCCATCCCAGATAGTCAAACAGCATTTGGGTTGGAAATCCGCTACCATCGTGCATGCTGGCGCAAACATGTAAGCGACCACAAGCCCCTTTCAGATGAAAGCACTCAACATCTGCAGCGTGTAAATCTCCGAGAGGCCCAAGCTCTCTTCTTTCATCATATTCGTCAAGTCATCTTCAAAGACCATGAAATTCGCACACTGCAAGGCCTGCTCAGGACTATAAGCGCATTATCTTAAATCACGGACATAACTCAGTAGTAAAATCCAGCTACTTAAAGGAGATTCTCGTCAATGAATTTGGGGAAGACATCGGATTTCATGAACGCATTCAAAAGAATGTGAGTGAACTGGTATATGATACAATAGCAGCAGGTTCATACATCGAGGCGGCAATATCTTCATTGGGTGTCAGCAATGATCAGTTGGTGATGAATGTTGCGGCACGACTCAAAGAGCAAGTCATCAGGACAAATACTATTCCCTGGCTCCCATATATACAAGAGTTGGAGAGAGAACAAGACCTCAGTGAGCTCCTGCTGAAGCTGCTCACATGGCTGAAACACCCAAATACGTCTGCAATTGATGACAGTCCATCCGTCCGATCGATTGCATCTATCCTCACAAGCTTATAAGTATGTCCATACCCGGTGCCCGGGTCTGGGCACCACAATTATATGGCTAATTTAGATAAGTGGACTGTATATTATTATTATTGAAGAAACATTAACCATATAGAATATATAATTACCTTTTTGATGAACTCAGCTGGTGATTGGAGGATGGCGGAAAATAGGCTAGATAACTGGAAGTGGTTAGTATAGTAAACAAAGTATGAAAGAGGCTACAATAGGCTAGGATAGGCTAGATATCTACGTTAAGTTGTGCTAAGTAACGAAGATGATGATGTAATGACTATATGGAGTATGAGATGAACGTGAAGCGAAAACACCTGATTATGAAACTATAGGAAGAAGGCTTAGCGTGTGTAGCTGGGACGGAGGTTGGTTGGAGAGTGAGCGAGCGCGTTATGTTCGTCTCTGTCGTGACATACCGCGCACGCGCATAACATATGGAAAATGTATCCCATCTTCTTTACAATGAGATACTTATAAACAATCTTAAATAATACACACATATATATATATATGGGAATTATAATCCTACAATACTTTCCCATATACTATTATAGAATAATATATTCTACCCAATCCTGGAACGTTCGACCAAGGTTATGGAAGCGTTCAACTTAAGACTACGGAAAGATACGTAACGCTACATCAACCCAGATTACGTAACATCGAGACTGTTCATACTAGTTTGAGTACACTAAGTATGGACATACTTATAAGATACTTTGACGGTCTTGACCTCTGATATTGACGAATTCCTTGATTCGGCGTCTAGAGTGCAGGTGGAGGCCAGGTTGCTCAGTATTCAAAAGCAACTTGACAAGTACGAGACTGTTCATACTAGTTTGAGTACACTAAGTATGGACAACATCACTGGAAAATGCACTGCATTTGAGATAAATCTCTCTGTCTTGCTACATGGACTGACCAAGAGTAGGGAGATAGTCGATATAATGCACAAAGATGGACTGGGCATCAGTTACAATGACGTACTTATGCTGCGAGATTTTTGGGTGGTCAATGACCTCAAGTGCTCACCTGATTGCCCCTTAGAACTAGCTGAGGGTAAGCCTGCTATCGCTATAGTCGACAACGATGACTTCAAGAGCGACACACTGACCGGTGCTGGCCAGTCACACCGCACTAATTTCATGTTTGTGCAGCCAGAATCATTTGATACAGAACTTCCTTCCGAGAATCACGAGGATAGACCAGTTCCCGGTGCCAACTTTGCATCAAACCTCTCGACAACTCTCAAAGAGCTCGGAAGTGAAATGCAAAAAGTCAACCCATACAAGACAGCGAAGCGTGGGGAACCACCTCTCAGGAAGCCACCAGCTGATCAAAGTACTCCTCCTCCTGACACATCGGTACAAAGAATTCGTGGTGTGATCCATGCATTGGCCAGGGCGCAAGATGACCGAACGAGACCTAAGCCAGAAGAACAGACTGTGCCTGGGTTTTCAGGGTTTCACGCCAGCATGTTAAATGCAGATGAGAAGAGTCGAGCAATATACCACATGACCTATCCCAACCCACCCAGTAAGACAATTCTCAATGATGTGATGTGTAAGCTTGCAAAATCAATCGAAGAAAAAAAGATGCCTTTTGAAATAATTATTGGTGATCATCCTGTCTACGTGCTCATGCTAGAGTTGAAAAGTGAGAATGCAGAGCTGTTCAGCAAAATCTTACCATTCATGGCATCCTTCCACATCCAAATGTCGTTCATCTACACTATATACAAGAGGTTTAAGGGATCTGGCATCTCAGATGTGTTGGTGGCAGCTGGTGTTATAGCAGACGGGTCTGTTGATCAGGCCCTTCGTGGAAAACATGTTAAGCGTGGGGTTCGCTGCTTGCGACTATTCTACGAGACTCTGGTCCACCACGTCATAGACAAATGTTTGGAAGATTCCCCTCTATCTGAAGAAGTAAAGGCATCCCTTGCCAAGCTTCAACATCCGATTGATGCACAGGAACTTGCAGATGAACATGCAGAGCTAGAGAGAAATGCTGAGCTGAAGGACCTCGTTGATGCTCTCTTCAAGGACTTTGAGGGTGCCCCACAAGCAGAATACTGGATGTCATTCATGGAAATGGTTGAGGTTCTAACTCAAAATATCCATGCAATCACAACAAGCAACTGGACTGAGTTCAAGTCCTCACTCAAGCTCATGCTTCCTTTGATGCAAATCTATGATAATGACAAGTATGGTCGGCATCTCCCCGATTTCACTGCAGTGCTTGATACCCTTCCTGTCGATCAGGCTGCATTCATGGAGAGTGGTATGTTTGCACACTCAATGACAGGAAAACCATATTCGTGTGTCGCCCTCGACATATGGATAGAGTCAACAATGAATAAGGGCTCTAAGCTGAAGTCTGGTTGGTTGGCCATTCTGAACAATGAAAAGCAGCTCCTTTCAAACACTCGGAATGTGAATAACATGAATCGGGTGAGAACAAAGGTCCATCGCCATGCTAATTGCAAGAAACAAGGAAAAGGGAAGCATGCTGACTGCTCGTCGAGTAAAATGAAGAAGGATGAACAAGCTGTACAGGATATAAGCGCATGTCTCACTGAATTCAAGTGTGATCCATTTGACCATACAAACAAGACACTTCGATCCCTACAGTCAGGAATCCCAGCCTCAGACGCTCTCGCTGCCGACTTGAAATCGGCAAAGGAGGATGGCACAAGCAAACTGAAGCAGTTCTTGAATGAGAGAGTGTATTCCAAGACCCAGTCTCTCAACGACAGAGTTCCCCATAGCAAGCGTTTGAACTTTTCAACTCAGGAATTGAAGAAAGCAGGTGAGAACCTGAAGGGAAAGACTGAGGAAATGGAGCGTAATGCCTTGGCCTCTGTTCTCGGACTGGTTGAAACGAGTGGTGCCCTCAAACTTCAAGAAGTCCTGCAGCATCGTGTTACAGCCGAGTGCCTTTCCATCTTCAACGTCCGTCCATCAACCATCCGTAAGGCACAGAAAAGCAAGCTTCAACAAAAACTAACTATGACTGTCATTCCAGAGCCTGATGTATACACGTCTATTATTGATATGGGCTCATCTGGCGCCTAACAACTCCTACCATTGAAGACAGAGAGAAGGGAGACGGTACAAAGTATACCTGGGAGATTATGCAGAGAAGTTGGTGCACTTAGTTCTAACGAGACACAAGCATGCTGAACTCATCATTTGCGTCAATGATTCATATGATCAGAATTACACGATCAAGGACAGTGAGAGAATACTGCGCCAAAAAAACCTGCCAATCAGCAATGTCTTCATGAAGACAGAAGATAAATTTCCTTCTAGTAAAGTTTTCCATGCTCTCCTGGGTAAACCTGAGAACAAAATCCGCCTTCAGGCATTTCTTCAAACGGAATTCCAGAGAACAGCAGCAACAACTAGCACCGAGATCATCTACTGTGTAGTTGGCAGCACTGCAAAGAATCTCACGACAGGCAAGCTTGTGCCAGAGCTCACATGCTCCCATGCAGAGGCAGATACGGCAATGCTCACCATATTATAGGTTTGACTCCTGTAAGGAGATAAAGAAAACCTAATATTTAGTAGTGGCCCCGTAATCATTGACGAACATGCCTATTACATAAGGCATCCTCTTCAAACCCTAATCCGCCGTAGTTTGAATCTACCGCGCAGAGCATTTAAAAAACTGAGGAGCCTTCATGATGAGCGCACGCGACCTCACTCATGGCTTCAGTCATAATGAATTGGGTTCTCACTACGAAAAAACTTCGTAAAAAATAAAAACAAAAAGAAAATAAGAGTAACTATCCAATAAGCTTTCCATCGTGGATGTACTTGTGTGGATCTTTGACCAGACGCTGATTCAGGCGTCATTCTTCCTTCACTGACATATCAAGTAAACCAAAATCCTTAATACATCAACGAATGGGAAGCGGATGGTAGGGAGGGCCCCAGTCGTCAATGATTACGGGGCCACTACTAAATATTAGGTTTTCTTTATCTCCTTACAGGAGTCAAACCTATAATGTATTAGTGGCCCCTCCATCATTGACGAACATGCCTGATTTCTAAGACTGGAGGGGGACATTCGTAATCATATCATAACTCTAGAAAAGCAGATAATCAAACAACCACATAGTATTCTTACTTTGAAAAATATATTTACACATGGCGCAGCCCATATATATACAAAAAAGGGGTTCAAGCAGGTGCGTGCTTCAAAGAAGCCTGCTTGACAAAAAGGGTAACTCTGGAGATTCTGTGAACAGATCTGTAGTTACAAAGGCACCCCACTCAACGAGTGGTGACAAAAATAACAAGTTATAAGTTTACATGTGCACATAATTTTATAACCCCATAATATTCGTGGAAATATTTTGCAAAATATCTCCACTGTTTAATACTAAATTGCTTTCACAGCTAAAACTACTATAACAACCCTGTTGTTTGTACTAACATTGTACTAGCACAATTTCTCGCCCTGAATAGAACAGAGAAATTTTCATATCACATTATCCATAATTTGTATCACAGCTCTTACACTCCGGCGGGGTCTAGGGTGTCCTATGTTACACTGACTGCACCCCCCCCCCCCCCCCCTTTTCCTTGAAAGTAAACAAAAGTGACTGAAGGGCCACCTAGACCCTCTGCCTTAAAGCTATACATGGTAAGGAAGGTTTGTCTAGAGCAACTGACAAGTATCTAGTCAAAAACGTATGATTAGAAGCCCACAAATGTGTGGACGTAATATCTTCTACTGAAAAGTTCTTCAGGAAACGTAAAGAGGCTGCCCATTTGCGTAAATCGTGGGCCCTACCCACAACGCCGGGATTACTCTCTTTAATGACTTCGACCAGAAGAGAAGCCAATCTCCGTTTCAGTAAGCGTTTACCCGTACTCGCTACCCACAAAGCACCTTGGGGGTTTAAAGGAGCTACTCTCAAATATTTGGTTAGAGCTTGCACTGGACATAGATTATGGTGCACCTTTCCCCTTTTTAACGCCGGCACAGTGAACTCTGAAAACACGTGTGCACTGTGCTCATTCTTGGCTACAAATCCTGGGGAAGGTGCAATGTGAATACATTCATTAAGTCTACCAAACCTAAGGCAATTAGGTGTGTTGCTCATCGCCGCCAGCTCAGACACTCTGTTCCCGGTGGCCAAAGCCAAAAGGAATACAGCCTTTTTTAAGAGTAATGCAAAATCTGCAGTATTTTGGTACAGACGAGAGTGAAGTAAAGACAATGCTTTGTCCAGAGACCAAGTAGGCATGAGCTGACGGGGAGGTGGGCAGAGTTTAAAACATGCTCTCATAAAACCTGTTTCCTCCGCTACCGGTATGGAGAGACCTGTAAGGTCTAAAAAGGGCACTCTAATCGCAGTTAAGTGATTTTTTAACGTTACCACAGATAAAAGTTTCTGCTCAAACAGATAATTCAAATAATTAAAAACTAACGCCACTGAGGGCACAGTCTGTTCTGTTCTAATGATCCAAGAAGTAAAGGCTTGCCAATGTGATTGATACTGTCGTTTCGTAGACTGAGTATATTGATTTATTAATTTATTGGTCACATCTCTACCATATGGTGCTAGCCACTTGGCCTCTTGAATGTCCATAATGCAAAAGTCAGCGAGGTCGCTTGGTTGCCAATCGTGTCTAAGTGGAAATACTCGACCGGGAGCGACACCGGGTGCGGGCACCACGTCTTTAATTGCTGGTACCATAACTGCGCCGGCCACAGGGGCGCGCTTAGCGAGACTAAGCCTCGATAATCTCGTAGTTTGTTCACTACGTGGCACATTAGTGACGCGTCTGGCGGCGGAAACAGATAGATGGAGCTCCATCTGTTCCAGTCTGTCACTAGGGTGCCTGGCCCCCCTGCCGGCGTTTTCGTCCGGCGGGTGAGGTATAGAGGGAGTTTGTGAGTCTCCTCGGACGCAAACAGATCCACTTGTGGATGGTAGAGCTCTGCAATCATTAGGTTGAAAATGGGTTGCTTGAGTTCCCATTCTACTGTCGTGCTCTGTCTCCGGGACAGAGCGTCTGCCCAGACGTTTGCTACGCCTGGGAGATAAGATGCGTGAAGATAAATGTCTAGCCTGTTGGCTAGAGTAAAAATCTCTTCCGACACGTTTAGCAACTTCCGTGATCTCGTTGACCCCTGTTTCTGAATACAGTGACCTGCATTCAGATTGTCCATTCTGAAGGCCACCGACTTGCCCCGTAAAGTAGAGCCGTGAGCCTGAAGGAAATACAAGGGGACTAGTAATTCTTTGACATTGATGTGGGAGATTTCTAAGTGGGACCAAAGCCCCTGACCCTGGTGCCCCTGGTTTGACTGAAAACCCCAACCTATTGTGCCTGACGCATCCGTGTCTACCCATACCGTTGGCGGAGGAGAGGTCCATGACATTACTGAGTGCAACATTTCCCTCTTCGCCCAGACCGCTAGTAAGGTGTGGATTAATTTTGGTATGGGCCATAATTTTCCCGCCGGTAAGAGTGGGAAATATTTGTTGCCCTCCAATATTAAACGTTTTACTTTCAACCGGCCCAACATTACAGTTAGTTGAATCCCGTTGAGAGAGCCGACCAGAGACTCCCAGATCCTCCGTGTCGTAGTCAGACTGTGAAGAAACATGAACAGTTTCCTGCGAAACCTGTTTCGATTGTCCACACTCTGACTCAGAGTGAGAGCAGCTGTGTCCCAAACCAGCCCTATCCACTGAACTACTCGTGAGGGAACAAGGTTTGACTTTACCAGATTTACCTTGAACCCTAGAGTTTTGACATGATTTAAAGTTATGTTGACATGTTTGATGCATAATTGCTCTGTCTCTGCCACCACCAGCCAGTCGTCTAGGTACCACAAAATTCTGATTCCTTGCTTTAACAATGGCATCAGGGCTTGCCGGACTAATTTCGTGAATAATCGAGGTGCCAGGTTCAAACCGAATGGCATCCTCTGAAAAACAAAATTTTGATGCCTGATCCGTAAGGCCAGAAACCTTTGAAATCTTTTGTTTACCGATACGTGCCAATAAGCGTCTGTCAGGTCTAGGGAACACATCCAACCTCCCGGCGGAAGTGTTAGCCTGATTTGGTGTACTGTTAACATTCAGAATGACTCGTTGTGAATGTGAAGGTTCAGATACGACAGGTCTACGACCGGTCTCATCTGAACACTGTCCCTTTTGGGAACCAAAAATAGCTTGGACGTGAATACTGGGTAATTTGGAGGGACCGGGATGATGACATTCTTGGCAATCATTTCCTGGACCAGTGACTCCACCTCTAAAGAAACTAGATTCGCCATTGTCGGCTGACGTAAGCGAGGTCGCCGGAGCCACTGCCAAGTGATGCCTTTGCGTGCCACCATCCGTGCCCAAGTGTTTAACGGCCATGCTTGGTGACACGTTCGGAACGACCCAGTTAGCAGACAAGGGTTCGCCGGCTGTACTACCCTCGGATCCACCGGCCTTAAGACTGGCACCGGGAGTGAGAGACACTTTAGTTTTTTGATGGTGGTGGAGTTGGTGGTGGTGGACGCTTCGCCGGCTGGCTGGCGTTGGCAGAAGACGGGCCCTGACCTGGCTTATTATAGCCGCGTCCTCTCTGACCTGAAAACCTACCCTGTCTATGCCTGTACTGACCTTGAGGGGAGGAGGACTTAGGTGGAAGAACGGGCTTAGATCCCCCCGGCTGAGCCTTAGCGACTGGCCTGGGTTTGGGGAAGTTAAAGGCAGGTTTCTTAGAAGGGGTGGGACTATGTTTAAAGGCCTGAGCCATATTAAAAACTGTTCGCCACACTTCAGGGGACATTAAAGAGGGAGTGAGCACTGGTGACATGACCACCTGATTCGCAATGCGATCAGGAAGCTTCCGTACCAAGGACATTCTGAGATCTTGTCTCGCTCGTACCGCCTCAAGCAAGGCTGTGCGTATGTCACCCAATGATTGGATTGACGACTGAAGAAGCAGTCGCCGGGACAGTTCAACCGATCGTCTGGCATCCGGGTCTGCGATTGCCTGAGTGGACCGGAGCAATGACTTTGCTACCTGTTGTGACACTATGTATTGGGAGAACAGGCGAAAAGCTTTCCCCAATGGCCTAAATTCTCGGTCTAGGTGAGTTGGGGTAGGGATAGTGAAAGGGTCTTTTAGTTCACAAAGATTAATTTTAGGGGCAGCTACGAAAGCAAACAAAGCTGAAGGGACTCCGCCGGCAGAACACACTGGCATGGAGAACCAAGAATGAGTATCTTGAGGGATCTGGTGGGAAGTTTTGGAAGTAAATGTGGTCGCAAAGTTTTGAGCCTCTGTCTCCCATTCCACCCAAGGTCCTGGACCCAACTGCCCCACCTTCAAGACTGGATTAGCGGCTGCGTCTGTGACGGTTTGCAAATAGAGTTCTGGAGTGAGAGCTGACAGTCTTAATGTCATTAAACCCATCATGCTTAGACCAGTCAGAAAACAATTTTGAAGCTGAGGCAGAGGGTAAAGCAGGCTTAGCAGTATAAACAAAATAGTCCTGGTGATAATAACTAGGTATAGCCTTGATATTGACATCTAGTACATTCCCCAAAGTATCCAAGGCCCTTAATTTCTTAAGATTTATTGCCCTGGATGACCCATTCGTGCGGCACTGGGAGTTCCCCTGACAAGGTAGGTTGGGCGAGCTCTGGCTTAGTGGGGGTCAAAAGGACCCATGACTCGTCTGGGCCGTAAAGCAAGGGCATAGCTACCTTTCTGAGAGGCGCTTTGTCTAAAGGGGGCGGATTGACATCCGTTATAACCCTTACATTCGAAGTGGTCAATGCCGCCGTAGCAGGCCTAGTGACCACCGATGGTGACATAGAGGGAGGGTGAGGGATCTGAGTCAAAGCAATAGAAGTCATCAGAGGCCGTACCGTAGAGCTTGTCGTGGGAGCTCCCAGGTCCACTGTGGGAGTTTCCGGATGTTGGCCAAAAAATTTAGATAAAGCATTAACTAGTAGCCCATCAATTTCCTGTGCTGTGACAAATTTATTTGATGATGTACTCAATGGTCAATCAATAAGATCTTGTGCGGCGTCTAAGCCTGAACCCGACTCTTGCACTTCCATATCTGATATAATTGAAACCTCGTCTTTATCATCCTGTTCCTCATGAGAAGATTCCGCCGAAGCTGGGGTACCATCTTGTTGCCAAGATAAGTCAGGAATAGAGGATGGGATTGCCGCGTCCCGGTGGACGTCAGCCACTGTGTGAATAGTTTGAGCCAGAAGTGGGTGGTCAGGCACTGGTCGAGAATATCGCCAAACACCTAGGCCTTGGCCTACACTCCCTTGGGAGTCCGAAACACTCTCAACCACTGAGCTCCCTGAACTCTCCAAATCCAGGGTTAAAATGCTAATAGGTAAATTATCTTTAGGTACAGGCACTACACTGGACCCCTGAGACCGAACACTAGCTCTGTCTGGGGTAGAGGTATGACGAGAAGTACTAGAAACCGGCGAATGTCGGGAGGCCTTTCTATCATGGGAATCCTTTTTCGAAGATTTATGGCTGCGGTGTGACCGTGAACTACTCTTTGATTTGGAGGATTTATCGCCGTGACCACTGGTGGAACTTTCCGTCTTACTCTTCTTACTCGATGGTGAAGAGGCAAGACTGGGTGGCTGGTGTCTAAGTGGTGACCTAGACCTAGATCTCGCCCGAGACGAGGAGGCTGCCGCCGGGGGTGTAGGCTCACGTTGATGTTTCGAAGTAGCTGGGGCAGATGACACAGAACCCTGTCCAGTCTCTGCCGGCTTACGGATAGTTACTCGAGAGGAACGTTTAGGGGGAGGGTGCTCAATTAGAAGCCTATCCCAAAGTGGGACGTTATCACATTGAAGTGACTTATGAGCTACAATAGTAGTATAAGCTGCCATTTGTTGCCTAACTTCTCGTAAGGCGACCGTTGCGGTCTTATCATTGTCTTGTAATACTTTTACACTGAGTTGGGAGCAAAAGGAACAGTTGCGCATCACCCACAGACCCCTTGAACGGTCTAGACATTTAACACACTTGATACAAAGAGTGTGCGCAAAAAGAGGGATACCAGCACAGGTTGGAGTAATGCATAAAGCAAAAACTGGGGCAAAGGTAGCCATGACAGAGACTGGTGGGAAAACTACTGCAGGTTCTGTATTAGTCCGCCGGAGCCCAGCCCTGGAAAAAAAATAAAATTTCCAGGAATTAATGCTCATAATGTTCGCACACAAGTGTTAATAACCCGCCGGGTAACGAGACGTAATGTCACAACGATCACAGCTCGTTACGCGGCGGGGTTCTATAAAGATTTCCGAATATCTAGACATGTCTTAAGAAAGTTAAGAATACCCTCTGACATAATATAAAAGACCAGTATGGCGTTTATAAACATAGTCTTTCTGGTGGTGACTGTTTCAAGATTCAATTTTGGAAAACAACCCCCCACAAAGACGCCGGCCCCTAAATTATCTAGCAGATTAACACTAGGCAGGCTGATACGAGATCTGACTTCTAACGAATTGTCACATAGATCGCCGTATGTTGAAGGCGGCGATACATAAACGTATCTCTCAATTATTTGGTTAACTAAATTGAATTGTAAATTCCTTATTTCCTCCTCCCAGGAGCACCCACCGGGTGTGAAAAACTTATGAAAAAGATGTTAACCCTAATTGAGCCTACGATCGCCGTATGTGTGAAGGCGGCGATACATTTAGTATCACTAAATGGACCGGTTAACTAAACTGAATTACCAATTCGTTCATCCCACCCTACCAAGGTGCACCCGCCGGGTGAGATCTGATGTTTAAATGTTAACCCCATAAGTTCCTATCCCCACTTCTTTGTAAAATATCGCCGGGGAGGAAAGCCCACAACAACAGCTAGGTTTTTTCCTTTGGTTTGTAAAACCGGGTAGAAAAACTTCATAACAATTATGTCCGCATGAACAATGTTAGATGGGTATAGCCATTCCGCCGGGAATCATAGGGAGCCTGAAACAGGCACCACCACAGAGACGCAGTCCTGGAGAGCCACAGACACCTACTCGCCGGGGACACAAGCCTTTTTTGAAACCACGCGTGGCCAAAACTCGGCTCTCGGCCGGGGTTTTCATGGTGTAACCGAGAAAAACCCGCCGGAAAGTAACCCCCCCCGTCCAGAAACCATCAGAACGCACATAGGACCCGAGAGATAGCCAAAACACAACTAACCTAGGGCCCACAAACATAATCCGTGGAATTAGCCAATACACAACTAATCCCGGAAACATACATAGTCCGTGGAATTAGCCAATACACAACTAAACCAGGATACACATGACACAGTAGTACATATTTATAAAAATAAATCAATAACACTTGTACATGTGGCAAAGCTACGAGCGGCTGGCTAGGCCTAGGCAGACGGCACAAAAAACGTTGAAATATAAACAAAAGCACTGAAAATATCACAACAGGAAACACCGCCAACACACCACTGTAGCAATTACTTCCGGCAAAGGGAAGACTGACTCGGGACCCAGAAAAAACTTCACTAAGTGAAGAAAAATACGCTGGGAACGTCAGCAAAACAAACGCTACCTCATCAGAAAGATAGAAGGCAGCAAAAAGCGCGTAATGAAAGCCGCCTGCATCACAAGCTAACTAATTGTGAAAAAGTTCACACGTCCAAAACAGGACCACGAGGGTACATCCGAAATAGATGCCCCAAACACACGACCCAAAATACACTGCACTGCGGGCAACCAGCCCAGGACACTCCTGCTACGCATATCCTAACCTTACTCGATACATCCCGGAGTAAACAAATGAGAAAAAACTCACTAGGGACGCAGCAAATGCGGAACCAGCGGAGCGTGGGGAGACACGTCCGGGCGGGGCGAGCGCAGAGCAGAGAAGGAAGAATGACAGCTGAATCAGCATCTGGTCAAAGATCCACACAAGTACATCCACGATATGATGGAAAGCTTATTGGATAGTTATTCTTATTTTCTTTTTCTTTTTATTTTTTACGAAGTTTTTTCGTAGTGAGAACCCAATTCATTATGACTGAAGCCATGAGTGAGGTCGCGTGCGCTCATGATGAAGGCTCCTCAGTTTGTTAAATGCTCTGCGCGGTAGATTCAAACTACGGCGGATTAGGGTTTGAAGAGGATGCCTTATGTAATAGGCATGTTCGTCAATGATGGAGGGGCCACTAATAAATATAGTGTGCTCCGGTCAGACAGCTACACAGCAGCTGTCGTTCTTAACACAGAGGACACTGACAACTACGTGCAAGCGGCATAGGTTGCTCAGAAGACAACAGGAATCCTGTGTGTGAAACACAAACGTCAGCTTATCGATGCCCGATGTTTGTGCAGTGAGGCAATGGCTGCATCCATCATACCACTTCATGTCCTCACTGGGTGTGACCACAACTCTGGCTTCTATGGAGCAAGCAAGAAGCTCATCGCAGATCGTCTGGAGAAGTCTAAAGAGGCACACGACCTGCTAGCAGCATGTGGTACACAGCTCCTAGTCACAGAACAGGTCATCAGTGATTTGGAGTGGTTTGTCATTCGATATGTCTATGGTGATACCAAAAGCAAGACCCTGGGAGATGCGAGGGCAGCGAAGTGGAGAGCTCAGAAGAAAAAAAACACTATCCGACTTGTGCCTGACTTGGACAGTCTCCGTCCACACTTGGAGCGTGCAAACTATCTTGCATATTTGCAAAAGCATTACCAGCTCGGAGTGACAGTGCAGCTCCAAAGTCACCCCTCACCGATCGGCCATGGATGGCATCTTGTAAATGGCCTATGTCTGCCTGTCCGTTCAACCCAGCCCCCACTTCCCCCATCCATACCACTACCTACAAATCTGCAGGCAGAGAACAACAGTGATGATAGCAGCGAAAGTGAGGACAGTGATTCTGATAGTGGCTCATACAGTGAATCATGTAGTGACAGTGAAGTGGCAGATTAGTATGTACAATTAGTATAATACAATACAATAACAATACAATATACAATACAATACAATACAATAACCATTCCAGTGGATTTGTAATGCCAGAATTAGTGAAAAAGGACACCTCATTCGTCCTTGTAGCTCATCTGATGCCAGAGATATTACATTTCATGTTTTTCAAGATGGCGTTGGCGGCCATTTTGAATATTGGGCTCTAGCAGAGTTAGCCGTCATTTTTCAGAGGGGCATAGGAGCTAATTTTCCTTTAAAATGGTTCAGGTTGTCAAATCCATCGAGAGAAAAAGGTAGGTACAAAATGGTCACGGATTCCAAGCAAATGACCCTACTACAGGGAGAGTGGTTAAGAAAAGGAAGAACCTAACATATTCCCAGAAACATGAAATAGTGAAACTCATTGTTGGTGGCGAACCAAAGCGTAGTGTTGCGAAAAAATATGGCATCAATGAATCGACAGTGCGTGGTATTTATGGAAAGAAAGAATCAATCAAGGCTCATATGAATCTCGCACCATCTGATGCCGGTGCAAATGCTTTGAGGAGTGCAAATAGGGTATTATTAAGGACTGAACAATTGTTGGGGAGCTACATGGATCGGATGGCCAAGCGTAACTTATCGGTGGACACGAGGGAAGTCATGGACACTGCCAAAGAAATTTATGCAGGCGTAGCTCGCAAGTGGAATGTGCAACAACCTCCCCTATTTCTTGCATCAAAGGGGTGGGTTGATAAATTCATGGCGTGACACAGAATGAAAAGTGTTAAAATATCTGGTGAGGCAGCTAGTGGGGACAGATCTGCTGCTCGGGAATATCCTGAATTCCTGAAAAATATTATTGCTGAAGGTCAATACACCCCTGATCAAATTTTTAATATGGACGAGACCAACTTCTACTGGAAAACCATGCCGGAAAGAACATTTATAACCACCAAATCGGCAAAAGTGCGCAGGAGGAAAGCGATCAAGGAACGCTTCACCTTGCTTCTTGCAATGAATGCATCGGGCACGTGTAGACTGAAACCAACAGTGGTACATCGAGCCAAAAGACCTAGGGCTTACAAGGGCTGTGACATGAACAATCTAAATGTGCACTGGACGAATTCAAAGAAGGGTTATGTGTCGGCCAAACTTAGCCTAGACTGGCTAAAAGAAGCGTTCATCCCTGTTGTTGAAGAGTTTTGCCGAACTAGCAATATTCGCTTCAACATCCTCCTACTCCTAGACAACGCCCCAGGACATTCGCCACTCATGCGTTCATTGCATCCAAATGTGAAAGTTGAGTTTCTGCCACCAAACACAACTTCTCTCATTCAACCACTCGACCAGGAAGTGATTGCGGTGGTAAAGGCAGCATTCGCCAGACGGCAGTTCCGACAGATGAGGCAGGCGACAGAGGATTCCGCCCTTATCGAGAGACTAATAAACGATGAAAATATGGACGAAGATGACAATGTGGAGGGGGACAATGAAAGTGAGAAAAAAGTGATCCAGTACTGGAAAACTTTCAACGTGAAGCAGGCAGTTGATCTGGTAGTCAATTGCTGGGATAATGTCACCCCTGCAACAATCTGCCATGCATGGCGAAATATTCTCGATGGGCTACCTGAGGACAGGCAGGTTACTGTGCCCGGCGAGCCTCAAGACGGTTGAGGCAAAGTTGGAGGCTGCCGCGGAAGAAGCGAGACGAATTCCTGGTGCTGGTTTCGACGAAACGACGAGAGAAGACATCAGGGAGATGATTAGATGACCGCCTGTTACTGCTGAAGAAATTGTGGAAGAAGACGACTTGGAAAATGAGGACAGTCCAGAAGAAGAGTAAGAAATTGAAAGGCGGAACGGACTTCCGATGCGCGAGGTTAAACGTTTGATCGAGTTAGGTGCACAGATTCGCCACAGTCTTGAGCAGGACAACTCAATCAACTGTGAAGGGCGGTGTATTCTTATTAATCAGGCTCTGGCAGGCTATGAGGACAAGTACAACGCCCATATCAATTCGCTCCAGCAACAAAAAATAAGTGCATTCCTGAGCCGTCGTGTTCAACCTCCTAAACAACCAGAACCTCTGCCACAAACCTCCGATAATGAAGACGAGGAAGATGATGAATTCGCGGCGTTCCTAGACGCCTTGCAGTTTGCTAAGCATGCCAAGGCTGCCAAGGGTGCCAGTAGCAAGGCCAAGGATGACAAAGATGCCAGTGACAAGGCCAAGGGTGGCAAGTAACTCCCCTATAGCCTCGGCACCTTAAGACATACGAGTGGAGTTAGGCCTATCGGGGATACCACTCAGGAAAAAAAAAAAACGCGCCTAAGACTAAACCTCATGGGTGGTGTGGAAACGAGTCTATAAGGTAAGTGTATGTTATATTTATTTATTGATGTATTGATTGTTGCTATTAACATGTTCATATTCCCTTTACAGCAGTGTTAGGGCGGAAAAAAGGTCAAACAGTAGGAAAAATGGGTTACGGGTGTGGAAATCTTGGGAGCCAGGGTACAATTTGAATTATTCCCATAAGTTCTTCAATTCTGCTATCGCCATTATGCTATAGCGCGGTAATTTCGGCACCAATTAGGCGCGATAGCAGAGGGTTGAGTGTAAGGAAATGACCGTATTTTACCGATTTTGCCCTTCGGTTGCACGATCGTTGCAAGACAACCAGTAATCGTAGACGGATGGTTCTGGTGTTATTGGAAAGCACAATTAACGCCCTTTCATATTACGCTCTGGCTCTTGTTTATGCATGAAAAAGAGCACGGAACAACCCCATTTATGGTAAAAACCCCCGCTGGGCGGCACGGTCAAATATACCGCCTAGGCCGCTCGTTGAGTGTTAAAGCCTGGAAATTGCTGTAACTTGCCAGGACGTTCCAGAACGTCACCCGCAACGAAAGGGTTAATTTGATGAATTTCACATGTAAAAAAAAAAAAAAAAAATTATCTCAATTTTCTCTGACACAGACTTTCCTCTTCTAATTCGGAATTTTCCCTCTCTTAAGTCGGACATAAGTCGGACTTCGGACATCTCAGAAAATCGGGCTTCTCGGAAGTGGTCTTCCCCCAATTAGTCCGAGTTAGCGAGAATTTACTGTAAATAGGGGGGATGGCGATAGACTTGTGGACCAACAGCCATTACTATGCAATAAAGTCTTTATCTTAGCACTGTATTGGTATGGCACTGCCGAGGCTGGTGGGGTGCGGATAGGTGCCACATGGGACTGAGTCTTACCTGGGCGCTGTTTGGCACCACACCTGTGTTGGCAACAGTGTTTGCATGTTGGAGCAGTGATGGGGCAACACTTTATTGATCTATAGTCCAAATTGCCTAATATACAGTAGTCTTGTTATGGTGCTGTCTTTTTGTAACACTGTTAAGGCTGGTGTGGTTGCAGATACTGCAGGTGCAAGTGCTGCAGGGGGACTCTGTTGAGTCTTGCTGAGACACGGTTAGCACTATACCAACATCAGCCACAGTGATGACTTGGTGGGGCAGTGCTGTGGCGGAACTTTATTGTACTACAGTACACTCAAACTACTTAAAGGCAACCCTGTCTGAGCCGTTACAATGCATGTAATGGAAAAATGACGCTGAAGCATTGTATGTATATGTACCGTATGTATAATAACACGGGAAAGTGCGAATCTGTTCTCAAAAGTCACTAGAGGGCTGATAGAGATTGCCATATATCATTAGAATAAAGCCACCGTAATCCAAATACAGTATAGTATTTATTAGTGGCCCCTCCATCATTGACGAACATGCCTATTACATAAGGTACCCTCTTCAAACACTCATCCACCGTAGTTTTGAATCTACCGCGCAGAGCATCTAAAATATGAGGAGCCTTCATCATGAGCGCACGCGATCTCACTCATGGCTTCAGTCATTATGAATTGGGTTCTCACTACGAAAAAACTTCGTAAAAAATAAAAACAAAAAGAAAATAAGAATAACTATTCAATAAGCTTTCCATAATATCGTGGATGTACTTGTGTGGATCTTTGACCAGACGCTGACTCAGGCGTCATTCTTCCTTCCCTGCTCTGCGCTCAGCCTGCCCGGACGTGTCTCCCCACGCTCCGCTGGTTCCGCATTTGTTGCGTCCCTAGTGAGTTTTTTCTCATTTGTTTACTCCGGGATGCATCGAGTAAGGTTAGGATATGCGTAGCAGGAGTGTCCTGGGCTGGTTGCCCGCAATGCAGTGTATTTTGGGTCGTGTGTTTGGGGCATCTATTTCGGATGTACCCTCGTGGTCCTGTTGTGGACTTGTGAACTTTTTCACTGTTAGCTAGCTTTGTGATGCAGGCGGCTTTCATTACGCTTTATTATTGCTTCCTTTTATCTTTCTGATGAGGTAGCTTATTTTTGCTGACGTTCCCAGCGTATTTTTCTTCACTTAGTGAAGTTTTTTCTGGGTCCCGAGTCAGTTCTTCCCTTTGCCGGAAGTGTTTGCTACAGTGGTGTGTTGACGGTGGTTCCTGTTGTGATATAATTCAGTGCTTTTTGTTTATATTACGACATGTTTACTTTTATGTCCGTCTGCCTAGGCCTAGCCAGCCTCTCGTAGCTTTGCCACATGTACAAGTGTTATTGATTTATGTTATAAATATGTACTACTGTGTCATGTGTGTCCTGGTTTAGTTGTGTTTTGGCTAATTCCATGGACTATTTATGTGTCCTGGTTTAGTTGTGTATTGGCTAATTCCTCGGACTATGTTGGGCCCGGCGTTAGTTGTGTTTTGGCTACGCCTCGGTCCTGTTTTGCGTTCAGATGGTATCTGGACGGGGTGGGTTATTTCCGGCGGGTTTTTCCATGAAAAACCCGGCTGGTTGCCGAGTTTTAGCCACGCGTGGTTTAAAAACAGGCTTGTTTCCCCGGCGAGTGGGTGTCTGTGGCTCCCCAGGACTGCGTCTCTGTGGTGCCTGTTTCAGGCCCCTTATGAATCCCGGCGGGATGGCTGTACCCATCTAACAGTGTTCATGCGGACACGTGTTTGTAGTTTTTTCGGTTTTGCAAAGCCAATAAAAAACTAAGCTGTTGTTGTTTTTCCTCCCCGGCGATCTTTTACAAAGGATTGGTTGGGGTTAACTTTAAATCACCCGGCGGGTGCAACCTGGAAGGGTGGGATGAACGAATTTACAAAAGAAATTCAGTTTAGTTGACCAAACTTTTGAGGGATGCATTGTGTATCACCTTCAACATACGGCGAATTAAGGCACAATTGGGGTTAACGTTTTTAAACTATTATTCACACCCGGCGGGTGCTCCCTGGAAGGGTGGAATAACGAATTTTCAATTCAGTTAGTTAACCAAACAATTGAGGGATACGTTTTGTATCGCCGCCTTCAGCTTAAGGCGTAATTGGGGTTAACAGTTTTTAAACTAATATTCACACCCGGCGGGTGCTCCCTGGAAGGGTGGGAATAACGAATTTACAATTCAGTTAGTTAACCAGACAATTGAGGGATACGTTTTGTATCGCCGTCTTCAGCATACGGCGATCTAAAAAGTTACTTCGGGAGAAGTTAGGTCTCGTATATGTGTCAGGCTTCCCAGTTTTTGATCCACGAGATAATTCGGGGGCCGGCGTCTTTTTTAGTTTTTTTTTTCCAAGATTGAATCCGGAAACAAACACCACCGGAAAGACTAAAATCAGTTATAAACGCCATGCGGGTCTTTATATTATGTCAGAGGGTATTCAGAAATCTTTTTGGACAAGTTAAGATAATTTGAAATCTTTTACTTAGGAACCCCACCGCGTAACGAGCCGTAGTCGTTGTGGATTGCGTCTCGTTACCCGGCGGGTTATTTAACACTTGTGTGCGGACATGTTGGATTAACCTTATGAGCATAAATTCCTGGAAATTTTCTTTTTTTCCAGAGCTGGGTCCCGGCGGGTCTATACAGAACCTGGAGTAAGTTTCCCACCAGTCTCTGTCATGGCTACCTTTGCCCCGGTTTTTGCTTTATGCATTACGCCCTCCTGTTCAGGTATCCCTATTTTTGCGCACACCCTTTGTATAAAATGTGTTAAATGTCTCGACCGCTCAAGGGGTCTGTGGGTGATGCGAAACTGTACCTTTTGTTCCCAACTCAGTTTAAAAGTCTTACAAGACAATGACAAGACCGCAGCGGTCACCTTACGGGAGGTCAGGCAGCAGATGACAGCTTATACTACTATTGTGGCTCATAAGTCACTTCAATGCGATAACGTCCAGTTATGGGATAAGTTACTAATTGAGCACCCTCCCCTTAAACGTCCCTCTAGAGTAACTGTTCGTAAACCAACAGAGACTGGACTGGGATCTATACTTGCTCCAGCCCCAGGCACAGCTAAACGACAGCGAGAACCGACGCCCCCGGTGGCAGCCTCCTCGTCCCGGGCGAGATCTAAGTCCAGGTCCCCGCTTAGGCAGCAGCTGCCGAGTCTCTCTTCTTCACCAACAAGCAAGAAGAGTAAGACAGAGGGGTCAACAAGTGAACATAGCGAGAAATCCTCTAAACCCAAGAGCAGTTCGCGGTCGCACCATAGCCACAAATCGTCCCGGAAGGACTCACATGATCGAAGGGCCTCCCGGCGTTCACCGGAGTCTAGTGCCTCTCGTCATACCTCTACTCCCGACAGAGCTAGTGTGCAATCTCATAGGGAGAATTTAGTACCAGTACCAAAAGATAGTTTACCTCTTAGTATTTTAACTCTAGATTTGGAGAGTTCAGTGGACAGTGATCGTCCACTGGCAGAGTCAAGTGGGAACTCCATAATTGAGGGTATGTCAGACTCCCAAGGGAGTGCAGGCCAAGGCCTGGGTGTTTGGCGGTTTTCTCGTCCTATGGCTAGAACTACACAAACAGTGGCTGATGTCCACAGGGACGCGGCGATCCCATCATCTATTCATGACTTGTCTTTACAACAAGATGAGACTCCGGCTTCAGCGGAATCCTCTCGTGGTGAGCCGGATGACAAAGACGATGTATCTATTATCTCATACATGGAAGTGCAGGAGTCAGGGTCAGTTTTAGACGCCGCACAGGATCGTAATGATTCACCTTTGAGTTCATCATCGAATAAGTTTGTCACAGCAGAGGAAATAGATGGGCTGCTAGTTAATGCTCTCACTAAATTTTTTGTCCAACAGCCGGTGACTCCTACAGTGGACCTGGGAGCTCCTATGACAGGTTCTAACGTCCGGCCTCTGATGACTTCTATTGCTTTGACTCAGATCCCTCACCCTCCCTCTATATCACCATCGGTGGTCACTCGGCCTGCTACAGCGGCACTGACTACTTCGAATGTAAGGGTTATAACGGATGTCAATCCACCCCCTTTAGATAAAGCACCTATGAGAAAGGTAGCTATGCCCTTACTGTACGGCCCAGATGAGTCATGGGTTCACTTGATCCCCGCTAATCCAGAGGTCGCTCAACCTACCTTGTCAGGGGAACTTCCGGTACCACGTGAGTGGGTAATACAAGGCAATAAATCTAAAAAATTAAGGGCCTTGGATACTTTGGGGAATGTACTAGATGTTAATGTTAAGGCCATTCCTAATTATTATCACCAGGACTATTTTGTTTATACTGCTAAACCTGCCCTGCCCCCTGCCTCAGCTTCGAACCTGTTTTCTGACTGGTCCAAGCACGATGGTTTTAATGACATAAAAACACTATCAACCCTCACACCAGAACTTGATTTGCAAACTGTCACAGACTCAGCCGCTAATCCAGTGTTGAAGGTGGGGCAGTTGGGTCCGGGACCTTGGGTGGATTGGGAGACGGAGGCTCAGAACTTTGAGACCACCTTCACCTCAAAAACTTCCCACCAGATCCCTCAGGATAGTCATTCTTGGTTTTCAATGCCAGTGTGTTCTGCCGGCGGAGTCCCTTCGGCTTTGTTTGATTTCTTAGCTGCCCCCAAAATCAATTTATGTGAACTCAAGGATCCTTTCACTACCCCTACCCCTACTCACCTAGACCGAGAATTTAGGCTACGGGGGAAAGCATTTCGACTGTTCTCACAGTACATTGCGACGCAACAGGTGGCTAAATCGATGCTCCGGTCCACTCAGGCAATCGCAGACGCGGATGCTAGAAGATCGGTTGAACTGTCTCGGCGACTGCTCCTTCAGTCGTCAATTCAGTCATTGGGTGACATACGCACAGCCTTGCTTGAGGCGGTGCGAGCACGACAAGATCTCAGGATGTCCTTAGTGCGGAGGCTTCCTGATCGTATTGCAAATCAGGTGGTCATGTCACCAGTGCTCACTCCCTCTTTAATGTCCCCTGAGGTGTGGAGAACCGTTTTTAATATGGCTCAGGCCTTTAAACATAGTCCCGCCCCTTCTAAGAAACCTGCCTTTAACTTCCCCAAACCCAAGCCAGTCGCAAAAGCACAGCCGGGGGGATCTAAGCCCTTTCATCTACCTAAGTCCTCCTCCACTCAAGGTCAGTACAGGTACAAACAGGGTAAGTTTACAGGTCAGAAAGGAAGAGGCTATAATAAACCAGGTCAGGGCACGTCTTCTGCCAACGCCAGCCAGCCGGCGAAGCGTCCACCACCACCACCTCCACCACCATCAAAAAACTAATGTCTCTCTCATTCCCGGGGCCGGTCTTAAGGCGGGTGGATCCGAGAGTAGTACAGCCGGCGAACCCTTGTCTGCTAACTGGGTCGTTCCGAACGTGTCACCAAGCATGGCCGTTAAACACTTGGGCAAGGATGGTGGCACGCAAAGGCATCACTTGGCAGTGGCTCCGGCGACCTCGTTTACGTCAGCCGACAACGGCGAATCTAGTTTCTTTAGAGGTGGAGTCACTGGTCACGGAAATGATGGCCAAGAATGTCATCATCCCGGTCCCTCAAAATTACCCAGTCTTCACATCCCAGCTATTTTTGGTTCCCAAAAGGGACAGTGTTCAGATGAGACCCATCGTAGACCTGTCGTATCTGAACCTTCACATTCACAACGAGTCATTCAGGATGTTAACGGTGCACCAAATCAGGCTAACACTTCCGCCGGGAGGTTGGATGTGTTCCTTAGACCTGACAGACGCTTATTGGCACGTCTCGGTAAACAAAAGATTTCAAAGATTTCTGGCCTTACGGATCAGGGATCAAACTTATGTTTTTCAGAGGATGCCATTCGGTTTGAACCTGGCACCTCGATTATTCACGAAATTAGTCCGGCAAGCACTGATGCCATTGTTACAACAAGGGATCAGGATTTTATGGTACCTAGACGACTGGCTGGTGGTGGCAGAGACAGAGCAAGTATGCATAAATCATGTCAACATAACATTAAAACATGTCAAAACTCTAGGGTTCAAGGTAAATCTGGTAAAGTCAAACCTTGTTCCCTCACGAGTAGTTCAGTGGATAGGGCTGGTTTGGGACACAGCTGCTCTCACTCTGAGTCAGAGTGTGGACAATCGAAACAGATTTCGCAGGAAACTGTTCAGGTTCCTCCACAGTCTGACTACGACACGCAGAATCTGGGAGTCTCTGGTCGGCTCTCTCAACTGGATTCAACTAACTGTAATGTTGGGCCGGTTGAAAGTAAAGCGTTTAATATTGGAGGGCAACAGATATTTTCCGCTATTGCCGGCGAAAAAATTATGGCCCATACCAAAATTAATCCACAACTTACTAGCGGTCTGGGCGAAGAGGGAAATGTTGCACTCGGTAATGTCATGGACCTCTCCTCCGCCGACGGTATGGGTAGACACGGATGCGTCAGGAACGATAGGTTGGGGTTTTCAGTCAAACCAAGGGCACCAGGGCCAAGGGCTTTGGTCCCATTTAGAAATCTCCCACATCAATGTCAAGGAATTACTAGTCCCCTTATATTTCCTTCAGGCTCACGGCTCTACTTTACGGGGCAAGGCGGTGGCCTTCAGAATGGACAATCTGAATGCGGTTCACTGTATTCAGAAACAAGGGTCAACGAGATCTCGAAAATTGCTAAACGTGTCAGAAGAGATTTTTACTCTAGCCAACAGGCTGGACATTCATCTTCATGCATCTTATCTCCCAGGCGTAGAAAACGCCTGGGCAGACGCTCTGTCTCGGAGACAGAGCACAACAGTAGAATGGGCGCTCAAGCAACCCATTTTCAACCAAATGATTGCAGAGCTTTACCATCCACAAGTGGATCTGTTCGCGTCCAAGGAGACTCACAAACTCCCACTATACCTCACCCGTCGGACGATAATGCCGGCAGGGGGGCCAGACGCACTGGTGACAGACTGGAACAGGTGGAGTTCCATCTATCTGTTTCTGCCGCCAGACGCGTCTCTAATGTGCCATGTAGTAAACAAACTACGGGATTATCGGGGCTTAGTCTCGATAATCGCGCCCCTGTGGCCGGCGCAGTTGTGGTACCAGCAATTGAAAACGTGGTGCCCGGACCCGGTGTCGCTCCCGGTCGGGTTTTTCCACTTAGACACGATTGGCAACCTAGCGACCTCGCTGACTTTTGCATTATGGACATTCAGGAGGCCAAGTGGCTAGCACCGTATGGTAGAGAGGTGACCAATAAATTATTGAATCAATATACTCAGTCTACAAAACGACAGTACCAATCGCATTGACAAGCCTTTACTTCTTGGATCCTTAGAACAGAACAAACGGTGCCCTCGGTGGCGTTAGTTTTTAATTATTTAAATTATCTGTTTGAGCAGAAACGTGTATCTGTGGTAACGTTAAAAAATCACTTAACAGCGATTAGGATACCATTTTGGGACCTTACCGGTCTCTCAATACCAGTTGCGGAGGAAACAGGTTTTATGAGGGCATGTTTTAAACTCCGTCCACCTCCCCGTCAGCTCATGCCTACTTGGTCTCTGGACAAAGCATTGTCATTACTTCACTCCCGTCTGTACCAAAATACTGCAGATTTTACATTACTCTTAAAAAAGGCGGTATTCCTTTTGGCTTTGGCCACCGGGAACAGAGTGTCAGAGCTGGCGGCGATGAGCAACACACCTAATTGCCTCAGGTTTGGTAGGCTTAATGATTGTATTCACATTGCACCTTCCCCAGGGTTTGTAGCCAAGAATGAGCACAGTGCACACATGTTTTCTGAGTTCACTGTGCCGGCGTTGAAAAGGGGAAAGGTGCAACATAATTTATGTCCAGTGCAAGCTCTAACCAAATATTTGAGGGTAGCTCCTCTAAACCCCCAGGGTGCTTTATGGGTGGCAAGTACGGGTAAGCGCTTACTGAAGCGTAGATTGGCTTCTCTTTTGGTCGAGGTCATTAAAGAGAGTAATCCCGGCGTTGTGGGTAGGGCCCACGATTTACGCAAGTGGGCAGCCTCTTTGCGTTTCCTTAAGAATTTTTCTGTGGAAAATATTACGTCCACGCATTTGTGGGCGTACATTTTTGACTCGGTACCTGTCAGTAGCTCTAGACAAACCTTCCTTGCCATGTATAGCTTTAAGGCAGAGGGTCTAGGTGGCCCTTAAGTCACTTTTTTGTTTTAATTTCATGGAAAGGGGGGGGGGGGGGGGGGGGGGGGGCAGTCAGTGTAACATAGGACACCCTAGACCCCGCCGGAGTATAAAGAGCTGTGATACGAGTATGAGTAATGTGATATGAAAATTTCTCTGTTCTATTCAGGGCGGAAAATTGTGCTAGTACAATGTTGGTACAAACAACAGTGTTGTTATATTAGTTTTGGCTGTAAAAGCAATTTAGTTTTAAGCATTGGATATATTTTAAGAAATATTTCCACGAGTATTATGGGGTTATATGTGCACATGTAAACTTATAAGTTTTTATTTTTCACCACTTATGTTGAGTGGGGTGCCTTTTTAACTTGCAGATCTGTTCACAGAGTCTCAAGAGTTAACCTTTTGTATCAAGCAGGCTTCTTTGAAGCACGCCCCTGCTTGACCCCCTTTTTGTATATATGTGCTGCGCCATTAAATATATATTTTTCAAAGTAAGAATACTATGTGGTTGTTTGATTATCTGCTTTTGCTAGAGTTATATGATTACGAATGTCCCCCTCCAGTCTTAGAAATCAGGCATGTTCGTCAATGATGGAGGGGCCACTAATAAATTATAGGTTTGACTCCTGTAAGGAGATAAAGAAAACCTAATATTTAGTAGTGGCCCCGTAATCATTGACGACTGGGGCCCTCCCGACCATCCCCTTCCCATTCGTTGATGTATTAAGGATTTTGGTTACTTGATATGTCACTGAAGGAAGAATGACGCCTGAGTCAGCGTCTGGTCAAAGATCCACACAAGTACATCCACGATATTATGGAAAGCTTATTGAATAGTTATTCTTATTTTCTTTTTGTTTTTATTTTTGACGAAGTTTTTTCGTAGTGAGAACCCAATTCATAATGACTGAAGCCATGAGTGAGGTCGCGTGCGCTCATGATGAAGGCTCCTCATATTTTAGATGCTCTGCGCGGTAGATTCAAAACTACGGCGGATGAGTGTTTGAAGAGGGTGCCTTATGTAATAGGCATGTTCGTCAATGATTACGGGGCCACTACTAAATATTAGGTTTTCTTTATCTCCTTACAGGAGTCAAACCTATAATTTGTGTTAGAATTAATATTGTATGATACTATGGTGTAAAAAATTGCCATAGATCCGATAGATCGAAGTACACTCAGTCAAAAAAGTATCTGCACTCATACGCTGATCATCTGGTGTGTACAGCTCGGTAGGGTTGGCATATCTGCCTGCAGCTATATCCATCTATACTACTACCTACCTATACTACCTATGACCTATACTACCAAGCTGTACACACCAGATGATCAGCGTAGGGGTGCAGATACTTTTTTGACCGAGTGTACATACCTCAACATATAGCAGGAAAGGAGCTATATTGACAACACTGGGCTGGGGCCGCCCGACTGGCGGCAGTACTGCGCATATAGTGCTTTTGTTTGAGTGTGTGACTTGTGCTTGCAGTTTTCTTCTCAATGTTAATACTGTACATCAAATAATTGCATCATTCTTTTTTATAGCATGCAAATTGTTTTAAAGTATACATTATTCCTAATTAATTAAAATGTAAAACTTGCAAACTAAACAAACCAAAACTGGGACAAAGACAATATAAATGCAAAACAACTAATCAAAATCGCTATTATCACAATGGCAAGCAGTGTGGATGACATAATATAAACACCTTTTTCAGCGAGATCTTATGATGACAAAGATAAGCAAAGTGAATACACAAGGCATTTTTCATCAACACAGTATGAAAATGTAGAGTGGCTGACAGGATGTGAGTTACAAGCTAAGCTTTTCTGTTGGCCCTGCTTGTTGTTTTCACGTGAGATTAATATATGGAACAAGCAGGGGTACTCTGATCTCTCAAAGAAGAAGAATAGAGCTAACCTACAAGTAATATAATTTTCCTTGCCCCTCAACTTTCTCTTCATAATTGCTGAGGGGCACAGGGCCCTGGGTGGGGCTTTGGTTTCCCGGGCGTTTCCGCACCCTCCTCAGCTCCCCGCCATGGAGTGGCTTCGGTCACCCAGGCTTTATTGTGGTCGGCGGGTAGGGTTCTGTGGGTGCGCTCGGTTATGGCCTTGGCCTTGCTCGGGGCCTTGGGGCTGTTCGGCCAGGCAGCATGGGGAACAACAACAACATGGGCTGGTCTATCAGAGTGAGACCTGAGCGATCTCTGCCATACCCATAGCTTACTCTGACTGTTCCTTTTACTTATATATTTTCTAAATCTCAAGTGACGGCGTCTCTTACGTGGATTGACCTCCCAATCTACCAAGATTGGAAGCTAAAGCGTCACATTATTCCTTTGCCCCTCAACTTTCTCTTCATAATTGCTGAGGGGCACAGGGCCCTGGGTGGGGCTTTGGTTTCCCGGGCGTTTACGGCTCCCCGCCATGGAGTGGCTTCGGTCACCCAGGCTTTATTGTGGTCGGCAGGGAGGGTTCTGTGGGGGCGCTCGTTTATGGCCTTGGCCTTACTCGGGGCCTTGGGGCTGTTCGGCCAGGCAGCTTGGGGAACAACAACAACAACAACAACAACAACAACAAGTAATATAAAATGTAAGTAAATTATCTCATTTAGTTAATCAGTTTATTAAGTTTATTATCAAATTTATATAGTTACATTGATTGATATATTTAATTTTACAACAAGTGTTATGAATAAAATTACCATTTCAGTAATAATATATATTTTATTTCATTAATATTTATGGTCAAGATTCATGTTAGCACACCCTGTGAAAAAAACTACCATAGATGATGATGATGCAGATTTTGCCACCATACACTCCCTGCTGAATAGCTGGGCTAGGGTGGGTGCCCTGATGAATCAGAGACTTCAGTGAACAGTTGCCACAGATTGCTAGACCGCGCCGTTCACCACAGCACTGACGTCTGCCAATAACACACTGGCTGGCCCGAGACTCGAACCGTCAACCTCACGGTCAGCAGGCGAGCGCTCTACCAACCAAGCTACGGCCTGTGACCACTGATATATACTGTATATATATATTCTACTGTACTGTACTTTGAATCTATCAAATTATCCATATAACAACTTTTTCACATCATTGGGCACAGTCCAAGAAATATCTGTACTACTTTCCCCAGATTCAGGTGTCGCTCCATTTGAACTGATATGCGGCTGATCTTGTGTTTGGTTGGACTGTACAGAAGTGCCTGAGCCTTCAGATACAACCTCAGGGATCCGGTCCAGTGGCAAGGTATAGGTTGTGTTGAGAGGGAAATGCAAGTCAGAGTTGAAGGATTCTTTTCTTGTGTTCATGACTTCTTGTTTCTCTGGGATGGTCTTCTTAACCAACAATTTTGATGAGTCTGACATCTTGTTATTAAGGCTACTTATAGTACGACTAAGTTTACTTTGCCTGGAGGCTGCTAAGCATTCCATCATATTGTTTAGCTCAGTTGTAACATGACTGGGTATTTCTTTGTTGTGTTCACTTCTATTGTATTTTAGTTCCTCTTTCTTAGGTGCTTTCCATATCTTTAGAGGCACAACATAAGAAGCATTAGGTTCTACTTCTGTTATATAATTTGCTGTCACACTTGATGTATTGATAATTTGTCTTTCTACGCTACCTTTCCTCTTTATGCTTGCCTGAAACTTTCCTTGTAATATTTGATGTGGAGATTGTGTCGCTCCTACATGTTGGCGGTCAATTAAATGATCGTGACGATCTGTTACTGTTTGTTTTGTATCAATCTTTCTAATTTTTGGAGAATCATTTAACTTGGCCACCCTCTGACTCTCGTATAATGTTGCATCTTTGCCATGATCATTCACAAGTCGAAGAGCATCATCCTCCCTCTTCTTCATATGCTCTTCTTGCATCTTAACCTGCTTTTCTGATCGTTCTTGGCTTCTCTTCCTCAGTTGGTTCCCAGTAAGACCGATGTTACCTTCAGGAATGTTAGGTATTGTCTCAGTTGTTTGCACTCGGGTCTGAAATGTAAAATATATACATACAATTTATTTAGTTTAAGAGGACATGGGCCGGTTTTCTGGACCACTTTCTCCCTCGTGTTTAGCCCCATTAGTTTTCAGATGTTAAGATGTTTGCACCATTAGTTAGGTGATTTTAAGACCTTTCGCCCCATTTCTTCGTCAATATTTATATCTTTCGTGCTATTTAGGTGTCGGGTTTTTTCCTGGTGAACGATAGTGAGCCTGTAATGTTGGAAGAATCGGCCTTCAGCCGGAAAAAATTTCTACCGAAAAATGTACAAATTAATCTAGAATGGGGATCTAATGGATGTTTTTTTATTAATTTGATGGAGGTCTAGGGAGGAAACTAGAAAAATAATGAATACATGCAAAAATCGCCCCAAAAGTGCACCATCTCCCCTTAAAATAAATCTCTGAAATGTAAAACATCAGGTTTTATAAATGTTGGAGGAGGCGAGGGTTAATCCATTCCTTCTAAAAGCATTGGACCGAACTGTGACAATTCTTCTGGAAACCAAGATTTTATTTATTCATTTATTTATTTTTATATATTCCAACTACTCCCTCTCCGGCATATGCTGAGAGCCTGTACATTCAACAGTGAAGCCCACGAGGTTTCGCTCCAGTCTAGGGAGTGAAATATGTGAAGCACTTTGAGATGCAACCAGCCCCCGCTATCTTGTCTTCGCACGATGCACAGGGCCCGGTTGCCCACCCACGGCTCGAAGCAGCCCCATCTCTGGAGCTGCCTCGCCCCAGTGCTTCACTATCTCACCCCCTAGATTTGGACCCTCACTCTCAGAACGCCACCTATTTAGCAATGAACTCACTAGACATTGCCCCCCTGTAGCATATTTTGAATATGGGAATATTCATACTGTACAGTGCTATTTAATCAGGGAACAATGAGAGTATTTTTTTGGCGTTTCGGTGCACTTTGTGGTAATGCACTGATACTAGGTAGGTCTACAGCACAAATTCCATCCCAATAATATCTTCCCATTGATACATCGGGATTCGAACCCGGGACCATTGGATTACCAGTCCAGTGGCATGACCACTCCACCACACCTCCCCATGTGAATTTCCAGAAATTTCAGTAGGGCCAGACGTTCATGTACTGCAGTCATATAAATGTGGTCATATACATACCTCATATATTAAACAAATACACAAAGTCAGGTCTCGATATACTGTATGTGGTAAATTTGTGCCGTGTAGCCTATATAAAAAACGCGTATTTGAAATAACAGGCCTTATGGTAGTTGACTGCTCCCCACGGTCGGCAGCCGGCTGTCCTCCACTGGTCGGTGATCTTGTCCCCGGCCGGGAGGGTCGGCAGCTCCGGGAGGTGGTCCCATGGCACTACACTACATGGCAACACATCCACAGACACCAAGAAACAACACCCAGCACACACTATCACACACAAATACTATCTTCTCTTCCTCCCTGCCCACCCCAAACCAGCTTCCAGAAGCACATCCATACTCAAATCTCTTGCCGTTCCATTCACTCACTCATAAACAACTCGCAGCTGCAAGCACGACCTCCCGAAATCCATCCTTCTGAATCCTCCCTTCCTAACGAGGACAGAGTCCACCTGGCCAGGCTGAGATGAGGACACCATCCAGCCCTTCTGAGCTATCAGATGAGACTGGATGACTCCGTCGTCGACTCCTGCCCAGGTTGTAACACAGCACCCCATACTATTAAACACATCATAGAAGACTGCATTTCACACAACCACTTATGCCAACAACACAATCTACACTCCTTGAATGCTCTGTGGGAAAGCCCGACCGTGGCCATGGACCTCCTTAGGGGCTCTGGGCTGTTCGGCCAGGCAGCTTAGGGAACAACAACAACAGGCCTTACGGGAATTAATTCAATTCGTTCCAGCCATTTTCCCAGTCCCCTATCTGAGCCTTTAGCCTACCTTAAGTCGACATTATACCACCAACAAAAACTTATTTGCGTGTCAGGCAGGCGATAACGGCATCAATAAGAACTGTTTTGGACCTGCTACTGACCTATTTGCGTGTCAAGCACGCAACATCATGCAACGTAAACAAAGCACTCTCTCTTTTGTGTCGTCTGCTAAGACCCGGAGTTGCAGCAGGACCCCGGTCGCCCGCAAATGTCCACGTAGCCTATATAAAAAAAAAATCCGTGTTGTGGCCGACCTTGGAATTTTTGGAGTTACCGCGTCCAAACGAATCCGTGTATACGAAACGCGCGTATATCGAGACCTGAATATACAAACAAAACCATACTTTAATCAATTCTTAACTCCCTGGCCCCATTCTCGACACCAACCACCTTTTTTTTTTCTATATTTTTCTATGTGGAGGAGGCAGACAAAAGGCAAAACTGCCTGTGACGAGTGCCTCCCCCAGAGTTGAAAGAGTGACAGGGCCAAAATCAAGGAACTCCGAGGCTCGGCTAATCTATCTATCTATCATTTGCCTGACGCCGTGATCCCCGAAGGGGTGGCCACGAACGAACCACCCCCATGCACCTCTGTCCCCAGTCAGTCGACGCCCCTCCCCCAAACCAGCACCGCTTTCGTTCATATACTTCCTCACTCCATCCTTCCACCTTTCTATCGGTCTACCTCTCCCTCTCTGTCCCTCCACCTCGCTCTCGTACACCCTCTTAGTCATTCTCTCGCTTTCCATACGTTCCATATGGCCGAACCATCTCAAGTTGTTCCTTTTCACACTTTCCAGCACATCTACCTCCACACCACACCTCCTTCTTACTTCCTCATTAGTCTGTCTATCCCTCCATGTAACTCTGCACGCACTTCTTAAGTAATTCATTGCCACTGCTCTCACTCTTGGTCTGAGTCTCTCAACCAACGTCCATGCTTCACTTCCGTAAGTCAGTGTCGGGAATACCACACTGTCATGCAAGGACTTCTTCACTTCCATACTGACCACCCTATTTCTTGTTACTGCTTTCAGCGTTCCTACAACCCTCTTCCCCTGTTGTACACTCTCCCGCACTTGTTCATCCATAGTCCCATCTTTACTCAACACACTGCCCAGATACTTAAAAGAGTTGACGATCTCCATAGCCTGACCGTTCAGCTTCACCTCACACTCTGTGACTTCACCCCTTTCGAAGACCATAACCTTGCTCTTCCCCGCATTTACCTTCAAATTCCGTTTTTCGCACACTGTTCCAAACTCATTTACCAGACCCTGCAACTCCCATTCATTATCACTCGGCTAATGTTTATCATTATAAAAAAAAAAAAAAATTATTTGTGGAAGAAGGAAGTGTGGTGTGCATGTTTAGTGTAGTGAAGTACTGTAGATAGGAGGAGGAGGTGTTTGTGAGAGCGAGCTGGATTACTCTCAGTGTAAGTGAGACACAAAGGAAATCAGTAAGAGAGACCAAGCAAATGAAACAGGAGTTCCAGTGACTCCTTATCAAATGCCTATAGCCTCTCCTGGGTATAGCCCTGTTTGATTGGTGCCTACAATCTCCCCCTGGGTATACATCTTGTAGCTCCATATACAGTACACTATTTTTTTTTTTTTTTTTTCTATATTCCAACTACTCCCTCTTGGGCATAGACTGATAGCCTTTACACTCTACCGCTGAACACGGTGAGGCCCGTGAGGTCTTGTTCCAGTCTAGGGAGTGAGACTTGCGAAGCACCTATTCACGGCTCGAACCCAACTCCATCTCTGAAGCTGCCTCGCCTCTGCGCCTCACAGTCTCACTCCCCAGGCTCGGACCCTCACTCTCAGAACGCCACCTATTGAGCAATTAACTCACTAGGCATTGCCCCCCTGTAGCATATTTTGAATATGGGAATATTCATACAGTGCTATTTAATCAAGGAACAATGAGGGTATTTATACTATGAATACTGTACAGGTATATGTATACAGTGGAGCCCCCATCCTAGCTGCTAATCGGTTCTGCAGAAATAGAGCTAGGATTGAAACAGCCAAGATCGGGGCACTGTTCTTATGGGGAAAATTCAATCGGTTCCGTGCTCATGCCAAAATTTGCGTCTTTTTCTATTTTTTGCCTATGAAAACATATTTTATTGTACACAAATTAAATTTTATGCATTATACTGTATCATATAATATACCATAGGCCTAGAATAAGTTTTTAATAACTAGAAAAAAAAGGCCCAATATCTAAACAATTACCGCACTTTTTCCCAGTGTTAGGCTATGAAAACATGTTTTTTGTCTAGGCTACATCAAGTAGCCTAGGCCTAAATCTTATGCATTGTAAATAATAATATAGACATGGCTAAATGACAGTCCTAACCACAAATACTGTAGATTGGGGCATTGTTTCTATCATGCGAATTTTTTTAGGCCTAGCCTAGGTCTAGGTTCTAAATTCGTCCAGCCACCCCTCAAGTACCCATTTCGCCCCAAATACATCCAATAAATACATATTATGAGGAAAAGACGTATGAATACGTATTATGAGAAGATTACTTACCACACAGATTTTATTATAAATAAAGGAGTGATATTTGCCATGGCCAAGGGGCAATAAAAAAAAAAAAAATTATACTGGGCTGGTTTAAATGTTTTTTTTTTAGGCCTTGGATTATATAAGGCTTCCCGCAGCGCAGCGGTAGGCCTTATATAAGTCTTGCCGCACTTGCTGGGTTAAGAGGGTCCTCGCCCTTGCCCACCAAAACCTCTTAAGGGGACCGACCGGTTAATTTAGGCTTAAAAAAATCGAAATCCTGAAAATACCAATAGGTGTTTACTCAACAAGAGTCAACATCCCTTCATAAGCCAGTGAAATGTTATTAGTGAAAACCCATTGGAAATAGTTTATTTTTTATGTTTTCCAAACTTTTCCTGTAATACTAAAAACGTTATATAGCGAACTTTGAAATTAACATGCTCAGTAACTACTGGTCGTACGAGGAGCATACCTATATAAATCAAAAGAGCATAAGCTACTCTACAACCTCCCATACGCTTTATCTTCTACTTTGCCATGTTCCTGCGTAAAATATTGTAAATCTAAAAAAACAAAAGTAAAAAATTTCACCTAATTACCTTAGACTTTCACCTGTTTTTCTCAGAACCTATATTGTCGCACTTTCGGATGTTATTCTACAGTTATTATTGGACCTATAGGAATGGTGTATATACCATTGGAAAGGTAATTAAAAACACTACAAGGCCTATAAAGCCAATTTACTCTAGTAATTTAATTTGTTTCACAATATGTCATCAAAGTTGTAATTTTCTATAAATATACCGTAATCACCTAAATCGAACAAATACACAAAATATATAAAATGTTTTTTATAGCAACTACAGATACACCTTTTGTGAGTTGTTTGATCACATAAAACATGTGCTATGGGGATTTCTGTAGGAGTTTATAATTTTCTGCAGTGCTATGGTTTTCATTTTTTTTTACCTAAATTGCAAGAAAAAAACATTTTTTTTTTTTTTTTTTTTTTTTTTTTTTTTGTCGTCATAGTTATACACCTGTGCCAAATTTCATTTAAATTGAAAATAAGACCTGTAAGTTTGTAATTAACCGGTCGGTCCCCTTAAGAGTGTTCTCGCCATTCCCGGGTTAAAAACAAACTGACACCAAGACTAAACACCCTCAAGTCACTTGCCCACACAACACTTGGACATAACAAAGAAACTACCACCACAGTATACAAACAATATATACTTTATGTTCAGTGATAGAATATGCTAGCCCTGGTTGGGCCTCCAACCTCTCTGAAACACATCACAACACCCAAAAGACCATACAGAACAAAGCCCTCAAAATAATCACTGGCTGCACAGCTACCACACCTACAGACCACCTACAACAGGAAACCAAAGTCCTCAAAATTAAGGATCACTTTTATATGAGAGGCACACAATTTCTCGCCACAGCCTCCACAAACCAACACCACCCACTTCACTACATCCACATACACCAAAAAACATCAAAACAACACCTAGCACTCATTATCATAATAATAATAATAATAATAATAATAATAATAAGCATGTTACTTATTTCTCACAAGCGCCAATTTTTCCGCAGAATTCACTGGCGCTCGAAAACCAAAACCAAACCAAAAAAACAAACACGAATCGCTTAAATCAATGAAACACAAAACCTATACGCATCACCCAGCCACCAGCAATGGCAAATAGCCTACACCCTATAGCCCTCGATGATGACACCCCTCTCGAGATCATAGCTTCTTTCAAAGAGAAAAGTCTTAAGTTGCCTTGAAGCACTCAACAGAACTTAGTTTTCTCATGGTCAGTGGCAGTCTGTTATATAACCTTGGAGCCATGTAAGAGAATGATCTTTCAAAGAAAGATGACTGCCGGAAAGCCCACGGCTCATCAAGACGCAGGGGGTCATCATCATGGCGCACGACTACACCATGGCGTGCCAGTGGACGCCTGAGCAGCTCTGCAAGATACCCGGACTCACCAAATTTGAGGACCTTGAATGTTACCAGACACAACTTGAATTCTATTCTAGCTTTTATTGGTAACCAGTGCAGTTCGATGTGATAAGAAGTGGTAGGGGTTCCTGGTGGAATTCCAAAAATGAGTCTTGCAGCTCTGTTCAGAACAGATTGTACTTTTTTTAATATGTAATTTGGAAGACCCACGAATAAGGCATTGCAATAATGAACACGAGAGAATATCAATGAGTGGACCAGTGTCAGAAGGCAACGTCTAGTTATAAACTGCCTCACCGAGTAGAGATTTCTGATGTGTAGGTAGCAACTTTTGACAATCTGATTTACGTGCTCCTTAAAATCCAGTCTTGAGTTCAGATACACTCCCAGATTTTGAACAGAGTTTACTGGTTGCAGCTGTGAGTCACCCGTATCGATGGAGAGGGCATTTACTGCGTCAGTAGCCCTTCTGTTTCCTCGGATGATGATAATTTCAGTTTTGTTATCATTTAGTTTAAGTTTTCTTGTCCTCATCCACTTCTTGATATCGGTCATCAGCATTTCCACCTTCCTCTGTGTATCAGCTATACCTGTGATCCTCACGTAAATCTGGGTGTCATCAGCATAGAAATGATAGGTGACACCGTGTGCACGAAGCAGAAGAGACAAGCCACTAGTGTATATCGTGAACAGGACAGGACCCAACACTGATCCCTGCGGAACGCCATAGAGCAGGGGTGCCGAGTCCGAGACTATCCGATTCATCATCACACTCTGGGATCTACCTGACAAGTATGACCTGAGAAGCAAGAGAGCAGTCACGCACACCACAGTCATAAAGATCACTCAATAGCAGCTCATGATCCACTGTGTCAAAGGCTGCAGAGAGATCAAGTAAAACCAACAATGAGATCTCACCGTCACAAGTGTTCTTGACTAAATCATTATGTATTCTGATCAATGCTGTCTCAGTCGAATGATGCTGCCGATAAGCAGACTGAAAAATAGGAATAGTTTCATTTTGTTGAAGTAGCGGCAGCAGTTGATCAAGTATGGCACGCTCTAATATCTTTGATAAAAAAGACAAGTTGGAGACAGGACGGTAGTTCGACATGTTCTCTACATCAAGTCCAGGTTTCTTAAGGATAGGTCGGAGCAAGGCATGTTTTTCAGACACTGGGAAGCTGCCTTCGGAGAATGATTTGTTAACTATTTTGGAAATAAGTTCCACTGCATGATCATATACACCAGGTAGTTTGGAAACGTTTATAGGATCCAATTGACAAAATGTTTTATTAAGGTTTCTTATATATGATGAAACAACATCAGCCTCCACCGGATGGAATGATGAGAGGACACTATTAGGAGTATGTCGTGGTTGGGGTACAATTGAATATTCTTCATTAGAGGGGCCTTCATCCAGTTCATGTCTCATACGAGTTATCTTGCTAGTAAAAAATGTGACAAAGTCTGCAGCCAACTCCGCATCAGATACAGAAGGTCTTGAGTTCACGTGTCTTTTTTCCAAGTAAGCTACTGACAACCGAAGCCAGCTTTCTCTGATCACCACCACATGACTCGACTTTCCCCTGATAATATCCTTTCTTTTCGTCTTTGATTGTGTGGACTACGGCACTTTTTGCCAACATGTATGGCAGCCATGTGATGTCAGTTTTATTTTTCCGCCATTTACGTTCGGCTCTTCTACGCTCTCTTCTAAGAAATTTGACTCGAGGGCTGTACCATGGTGAGTCATCTCGCACTATGATTCTCTTTTCTACCTCCGGATAGTGATGATCAAACACAGACTTAAGTGCGCCATTGTGTACCTCCACCAGCTCGTCTGAAGAAAGATTAGAAGTATCAATACTGTACTTGCAAGGTGCTGTCTTATTTCATTGCAAGCAATATTCTGGTCAGTATTTCTGTAGTTTCTAAACCTGATCACTCTCTCGTATATGGGCGGCTTAGGGAAATCAAAGCCGAAAGTAATCAGAGAATGATCAAAAATAGAAGAGTCCAGAACCTCCACCTCAACATCCAGAAGACCATCACAACCGGTGGGAGACAGAACCAAGTCAAGGGTGTGTCCTGAGATATGAGTTGGGTTAGACACGTGATTTACAAAATTATTCTGGTCAGTCAATTCAAGGAACTCGGAGGAAAATGGTTTCAGATGAGGGTTGTCAATCCAGTAATTAAAGTCTCCACATATCAAGAGTCTTCCAGTTTTGGCCAAAAACTTCTCAAGTAACTGTCCAAACTCATCCATAAAACCTCTATCTGTTCCTCGATGGCCAGGCCTGTAAATAACTGCTATTCTTAGGATTTGCTGACAAACTTTTATTTCCAATTCCAACAGTTCATAAAAAAGAGGGGCTGGGTTATGACTTATCTGAAAGATATTTACTAGTGATGTAGAGTATAAAAACGCTACTCCACCACCCGGATGATCACTACAAGATCTAGGAACACTTATTATTGAATGAGTTTTAGGCAACGCAGCTTGAATAATATTTAGATCTGACTCAAACAACCAGGTCTCAGTGAGGCAAAATATATCGAGACCGAGCTCATCCAAGACCTCACCAATGTAATCCATCTTGTTGCGCATGGAACGAACATTTAGCATGCCCAGTTTCAACCGGCTCCTTGGGACGTTTTTAATTTTTTTGAACTCACAAAATTGGTGTTTTCGATAAGTCTATTTCTTTGGGCTATCATAAGAGGACAATTTCTACTTGAAGCAAAACGAGTTGGTGGCTCTGTGACTGATGAGGAGTTTACACAATTTATGCATTTAGGGGAAGCTATATTTGTGCAGCCTTTTGAACTGTGAGTACCAGCGCAGAAACTACATTTAGGGTCATCACCTTTCCGGGTACACCTGTCAGAAGTATGACCAAAGCCCTGACAATGGTAACATTGTGTCACCCAGAAGCGATCATAAGCACAACATTTAGTGAGTCCAACATACACAGAGTTGCCCTCATTGACAATTGAAGAGCGTATTTCAGGAGAAATTTTTACTACTGCTGTTTTTGTATGTGCATCCTTTTTCTGCTTAGTGAACACTAAATTTAGAGTTAGGCTCTCGTCGAACAGAGACTTTATGCTTGGATTCTTGCTTAGGATGCTGGGGATGATCTCGTCGTCATCAGTATCAGCAGAGATACCAACCAGGGTCATTTTTGGTAGCATCATCTTAGGTTCTGACACACTGAAGATGCTGTCAGTCCCGAGACACTGGTTGATGGCCTTCCCTGCGTCCTCTTTGGCTTTCTTTGATGGAAGTCTTACTACTAAAGCACCTGATTCAGTTATGGTACATTTATTTATTGGGATTGCTGCCAAAGCTTTCTCAATAGCCTTAGTATCAGGTTGGCTTGCGGGCTCAGAGGTACTATCTTTGGGCTTAACTATTAGGACTTGATGGTCCCAGGCAGTTTTTATCTTCCCACCATCCACCACCTCTGTGGTGTACTTGGTAGGCTCCTTTTTTGTGTCTTCTAACGTTTGCTGGACAATTCTAGCGAACGAGGGAATGTCTGGTGTGGCAGCGTTAGTTTCAAGGTTGGTAATCCGGTCTCCCATTTTTTCAATCTGACTTGCCACAGCAGCAAGGGCGCCAGAGACTTCACTCACTATGGCGTCCTTCAGATCCGTTGTGGCCTGCGAGCTGACCAATGCGTTTTCGACATCTGAGGGGCAGTTGTGACAGAACCACCTCCATCCGAATGTATGGATTTTTTGGAATAATGCAGTCCTTACAGAGACTCTCAGGAAGTCCAGAGCATAGGGGGTGGGACCAAGAACAGCATCTGGCACACTTGAACCCCCTACTGATGACCCGGGAGTCGCACTTAGGGCATAAACTCATGGTGGCAATGGGCTGAGATGGCAGTGGTTTTGGTTAACAGAATAAGATATTACAAAAAAAAAAAAAAAAAAAATGAAAACTACCTGGGACAGGCCCCAGGTAGCGCCGCCCCTGTTTGTGTCACCCAAAATGAAAGAGTAAGATATGGAAAAAGGAAACAATGGGTGTCTACGAGGATACCACGGGCAGGTGGGGTGCGACTTGGCTACCCTTTGGGGGTAGCCCAACCGAGGTGTGCGGAAGATGTTAAGTATGGCGAAAACTTTAACCAATTTTTGTTTGTAGCCTTGGTGCAGAGCCTTATCCTCATTGGTTACGATACTGCCACTGCGCAAAGCTACACAAATACTGTCTTCACTCCCCCCTTGCCCACCCCAAGCCAGCCTCCAGAAGCATATCCATACTCAAATCACCCACCGACCCATCCAGTCACTTAAGAGACAACACTCAGATACATACACGGCACCATGGCTAAGCTGCAATGTGGGCACCATCCAGTCCTTCTGAGTTATCAGAAGAGGCTGGATGACTCCGTCCAGGACACCTGTCTGGATTGTAACACAGCACCGCACACTATCAAACACATTATGAAAGACTACATAACACACAACCACTTACACCAACAACACAACACACACTCCTTGAGAACTTTGTTGGAAAACCCCGTCTCAGCCGTGGCCTTCCTTAGGAGCTCGGGGCTGTTCAGCCAGGAAGCCTAGGGAACTGGAACTACTACTACTACTACTACTACCCAATCATACTCTATCCTATTCTAAATATGACTAGGTTTATTGGTAGCCCTTTAGTCTTAAAAATAGTGAAAACAGACTAAGAGACTGAGGGGCCAGTACAAAAACGTTCTCTCCCAACTTTCATGTAGGTGTTCATTTGGAAGGCTATACCCCGAAACGAACAAAATAAAATCCTCGATTTATATTTTTTCCCCCACTTTCGTGGCTAAAGCGCGGTTCCCATTTCTCCGTTTAGGACGGACCTACATCATCGATGACGTAGGTCCGTCCACGTGTGGGCTCCGGCGGGTGGGAACCGAGGCTAGAAGCCCTCCGTCATGGCCGGCTCTGACATTCCGCTCAGAGTTGAATCTGATTAACTTAGACGGATGTCGGAAGACAATTACGTGCATATATGGTGCCCATGAGATATTATATTGGCATGTACTGGTCACCAATGAATAGTATACACCCTATAACCTATGCATACACAGTGGTAGGGAATTACAGAGGGATTTGGATAGGATAGATCAATGGAGCAAGATTTTTTTTTTTTTTTTTTTTTTTAATATTAGTTTAACCAGACCACTGAGCTCTACAAAAGAACTCTCATAGGGCTGGCCCGAAGGATTCGATCAAGATATATAACTAAACGAGTCAAGATAGATCGGGAAGGGCAGTAGGGGAACAAATCGAGGAAGGTGAAGACACGCAGATATTTCTCGCCATTTCACCAGTTCAGCCGGACCACATGAGCTCCACATCAGAGCTCTTATAGGGCAGGGCCGAAGGATGAGGCAAGAACTGCTACACCGCAACACCAACCAAGAAGTGATCAGGGCGAAGAATGAAAGATCAGGTCGAAGGTAGAAAAAATCACACCGAGAAGCAAAACATGCATTACCGAAGGGAATCAAGTCAGTCCGGCCACATCAGCAACCGAAGAGACAAATCAGGTCAGATGTCTGCTACCTAGCCAGGCCAGGGAGATATGAGATATAGGCTGCCTGAGGACAGCCAAATGGGACAGAATAAGAATAGAAGGGGAAAAACATAGAATGAGGAATGAAAAACTACTCAAAATTAGTCAAGCTGAGGACGAAAGCTCGAGGGGAGATAGGGAGCAAGAAGTGGAAAATGGAATTCAACACAAATAAATGTCATGTAGTGGAAATGGGAGTAAGTAAAAGAAGGCCTCATATGGAATATAAGTTAGGAGAAAACACTATTAACCCATCAGAGAAAGAAAAGGACTTAGGGATAACTGTTAGGAGTGATCTTTCACCTGAGAATCATATTAATAAGATAGTGGGAGAAACATATGGACTGCTAAACAGAATAAAAATAGCCTTTAACTATATAAACGAGGAGATGCTGGAGAAAATAATAAAAACATTGGTGAGACCAAGACTGGAGTATGCGGCAGTGGTGTGGGCACCACATCTAAAAAAGCATATAAAGAAGCTGGAGAAGGTTCAGAGAGCTGCAACTAGGATGATACCAGAACTGAGAGAATTACCATATGAGGAGAGATTAAAGAAATTAGATTTACCATCTCTAATGGATAGGAGGGAGAGAGGCGATATGATTATGATGTACAAATGTGTGAGAGGACTCGAAAAGGTGGACAAGAAGGGTTATATTGTGAAAGATAATGGTAGAACTAGGGGGCATAGATATAAGCTAATGAAAGGAAGATGTAAAGGAGATGTGAGAAAGTATAGTTTCCCTTACAGAAGTATAAGTAAATGGAATCAGTTGGAAGAGGAAGTGGTGTGTGCCAAAAACATTCATATTTTTAAGGCAAAGTTAGATAATTGTAACTCAGGAAGCGGGACAATACGAGCCTAAAAAGCTCAACTCCTGTATACTACAAATAGGTAAATACAAATAGGTAAATACAGGATGTACGTATAGTGCGTATTTACAATGTAAACAAGAGAAACACTCGCCCTCTCCGCCAAGGACACAATGTTGGGCGAGTTCTGAAGTACTGTACTGCCAATGTGTTATAGCCCAGGAGCAAGGCGAAAATGTAGCCCACATTTTTAAATAGTCTCATACTTTCCATTTTGTGAAGCCAGAGTTGTATAGAAAGTGTAATTTGATAGCTGTGCATCTTGTCACGACGATAAGTTATGAACATTGTGTAATATTTATTCCGAAATTAATTTGTTTTGGCTTGAAGTACATTGCCTCTTTTGATGCTAGTGCTCGTCAATTCAACTTGAATACTCTCCCATATTTTGACTCTGTTTACATAGTGCATATCACGATAAATTGTGTCAAGCAGTACCACAAAGACGAATAATTTGCCATCTATACTTAAAGTAAGCCCAATTGGGCAAGCTAAGAGGTAGTGTGGCAACATTGGATTTCACGCACGTGAAGTTTTAACTCCTGGGAGAACACACAAGGCCAAACCGACCTATGTCATCGATGACGTAGGTCCGTCCTAAACGGAGACCAAAACGGATATATGGGAACCGTGCTTAACAGAGCACTTAACTAGTCTTACCAAAACTAATTTAGGGTTGTTGTTGTTGTTGTTGTTCCCTAAGCTGCCTGGCCGAACAGCCCCGAGTCCCTGAGAAAGGCCATGGCCACGATCGGGCTTTCCCACAGAGCTCTCATTGAGTGTAGATTGTGTTGTTGGCGTAAGTGGTTGTGTGAAATGCAGTCTTCTATGATGTGTTTAATGGTATAGGTTGCTGTGTTACATCCCGGGCAGGCGTCGACAACGGAGTCATCCAGTCTCTTCTGATAGCTCAGGAGAGCTGGATGGTGTCCGCATCTCAGCCTGGCCAGGTGGACTCTGTCCTCGCGAGGAAGGGAGGATTCGGAAGGATGGATTTCGGGAGGTCGTGCATGCAGCTGCGTGTTGTCTGTGAGTGAGTGGATGGATTGGTGAGAGATATGAGTATGGATGTGCTTCTGGAAGTTGGTTCGGGGTGGGCAGGGAGGGAGATAGGACAATTATTGTGTGTGATACCGTGTGCTGGGTGTTGTTTTGATATTTCTTGGTGTCTGTGGGTGTGTTGCCATGTAGTTTAGTGGGTGGTTTTGGTTCGTGGAGGCTGCTGCCAGGAATTGAGTGCCTCTCATGTCCAGATGGTCTTTGACTTTGAGGATTTTGGTTTCTTGATGTAGGTGATCTGTGGGTGCAGTAGCTGTGCAGCCTGTAATGATCTTCAGGGCTTTGTTTTGAATAGTCTGTAAGGTCTTATGATGTGTTTCAGCTAGGTTAGAAGCCCAGGCTGGGCTTGCGTATTCCATCACTGATCTTATGTATTGTTTATATACTGTGGTGGTAGTTTCTTTGTTGTGTCCAAATTTTGTGTGAGTAAGTGACCTGAGGGCGTTAAGTCTGGGTGTCAGTTTCTTTTTAATGTTTGTGGTGTGCTGTTTGAATGTCATATGAGTATCATATGTTACTCCTAGGATTTTGGGTGTGTGTGGGTTGTGGGCTGTGGGTTGTGGTGGTGTTCTGGATGTTGATGTTGAGAATGCTGACCCTAATACCTCTGATCATGCTTTGATTACTTTCAGCTTTGATTTCCCTAAGCCACTCACACATGAAAAAGTAATCAGATTTAGAAATTATAAAAATGCAGACCTAAATTTGGCTAACAGTGAAGTAAAACAGTACTTGGGAAGTATTGATACTTCCAACCTTACTTCAGATGAGCTGGTGGAGGTACATGGAAATGCACTTAAATTAGTGTTCGATCATCACTGTCCAGAAGTAGAGAAGAAAATCATAGTACGAGATGATTCGCCCTGGTATAGCACTCGAGTTAAATTTCTTAGAAGAGCGCGTAGAAGAGCTGAACGTGAATGGCGGAAAAATAAAACAGACTCTACATGGTTGCAATACCTGTCAGCCAGAAGAGCTGTGGTCTACAAAATCAAAGATGAAAAGAAAGTGTATTATCAGGGAAAAGTTGACTCGTGTGGTAACGACCAGAGGAGGTTGGCTTCAATTGTAAACAGTTTACTTGGAAAAACAAGAGTCAGCTTAAGACCTTCTGTACCTGATGCCGAGTTGGCTGCCAACTTTGTGGCATTTTTTGCTGGCAAGATAACTCGCATAAGACAGGAATTGGATGATGCTTCTGTTGGTGAAGAACTTTCAGTTGTACTCCAACCCCGACACATTCCTAATAATGTCCTCTCATCCTTTCACTCAGTAGAGGTGGACATGATCTCGTCCTACATAAGAAACCTCAATAAAACATTTTGCCCGTTGGATCCCATAAATGTTTCCAAGCTACCAAGAGTCTATGATCACACAGTTGAGTTTATTTCCAAAATAATTAATAAGTGCTTCTCTGAAGGTAGCTTCCCACATTCTGAAAAGCATGCACTACTCCGACCTACTCTAAAGAAACCTGGACTTGATGTTGAGAACATGTTGAACTATCGTCCTGTCTCCAACCTGTCCTTCATATCAAAGATATTAGAGCGTGCAATACTTGACCAATTACAACCACTACTTCAGCAGAATGAAACTATCCCAATTTTTCAGTCTGCTTACCGACAGCATCATTCAACTGAAACAGCATTGATTAGAGTACATAATGATCTAGTTGAGAACATTTGCAATGGTGTGGCCTCACTATTGGTCTTGCTTGATCTCTCTGCGGCTTTTGACACAGTGGATCACGAGTTGTTATTGAGTGATCTTTATGATTGTGGTGTGCGTGACTCCGCTCTCTTGCTTCTTGGGTCGTACTTGTCAGGTAGATCCCAGAGTGTGATGGTAAATCAAGTGGTCTCGGACTCGACACCCCTGCAGTATGGTGTTCCGCAGGGATCAGTTTTGGGTCCTATCCTATTTATAATTTATATTAGCAGTTTGTCTCTTCTGCTTCGTGCACATAATGTCACCTTTCACTTTTATGCAGATGACACCCAGATTTATGTGAGAATCACAAATATAGTTGATATACGGAGTAAGATGGAATTGTTGATGTCTGATATCAAGAAGTGGATGAGAGCGAGAAAACTTAAACTAAATGATGGTAAAACTGATATTCTCATCATCCGAGGAAATAGAAGAGCTGATGATATGGTAGGTGCCCTCTCCATCAATGTGGGTGGATCTCAGCTGCGACCGGCCAACTCTGTTCGAAATCTGGATGTATATGTGAACTCCCGATTAGATTTCAAAGAGCATGTAAACCAGATAGTTAAAAGTTGTTACTTGCACATCAGAAATCTCTATTTGGTGAAGCCGTTTATAACCAGACGTTGCCTCCTGACGTTGGTTCACTCATTGGTCTTCTCTCGTGTTGATTATTGCAATGCCCTGTTGGTGGGTCTTCCAAATTATATTTTGAAGAAAGTTCAGTCTGTTCTTAACAGGGCCGCAAGACTAATTTTTGGTGTTCCACCTAGAACTCCTACTACATCTCTTCACATAGAACTGCACTGGCTGCCAGTAAGAGCAAGAATAGAATTTAAGTTGTGTTTGGTGACTTTTAAGGTTCTCAAATTTGGTGAGCCTAGGTACCTTGCGGAGCTGCTCAGGCACCCACCGGCACACCATGGTGTAGTTGTGCGTCATGACAATGACCCTTTTCGTCTTGATGAACCAAGGGCTTTCCAGCAGTCTTCTTTCTTTGAGAGGTCATTCTCCTACATGGCTCCGAGGTTGTATAACAGGTTGCCGCTGTCCATGAGACAACTGAGTTCTGTTGAATGCTTCAAGAGACAACTTAAGACTTTTCTCTTTGAGAGAAGCTATGATCTTGAGAGAGGTGTCATGACAGATGGCTATAGAGTTTAGGCTATTTTGCCACTGCTAGTGATTGTTAAATGTGTGTTGTATATGAGCCTTCTTTTGATGCATTGATTTTTGTTCTTTTTTCTTTCTCTTTTCGAGCGCTAGTCAATTCTTCGGAAAAATTGGCGCTTATGAGAAATAAGTAACATGCTTATTATTATTATTATTATTATGTGTTAGGGGTGTGTTGTTTATGGTGAGTTGAGGGATGTATTCGTGTTCTCCTGTCCAACTTGTGAGCAGGGTTGCGGTGGATTTGGCTGGGGCTAGATTAAGTCTGTTTGTAGTGCACCAGCCATGTAGTGTGTTGAGATAGGGTTGAAGGAGATCTGTTGCTCTTTTTGGGTCATGGTGTGTGCATGTGAGTGTTATGTCATCTGCATAGGAGGCTAAGTTTATTTGGGGCGTATTGGGTGTAGTTATATCGTGCATGTACAGATTGAAGAGTGTGGGCGATAGGACGAATCCTTGTGGGACTCCGTTTGGAAAGTTTCTGATTTTAGATGACTGACCGGCAAAAGATACGTGTGCACATCTGCCTGCTAGGAAGTTGGCCAGCCACCTTTTTGTGTTGTTGTTGTTGTTCCCTAAGCTGCCTGGCCGAACAGCCCCGAGTCCCTGAGAAAGGCCATGGCCACGATCGGGCTTTCCCACAGAGCTCTCATTGAGTGTAGATTGTGTTGTTGGCGTAAGTGGTTGTGTGAAATGCAGTCTTCTATGATGTGTTTAATGGTATGGGGTGCTGTGTTACATCCCGGGCAGGGGTCGACAACGGAGTCATCCAGTCTCTTCTGATAGCTCAGGAGAGCTGGATGGTGTCCGCATCTCAGCCTGGCCAGGTGGACTATGTCATCGCGAGGAAGGGAGGATTCGGAAGGATGGATTTCGGGAGGTCGTGCATGCAGCTGCGTGTTGTCTGTGAGTGAGTGGATGGATCGGTGAGAGATATGAGTATGGATGTGCTTCTGGAAGTTGGTTCGGGGTGGGCAGGGAGGGAGAGAGGACTATAATTGTGTGTGATACCGTGTGCTGGGTGTTGTTTTGATATTTCTTGGTGTCTGTGGGTGTGTTGCCATGTAGTTTAGTGGGTGGTCTTGGTTCCTGGAGGCTGCTGCCAGGAATTGAGTGCTTCTCATGTCCAGATGGTCTTTGACTTTGAGGATTTTGGTTTCTTGATGTAGGTGATCTGTGGGTGCAGTAGCTGTGCAGCCTGTAATGATCTTCAGGGCTTTGTTTTGAATAGTCTGTAAGGTCTTATGATGTGTTTCAGCTAGGTTAGAAGCCCAGGCTGGGCTTGCGTATTCCATCACTGATCTTATGTATTGTTTATATACTGTGGTGGTAGTTTCTTTGTTGTGTCCAAATTTTGTGTGAGCAAGTGACCTGAGGGCGTTAAGTCTGGGTGTTAGTTTCTTTTTAATGTTTGTGGTGTGCTGTTTGAATGTCATATGAGTATCATATGTTACTCCTAGGATTTTGGGTGTGTGTGTATGTGTTACGGGTGTGTTGTTTATGGTGAGTTGAGGGATGTATTCGTGTTCTCCTGTCCAACTTGTGAGCAGGGTTGCGGTGGATTTGGCTGGGGCTAGATTAAGTCTGTTTGTAGTGCACCAGCCATGTAGTGTGTTGAGATAGGGTTGAAGGAGATCTGTTGCTCTTTTTGGGTCATGGTGTGTGCATGTGAGTGTTATGTCATCTGCATAGGAGGCTAAGTTTATTTGGGGCGTATTGGGTGTAGTTATATCGTGCATGTACAGATTGAAGAGTGCGGGCGATAGGACGGATCCTTGTGGGACTCCGTTTGGAAAGTTTCTGATTTTAGATGACTGACCGGCAAAAGATACGTGTGCACATCTGCCTGCTAGGAAGTTGGCCAGCCACCTTTTGTGTTGTAGATTTTGTTTGTTAGGTTGTGGCGGGGGATGGCATCGAAGGCTTTACTAATGTCGAGTGTGGCTAATAGTGATCTGTGTGGTGGTCTAGCTGAGTTGATGCCGTCGAAAGCTCTTTGTGTAAGGTCTGTGAGAAGAGTGTTTGTGGAGTGCAGTGGCCTAAAGCCATGTTGTGTTGGAGCTAGGGGTAGGTCAGGTGTAATTAGTTGTAATACTAGGCGTTCCATGACTTTGGAGGGGGAGCAAAGGAGTGTGATGGGGCGGTGCAAGGAGGGTAGCGTGGGGTCTTTGTTGGGTTTGGGGAATGTGATGATGATACCATGCTTCCAAATGTCTGGTATTGTGTTGTGTGAATAGCTGTAGTTTGATATGTTAGTGAGTGCTTGTATGCCTTGTGGTCCCAGGTGTCTGAGGTGTATGTTGCTTATGTTGTCTAGGCCACAGGCGGGTGAGTGCTTGAGATTGTTGATGATATGCTTTGTCTGGTGATTGGTGAAGGGTGTATAGTCAGGGTCTGTGGGGAATTGTCTCTTACGTCGGATGACACGTCGGTCGTCTTTGTGAGGTTTTAGGTGGCTGACATGTGAGAAGTGATTGATGAGAGTGTTTGCTTGTTGTTTACATGAAGGAGTAGAGTCTGTTGTTGTGATTGCAGCATGTGATTGTGTTGTGTTGCTGTTGGAAAGTGTGATGCTGTTTAGTGTTTTGTAGAGTTTTTTGGGGGTTTGTTTTGTGATCAAGTGTTTGTAGGAAGTTATTCCAATTTAGTTTTTGTTCTTGTATTTTGTTGTTAGTTTGGGTGTTGAGTGCTTGAATTTGTTGTGTGATGTCTTGTGTGTGGGGTGCTGGGGAGTGTTTCAGTATGTCGCGTTGTCTGATGAGGTTTTGAATTTCTGGTGTGAAGTTGGGGTTGTGTCTTTTTCTGTTACCTCTTGGAATGTGTTTCTTGTCAGCGTTTTGGATAGTTTTATTGAGTATGTGTACAGCATTGTTGATGTTAGTGATGGGTGTACTGTTTAGAGTTGTGAAGTGTTGTTCTGTCTCATTTGTGAATGCTTCCCAGTTAGCTCTTTTATAATTGGTGTATGTGTGTTTGTGGCTAGCTGGGGTGAGTCTGGTTTTGGTGGTGATAATGATCGGGAGGTGGTCAGAGCCTAAGGTTCTGACCACCCTCCAGGATGTTGTGGGGGCGAGTTCTGGGGAGGAAAAGGTGATGTCTGGAGATGATGGGTTATAGAGGGCTTGGTGAGGAATATGGGTATGTTGATGGATGTCGTTAAGGATGATGAGGTTATCGGTTTGGTTTTGTAGTACCAGCCCTCTGTCTGTGTCGGGGTTGTCGACAAACCAGGCCGACGTCTTGGCGTTGAAGTCACCACCCAGGATGATGTGTGGGGTGTTTGTGATGTGTTGTAAGTGTGGTCTGTATTCATTTGGTACTGTAGGGAATGTTTGGGGAGGGATGTATGTGTTTATGATGGTTATGTTGGAGTTGTTGCCAGTGCGTATTTTAATTGACTGTATTTCTGTTGTGTTATCATTTGGGGGGAGGAGGGATTTGGTTTGTACACTGGTTACTATGTATGATATTTCTTTGTGTACCAGGGTGATGAGTCCACTGCCCCCGCCGACAGCCCGGTCTTGTCTGATGGTGGTGAAATTATGAAATGTGGGTGTTTTTTGTGTTGTGCAGAGTTTTGTTTCTCTACATGTTGTAGATTTTGTTTGTTAGGTTGTGGCGGGGGATGGCATCGAAGGCTTTACTAATGTCGAGTGTGGCTAATAGTGATCTGTGTGGTGGTCTAGCTGAGTTGATGCCGTCGAAAGCTCTTTGTGTAAGGTCTGTGAGAAGAGTGTTTGTGGAGTGCAGTGGCCTAAAGCATTGTTGTGTTGGAGCTAGGGGTAGGTCAGGTGTAATTAGTTGTAATACTAGGCGTTCCATGACTTTGGAGGGGGAGCAAAGGAGTGTGATGGGGCGGTGCGAGGAGGGTAGCGTGGGGTCTTTGTTGGGTTTGGGGAATGTGATGATGATACCATGCTTCCAAATGTCTGGTATTGTGTTGTGTGAATAGCTGTAGTTTGATATGTTAGTGAGTGCTTGTATGCCTTGTGGTCCCAGGTGTCTGAGGTGTATGTTGCTTATGTTGTCTAGGCCACAGGCGGGTGAGTGCTTGAGATTGTTGATGATATGCTTTGTCTGGTGATTGGTGAAGGGTGTATAGTCAGGGTCTGTGGGGAATTGTCTCTTACGTCGGATGACACGTCGGTCGTCTTTGTGAGGTTTTAGGTGGCTGACATGTGAGAAGTGATTGATGAGAGTGTTTGCTTGTTGTTTACATGAAGGAGTCTGTTGTTGTGATTGCAGCATATGATTGTGTTGTGTTGCTGTTGGAAAGTGTGATGCTGTTTAGTGTTTTGTAGAGTTTTTTGGGGTTTGTTTTGTGATCAAGTGTTTGTAGGAAGTTATTCCAATTTAGTTTTTGTTGTTCTTAGGGTAATACTGTATATGTTAAGTTCTGGAGGATGCCATCAAGAACTGTCAAACATGTATCCACTACCTTAAATATAATATTGAAGCTGCTTAACACAAGGTAACAATGTAAAGAAAACATATAGAAACCTTAGAATGAGATGGATTCTTCATGGTTTCCAGTTGCGATTGAGAGGTTGTACTCAATGGTGAAGCTTTGGCCTGATCTCTCCGTTTTTGTCGCTGTCTTCTTATCCACATGTGAATCTTTTCTCTTCTCTGTTGACGTTTACCCTCGACTGAAGATCCTTGGCTTACTGGAGTGTGGCCGCAGGAAGACACACACGAGCTACACCAGAAATATATTAATTAAAATGTAAAACTTGCAAACTAAACAAACCAAATTCAAATTTACTTGACAGCAAATCCTCATGGATAAATACCATATGAGGAGGAGCACTTTATTGTCCCTTATAGTGACTTCAAGAAGCTTTAAGTGGAATGTCAATAAAGCTCCTCCTCAATTAGTAGTTTTATCCATTTGGTCAACGTTTCATCAAATCTTGACCTTATAAATATGATTATGCCAAACAACCATGTTCATTACATATGATTGTTAAGCAGTGGTGTGTGGAGTGGTCCTTGAAGATGAAGGATGAACAATTAACCCTTAAATTGCGTGCATATAACATTTTTGAATCAACGAACCAAAATCTTATAAAGAAATTAGAGCATTAAAATAGATTTTGAAATATTACAGTACTGTACAGTAGTCTCTCATCTAGCGATCAATTGGTGCCAGAAACATTGCGCTATCTACGAATGCATAAATCAATGGGAAAAAGGCTAATTGGTATCAAAAGTTGGACCAAGTCACCATTTTCAGACTTTTTTCAGCTTTTATTTACCTAGCAAATGTTGGGTTAAGTTTGGCCCCTCCACAAACTTACACTTTTCACAGCCAGGATTGATAAAAACAGATGTACAGTAGGTAGTTTACTTACCAAAATGCTAAACTATATTTCATAATAAACTAATATACTGTACTGTAAACAAAGTATTTTGACCAAACCAACTCGTATATCTCACATCTACAGTGATCACCCCTATAACCGGACTATATGGACCATGACCAATTTGTTACCATTCCTGCCTTCACATTACTTCATTATGTACTAAATATATAAGGGTAAGCTAGATCAAGGCAATATCAAAACAGATTTTAAATCTGCGGTCTACCACTACCACATGAGAGAGGCGACAGGGGATGCCATCAACTTTTTAAGCTTAAAATATCTTACATGGTTTTGTTTACTATTTTAGATCAAAATTTATGGCAAACCAAGACAACTATGCAGTATCAATCATGCATTAACATGCTTTAGGCAGTGATAATATGGAAAGGGATATTGCATGAGCTATGCCCTTTAAGAGTTTGTCAGTAGGTCATTGATGGAGGGGTCACTGTTAAATTATAGCTTTGATCCCCGAAGGGATGAGAGATGAAGTAAATTGTTCCATAAATTTAATCTTTTTAGGGTCAATTATTGTGACTGTATTCTAAAATTTGACATCAATAATTTTAATCAAGCATTTTTAACTTGAAGTTTCTTGTATAACCTCTGCTTACTTTTTGTCTGTATTTATTGTTTATCTTTTTCTTTTCTTTTTATTATTATTATTATTAATATAATATGATGATTTTTTAAATTTATTGTTCTTGTTAAAAGAGTACTCTTTGTTTAAATCTGTTGTTACTTCATATTTTGTAATTATTTGTCTTTATATTATATGTATTCATTGTCGATAGTATCAATTGCTTACTTTTGCGATTTCCTTAGTTTATTTGTGCTATAAATGTAGGTTATTTGTAGGGTAGTTATTGATAGGGGTCACTTGAGGCATGCTATGCTTACAGGTACCTACCCGATAGCACTATCGTTAGTGAGTGCTGTACTGTATTTTATATATTATTTTGTAATAGTATAGATATCTTATCAATATTTGTATTTTGTACTATTTTAATGTCTTGTCATGTTGCAAATTTGATTTTAAATAATATTTTGACATTTAACATATAGTTTCTTTATTCATGCAGAGTTTAGTAAAATTTGCCAGAACGTCCCGGACTTCCCAAACTTGACTACTTCCTTTAACGTGACGATAGTGCGTTGTTATATGTGCGATTAGTTTGCTTGGGAAACAGATTAACTTGCTCATGTAGTAATATACACCCTATGTGGTGGATTGTGTTCTTTTATTTAATAATTTTCATTTTAGTAAACGTTGTTTCCACATAGCGATTTTGATAATTTAATTTGACTTTATATTGTCCTTGTCCCAATTTTGGTTTGTTTAGTTTGCAAGTTTTACATTTTAATTTATATAGGTTCAGGGACAGTATAGATGTGAGGACGGTCTGTACTAGTGGCAACATTAGTGTACGACGTGTTCCCCATGTACTGTCCCTTCCTTTACTTGTACTCGTTGACGAACCAGGACCGGCCACGGACTATGTGTCAGATTATTCTTTGTACCCTCGCACCCGGCAAAATTATAAAAACTTAAAAATGAAAAATAATAATGAAAATAACCGGCGTCTTTTCGTTGATAACTGTAAATGTAAACTCTGTGTGAATGAATTTGATTTTGAACATCAAACATTTTTTAAAAGTTACATTACCAATACAAAAATTTTGTTTCTAAATTCTTCTGTTAATGTAACATCTCCATGTAAAGTAAAGAATGTTATCTATTTAATAACCTGTGAGAAATGTGGTATACAATATGTTGGAAAGACGGAGCAATGTTTAAGAGAAAGAGCCTACGGGCATAGATCAGGAATTAAGAACGGCATCGACTCCAAGATTCTTCTATATAAGCATTTTAACACAGATTGTACTAAATTTGATTGTAAATACAAAATTATAGAAATTGTTCAAAGTAATCAAAATGTTTTAGATAGAGAAAATTATTGGATTGGAAAATTAATGACCATCTATCCATTTGGACTTAACAATCAAATAAAAATGTAGGCAACATTTTGTATAAAGATTTATTAAAAAACGATTTTAATAACCCATATTTTAACTTCCCTGTTTTAAACAGAAGACCTGGTAGACACGGTAAAAGAAGACTAAATACATTTAATAAAAAGAAAAACAGGTCTGATATTAAAATTATTGTTAATAATTTATATTCATTATATCGAAATTTCGGAATTAAAAAATTAAAAGACTCATTGAAAGGCCTACAAAAGAAAAGTTTTGCTCCTTTTATAGAAAATATTCTAAATAATAAACATAATTTCACAAATAAATTTAAGAATATAGTCTTTATGGGATATATTAGAGCTAATTCTAAGAAATCCAAAGATAACCGTATTAAAGATAAAGTCATGTCCACTTTAAATTATTCCTCTAAAATTTTAGACAAAATTAATGTTAACAGTCTTATTAATTCAAAGAAAGTTAAGTCCATGTTACCAGATGGTTGTAAAGATTTCAAACCATTAATAGTGTATTCATATGAACGACCTGTTGGGTCTATTATTTGTAATTATAATAAAGTTTTAGGAAATCTTTCAGATAATGATATTTTCAATAATAATAAATGCGTGTGTGAAAGAGTCATGGATATGCCAGCTAGCAGACGTGATGCACTAGCAAAGTTCATTTATAGTCCGATATGTCACATATTAACAGGTGATGTAGAACTAGTTAAACATTTTGCAAACGACAAATTAGCGGAGCTATGTCGTAAAGGGTTTAAATTTAGAATAGGGAGTAATAAAGTAACATGGGACATAATTTTAAAAGATATTGTTTTTTCAGTCAATAAATTAAAAGATAAATTGTTAAAAATTGCGTGCTGCAATGCAAGAGAACTAGAAGCATGGTCTAAATTATTAATTAAGTTAATTAGAAATAAAATTTTCTCGCTTAAAAATGAATTTAATCTTTCAGATTTTATAGACTATAATTATAATAAGCTTAAAGCTGATTTAATAAATTTACATAAACATTTTGTAATCACTACAGTAGATAAAGCCAGCAATAATTATAGCTTCACATGTAAGAAATTTTATCTTGAAAATATGAAAAAAGAATTAGGTATTAAGGGTAACATATTACGTAAAAATATTTGCGGTAATTCTGTTTATGAAATTCAAAATAATCTGAATATTGATAACTTAATCGATGAACATACCAAGAAAAATATAATATTTGATATTAAACTTTCTGATAAGAACAAGTGCATTGCAAAATTATACATGTTACCTAAATTTCATAAAAGACCTTATAAATATCGCTTTATTGCCGGAGCAAAATTTGCTACCACTAAAACTCTATCAGAACAAGTCGTAAATTGCTTAAAATACATTAAAAGTACTCATTAAAATGTAAAACTTGCAAACTAAACAAACCAAAATTGGGACAAGGACAATATAAAGTCAAATTAAATTATCAAAATCGCTATGTGGAAACAACGTTTACTAAAATGAAAATTATTAAATAAAAGAACACAATCCACCACATAGGGTGTACATTACTACATGAACAAGTTAATCTGTTTCCCAAGCAAACTAATCTCATAAAAGATATTGTAATACCATCATGAAAAGAACTGGCATTAACTATTATTGGAGTGTTGACAATTCGTTAGAAGTTATTGATAAAATAAATACCATGCCGAAAGTTACCTCGGTACATAGCTTCGACTTTTCAACTTTGTATACCAATTTGCCTTTAGATTTAGTATATTCAGAGCTTTGCTTTATTATAGATTTGCACTTTGACAGGTTCGTTAGGAATGGTAATTATTTCATAAATGTTTATACATATTTTAATAATGCATCACTTAGCTCTACTCCCACTAGTTCTGTATATTTTGATAGAACTAAACTTAAAGATGCCCTTAAATTCCTCCTTTTCAATACTTATGTTAGATTCGGGCCGTACATTTTCAAACAAATATTAGGAATTCCTATGGGTGGAAATGCTAGCCCTTTAATTGCAGACTTATTCTTGCTTGCTTTAGAATTTAAATATATAAGACTTAGTTGACAGTAGCAAGTAAAATAAAATTCCAAAAAAATTAGCACTTGCTAAACTGTTAAGTAATAATAGTAGATATATTGATGATATTCTTGTTTGCAATTTGTTAAATTTTAATCAAGTTGCTAAACTTATTTACCCTAATTCTATTCCCCTCACACAATGTAACGTAAATTATAAAGTTGAAAATTTTCTTGATATAAATATAGAGATTGTTAATGAACAGTGCATACTTAAAGTATATCACAAAGTTGATGATTTTAATTTTAACGTAATAAACTTTCCTTTCCCTAGTAGTAATATCGATAGTAAAATAACTTATAACTGTTTTTATTCCCAATTAATAAGATTTTGTAAAATCTGCACTAAAGTAGATGACTTTTGGGCTAGAGCTAGGTTACTATACAGACTCTTAGTGGACAGAGGTTTTGAGGCAAGTAAATTGTTCCATAAATTTAATCTTTTTAGGGTCAATTATTGTGACTGTATTCTAAAATTTGACATCAATAATTTTAATCAAGCATTTTTAACTTGAAGTTTCTTGTATAACCTCTGCTTACTTTTTGTCTGTATTTATGTTTATTCTTTTTCTTTTTCTTTTTCTATTATTATTATTATTAATATTAATATTGATGATTTTTTAAATTTATTGTTCTTGTTAAAAGAGTACTCTTTGTTTAAATCTGTTGTTACTTCATATTTTGTAATTATTTGTCTTTATATTATATGTATTCATTGTCGATAGTATCAATTGCTTACTTTTGCGATTTCCTTAGTTTATTTGTGCTATAAATGTAGGTTATTTGTAGGGCTAGTTATTGATAGGGGTCACTTGAGGCATGCTATGCTTACAGGTACCTACCTGATAGCACTATCGTTAGTGAGTGCTGTATTGTATTTTATATATTATTTTGTAATAGTATAGATATCTTATCAATATTTGTATTTTGTACTATTTTAATGTCTTGTCATGTTGCAAATTTGATTTTAAATAATATTTTGACATTTAACATATAGTTTCTTTATTCATGCAGAGTTTAGTAAAATTTGCCAGAACGTCCCGGACTTCCCAAACTTGACTACTTCCTTTAACGTGACGATAGTGCGTTGTTATATGTGCGATTAGTTTGCTTGGGAAACAGATTAACTTGCTCATGTAGTAATGTACACCCTATGTGGTGGATTGTGTTCTTTTATTTAATAATTTTCATTTTAGTAAACGTTGTTTCCACATAGCGATTTTGATAATTTAATTTGACTTTATATTGTCCTTGTCCCAATTTTGGTTTGTTTAGTTTGCAAGTTTTACATTTTAATTTATACATGACCCCGGAATCAATGACGACGAAATTGACCCTCCCTCCTGCCCCTTCCCATCCCTCTCGAGATATCAGAAGGAAGATATATTCCAGAGAATCTGGCAACATGGTTGAGCATGCAATGGATGTTAAGCATAAACAGAAGCTTAAAGGAAGATGGGTAATTTTTATGGTCCCCCTTCTTCCCCTTTAGTTTTCAGATTTTAAGACCTTCGGCCCATTAGTTTGGCAATTTTAAGACCTTTCGACCTATTTCTTTGTCAATATAAAGACTTTTCATGTAATTTAGGTGTACATTTTCTCCTGGCGAGCGATAGCGAGCCTATAATTTAAGAGAAATTGGAAATTTTTCTATAGAAAAATTTACAAATTTATATTGAAGAAGAGTCTTGGGAGAGTGTTTTTTAAAGCTTGATGGAGGTCTAGGGAGGAAAATAAAAAGGTAATAAAAAGATACATAACTGAGCAAATAAATACACACATCTTCCATGAATAATGTTCTTATTTATTTATTTTTTCATAGTCGCATCCGATTCAATTGACATTCCATAGGTAAATAATCATACTGCCTATGATGTAAAGTATTTGGAGCCCTGGTGGACGGAGGGTCCTTATAGAGGGCACGCCTGGCCAACACAGTGCCAAATATGACTATTGGCAGTATATCATTGATTCCATTGTCACTTATAAATTATATTGTAAAACTTGCAAATAAACAAACCAAAACAGGGACGACACAATATAAAGGCAAAATAATTTATCAAAATCGCTGTGGAAATAACACTTTAGCAAAATAAAATTTAGAAATAAAGAACACAAAACCACCACACAGGGTGTACATCACTACATGAGCAAGTTAATCTATTTCCCAAGCAAATTAGTCGCACACATAACAACGCACTTTCGTCATGTTCAAGGAATTAGTCAATTTGGAAAGTTCAGGACGTTCTGGTAAATTCTACTTTCATCCCTACAGGGATCAAACCTATAATGTGGAAATAACACATTGAAGATTTAGCAACAAAATATCAAGAAATAAATTAAAGGTAAAGGAAAACTTACCCAAGTCCAGTTAAGTCAAGCTGTAGTTTTGGAGAATCCTCATCTTGTATGTCAGTCAAGCTGTCCTCTAATCTCTTTAAGAAGTTACTTTGTTTCTTCTCATCTGTTCTGGAATACCTTGCATCAGTAATAGCAGTCTTCTTTCTTCTTGCAGTAAATGTTTTACCATCGATATCAAGGTGATGTTCATTTTCCGCTTTTCTTTCTCCTTTTGAATATGGTATTAAAGATGACCTTGAAAGTGATTCTTGGTGATGTAATAATCTGTAGTTTTGATCTTTTTGGTTTGTTTCTTCACACAATAACACCGCATTAACCATATCTTCAGTTATATTTTCTGGGGAAATATACCTAAAGAAGCTTAAAAGAATATCAGGATTGCCAACCGTTTTGTAATGAGATAGTACATCCTGCCAGTTCAGTAGGGCTTCATGTCTATTTAGTATGTTCTCTTGAGTTCTTTTTCTCTCTTGGCTGGACCTGAGAGTTGATATTCTGTCTGTGTGAAGTTCCTCAGAGGTCTGAATGAGGCAGCCGACCTTTGATATCAGCTTCCGTGACTCCCTGAGCTCTTGTGCTGCTTCTAAGGTCTGCTGTTCAAGTCTCTCAATATCCCGACAATCATCTGGTTCCATCCCTTCCTTTTCTTCCCTGGGTTTATCATCACTAGTGGATTTTTGACCGACTTGACACAGGTCTTCAAGAGTTATTTCACCACTCAAAAACACATCCACCAGCTCATCTAGTGACATACTTTTATATTTTTCCAGGTTTTCATTTGTTTGAGTAGCTCCTGATGTTTGAATCTCCAACCTTTGCTCTTTACCATATGGCATTTGTTCCTTGTCTTGCTTCATACTATCTTCACCATACTTCACAGCTTCTTCAGAAATATTTAACATCCTGCTATTACTCATTTCTTTCCAGTTCTGAGAAGAATTTCCATTTACAGAAGACCGGTCAGTTTCAGCACCATTATCTATCTTACTATTCATTCCATCTATCTTGTTTTTGAAAGTAGAGAATACAGGCTTATTAATGTCTTCTAGGCTCATTGCTTCTTGAGCAGGGAGTGCTTGATCCAACTCACTACCTATATCTTCCAGCCGCCTCTGAACCTCTTCATGGGGAAGGTCAAGTATGTGGATAATCTTATCAGCCGAGAGGTCATATGGATTAGAAGATAAGTTGGAAGACAAAGGATGGTTAGTCGGTGGAGATGAAGGCCGGGGCTGAGACTGAGGATGAGGAAGATGAGCATGAGGGTGTGGAATAGGATATGGTTGCAGAGAAAGAGACTCGGGAGCATTGACCAGAGAAGTATACTGATCACATGAGAGGAGCTGGTTTGTACTGTCAATAGTTTGTCCAGGCATGGGAAGGGAAGGGAGATTATCACTGTTGGGTTTAGGGACAGAGGCTGAAGGAAGTTGGACTGACACAGAGACATCCTTTGATGAGCCAAAGGGGGTCTGAGTCTGAAAGAGAAAAATAGGAATATTGTAATTAACTTGTTATATAATTGAAAATCTTCTGTAATCTACAGTATCTGTTATTAGAAAAAAAAAAATCCCTTTTGGAATCCTCACATTCAGAATACAGGCGCTTCTAGAATGGATTTTTATTTTTGACTCAATTCCCTCTCTTTTGTTTTTTAGTACGAAAGAGAGATAATACAATCTGGAAAATCCGGATCATATTACATTTCTTTCATTTTTAGTACGAAAGAGAGAGAATAAAATTCCAGATAACCAGGATCGTATTCCCTCTCCTTAATTTTTAGCACAAAAGAGAGACTACAATCCAGAAAATCCAGATCGTATTCCTTCGCTTCCAGGAAAAATATGGAACGGAGGGAATTTAATCAAACCACAGAGGTTTGTGGGTACCCATCATGTACAGTATATGGATTTTCTGTCTTCCGTAATATATTCTCTCTCTTTTGAATTGTAGTCCGAAAGACAGAAGACAATCCGGATTTACTAACTTCCGGACTGGTGGTTCCCCCAAATTAGTCCAAAAGAGAGGGGTTTTGCTGTACAGGTCTCCCTCGATTTACGATTGGGATATATTCTTGAAAACCCGATCTTAAATAGAAAAATCATATAGCAAACCCTAAAATTAATGGGGTAAATGGGGATGCATTCTCAGACCAGCCAAAATCCAAACACAAACACCAAAAATCCTATAATAATATCGTAAATTGGGGCATCGGATAGTGAGGGAGACCTGTATTTAGCATTTCAGCAAAGAGTAGTTCTAATGATAATTGAGGTCTTTCTATTACTGTCTTTCTTGCTACTGTATTTACTGTATCTTCCATCAAATATGATATGGTCCATCTCCATTATTGCCTAATGGCAACATAGTTACAGGCAGGGTGTCAAACCGGAGCCATTTTGTTGGAAGACTTGAATGCATATGAGAAGGAATACAATTTTTTTAATATGAATTAGCATTGTGTTGGCCATTTTATCACTTCCTAAGACATAATTTTTTTTGTTTTTTTTCTATATTCCAACTACTCCCTCTCGGGCATAGGCTGATAGCCTTTACACTCTACCGCTGAACACGGTGAGGCCCATGAGGTCTTGTTCCAGTCTAGGGAGTGAGACATGCGAAGCATGGAACTATAAACCATAATTCTATCTTTACATCTACATCTCCGGACTAAAAGGAAGAATTTTAGATTCAAAAGCTGTAAGAGGTATGCTGACGGGATCAGACCACTATACAGTGCTGACAAAAGTGAGGATAAGGAAGGAGTGGAAGTATGAGAGGAAAGAGAGAAAACTGACAGTAGAGAGAATAAATGTGAGAAAAATAAATGAAGAATGTAATGCAACAAAATACAAGGACATCCTGAAAGAGACTATAAAGGACATGGATGTGATGATAGATCTGGGAAATACTGTAGACGAAGTATGGAAAGGTACAAGAGACTCCATGATTAAAGCAGCTGAGAAAGTATGTGGGAAGAAAACATTTAAAATGTGGAGGAAGAAAGGTAATGCATGGTTTAGCAAAGAGATAGAAGAAATAGTGAAAAAGAAGAAAGAGTTGAGAAAGAGTATGCTGCAAAAGAATATACCTAGAGAAACTAGAGATGCGAGGAAAGAAGAATATAAAAACTTGAAACAAAGAGTGAAGAGGACAATACAAGATGCTAAAAGGAAGGCAGAGGAGGAATATGGGAAAAAGATTAGTGAACATTTTCTGAATGATAAGAAAGCATACTACAGAGCTGTGAAAGAAGCCAGAGGGAAGAAGACTGAGTGTCTCAGGTGGTAGGATGAGGGACATGAATGGGGAAGTGGTAGAGGGTGATGGTGTGGTGAAAGTATGGAAAGATCATTTTAGTAGCTTAGCTGTAAAGAGTAGGGGGAAGGCAAATATCTCATCCATAGGAATGGAGAGAGGTAGAATAAATAGGGTAGTTGAAAGCCAACAGGGGAAGAGGGTTGTAGGAACGTTGAAAGCAGTAACAAGAAATAGGGTGGTCAGTATGGAAGTGAAGAAGTCCTTGCATGACAGTGTGGTAATCCCGACACTAACTTACGGAAGCGAAGCATGGACGTTCGGAAAGAGACTTAGACCAAGAGTGAGAGCGGTGGAAATGAGTTACATGGAGGGATAGACAGATGAATGAGGAAGTAAGAAGGTGTGGTGTGGGGGTAGATGTGCTGGAAAGTGTGAAAAGGAACAACTTGAGATGGTTCTGCCATATAGAACGTGTGGAAAGCGAGAGATTGACTAAGAGGGTGTACGAGAGTGAGGTGGAGGGACAGAGAGGGAGAGGTGCACCGAAGGAGAGGTGGAAGGATGGAGTGAGGAAGTATATGAATGAAGGCGGTGCTGGTTGGGAGGAGGGGCGTCGACTGACTGGGGACAGAGGTGCATGGGGGCGGTTCGTTCGTGGCCACCCCTTCGGGGATCACGGCGTCAGGCAATAGATAGATAGAAAGCCAGATAAGCAGAGAAGAAGTAAAAGAAGCAATCAATAGACTTAAAATGGGCAAAGCTGCTGGAGTAGATAACATCCCAGGTGAAATGCTGAGATATGGAGGAGAAGAAGCTGTTGACATAATGCATAGGTTATGTAAATTAGCATGGGAAAAGGAAAGTGTACCAGAGGACTGGAGGAAAGCAGTGATAGTACCCTTGTACAAAGGGAAGGGTAGTAAAAAGAAGAGTGTAAAGGCCGCGTCATACAGAGGTCGACCGCGACCCGACAGTAACCCGAAGGCGGTTCGGGTGTATTCGGCCCGATAATCGGGCGACATCGGATATGATTCTGGTATGTTCGAGTCGTTCTAGTCATGCTCTGGTCATCACCCGAATGTTCGGGTGAGTCGGCCAAAAGTTAGTGTATGCGTTAACTTTTGGGAAATCCTCAAGTGCGTTCGGGTCAAAAATCTGTTACAAAATCCTCGAGTCACCTTCGATTTACATTCGAGTCGTATTCGGCTTACATTCTACAATATTCTGATCGCATTCGACCTATTCGGGTCACTTTAGAGTCAAAAAATTTAATCCGATTCATACCAGAATTGATCGAACCTAAGTGGACTTAGACCCGATGATGTAGACCGTAACCCGAATTAGACTCGATGCTCAGTGGAAAATTCCTACATAAACTTGTTCGAAAGTCAACTGTTACTCGATGCTGACCCGAATTTCAGGATGATGACTGGATGGATACCCGAATACTACTAGAAAATGACTTGATGCATGCCCGACATTCCTAATTAGACTCGATGATTACTCGATCGTGATCCGAATGACTAGAATGTAAGTCGAAGGCTAGTCGAAGGCTAGTCGAAGCCAAGTCGAATCAAACCCGAACGCGAGCCGATGGGCGGAACCACGTGAAGCATTCCTGTGGGCAGTTGGAGCGACTTATTCTAGTCACGTTCGACTTACATTCTGGTTTCATTCCGGTTGGGTTCCTGACTTCGGGTGGGGTTCGGTTTTCATTCGGTTTTAAGTCGGGTTACTTCGGGTGTGATTCGGTTTTAACTCGGGTTGGTATCGGCTACTCGGGTCACCGTCGATTAGCTTTCGACTCATGGTCGATTCAATTCCGTTCAACTTCTGGTTAGTTTCGAGTAATATACGGGATAACATCGACTCGTATTCGAGACGCATTCGAGTCCCTCGGGTAGCATTCGAATTGCTTTCTAGTCATAGTCGGGGTACGAGTCTCATTCGGGGACTTCGGGTGAATTCGGGTGAAAAGTGCAAGTCATTGCCTTCGGGTTACTGTCGGGTCGCGGTCGACCTCTGTATGACGCGGCCTTAAGAATTATAGGGGAATTAGCTTGCTTAGCATACCTGGAAAGGTACACGCAACAGTAGTAACAGAGAGACTACAGAAGATAATGGATGACAAAATAGGCGAGGAACTGGGAGGCTTCAGAAAGGGCAGGGGCTGCGTTGACCAGATAGCCTCAATGCGATTGTTGGTAGAGAAGTATCTGACCAAGAACAGAAAACTCTATGCAGCATTCATGGATTTGGAAAAAGCCTACGACAAAGTAGACTGGGAGGGTCTGTGGGATGTGTTAACAGTATATGGTGTGGGAGGAAAGTTGCTAATAGCAGTAAAATCTTTTTATAGGAATGCAATGGCAAATGTGAAGGTAGGGATAAGTTAAGTGAAAGTTTTGAGGTCAATGTAGGTGTAAGACAGGGATGTGTCATGTCAGCTTGGTTGTTCAATATATACATGGATGGAGTGATTAGAGAATGTAGGACTGGATCAATGGGTGTGGGAGCTAGACTGGAATCAGAGGGAAGAACATGAAAGATTTTAACATGCCTATATGCGGACGATGCAGTCCTGTTGGCGGAAAATGCGGAAGAACTTCAGAGAGTGGTCACTGACTTTGACAGGGTATGTGAAAAGAGAAAGTTAAAGGTCAATGTAGGGAAATGTAAGGTACAGTAATGGTGTTTGAGAGAAGAATGCTTGAAACCATAGATTTTAAGGAAAAATATAGAATCAAGAAAGAGCATGAGAAAAGTTGTAAAATAAAAATGAAAAATTAAGTACAGTACTGGAAGAGGTTGAAAGTTTCAAATATTTGGGAGCTGTACTATGCAAATATGGTAAAATGGAGAGTGAGATAAAAGACAAAAATGCAAGGGAGAAAGGTGATTGGAGAACTTGATAGTATTTTCAAAGGAAGAATGGTTAGCCAGGAAGTCAAAAAGTCACTGAGAAACAGTGTGCTGCTCCCAACACTCTCGTATGGAAGCGAGACATGGACAGCAAGTGACGAGGACCTCTCCAAACTGAGAGCTGTGGAGATGAGCTTTTTCAGAATGGCAGCTGGCATGAATAGGCTAGATAGGCCAAGTAATAGGGAAGTGTACGAGTCCTTTGGAATGGAAGAGCAGGCTTTGGGCATTGATTGTGGTGTGGTTGAATGGATAAAGAGAAGTACTTTGAGGTGATATGGTCATGTTCAGAGAATGGATGAAGACAGAATGCCAAGAAAGATATATGGGAGTCAGGTGAGTGGAACCGCTATTAGTTAAAATGTAAAACTTGCAAACTAAACAAACCAAAATTGGGACAAGGACAATATAAAGTCAAATTAAATTATCAAAATCGCTATGTGGAAACAACGCTTACTAAAATGAAATTTATGAAATAGATAGGTGGAAGACCACCTATGGTTTGGGAAAAGAAAGTGGAAAAATATATTGAAGAAAAACTTCCACGTAGTGGAAGGGGCATTGTGGCACGGGCAAGGGAGGCATGTCTTAACAAAGTAGCTTGGAGACGTTTCTGTCATGGCCATCCTCTAGCGGGGGTTTCCCAGGGGGAAACAAGGCGTCGGAGATGATGATGATGATGACATCTACAATTATAAAGACTAACAATATTTATTCGATTCGGCTTTCGTTTGACACCCTGGTTTCTACAGGTAACACTCTCAATAATTTCATTACTATAAAAACAGTAAAACTAAGAAAACAAAAACCGAACTTACCTGAACTTCATTTGTATCCATGAGTATTTTGCCATTTCCTTCATTGTCAGTTTCTGTCCAACAATCTTTAACTCTTGGGCCTTGCTCTTTAACAAGGACAGAAAACCGTTCCGTAGATGCAGTAGAAAATGGGGTTGGGACTGCTGGTACTCTTCTTTCCTTTATTACATCAGTTACACCAATTACACCAATACTTTCCTTTATTACATCAGTTACACCAATACTTTCCTTTATTACATCAGTTACACCAATACTTTCATCAACCTGAGTACTTACTGATATCTGATTGTTCACTGCCTTTTCTTTCTTTTCGTTTTCTCTTTTTTCAATATGGTTATTTAGGTGTTTTGGTATGATTTCCTTGTTCATTTGAAAATGTTTGTGTCTGATTTCAGAGGCTTCATCACTTATTTTAGTCATTTCATTGTGCAATCTCAAGCCCTTTTCGTTTTGGCTTCTACAGTCTTCCTTTGACAACATATCTTTATATTTGTGAGTTTTAAACTTATCACTATATTCTTCAACTTTATCTAAGAATCCTTGGTCAAGAGTTTCAGCTGGGGCATGTCTTTCTGCATTTTTCTTATAATTTTCCTTAGCTGTGATTATAATTCCTTTTGGTAACTGGTCTTTTGATTTTTCTTTGACTTTTAGAACTTTGAACTTTGGGTCTTTCTTCAACATATTGCTAATATAGAATGAAAAAACTTGCTGTGGATCCAAAAAGTTGAGGGACTTTGACTGATGATTCTCCCTGAGGTTAGAATTTGAATGAGATGGAAGCATTAGCATTTTCATATTTTTATTATGTACTTCATTAACAGGAAAATGCATATGATCTTGACCTTGCACTTTGAACTCTGATGCAGTTTTCCTGTTCTTCACAGTGATAGGTATTGACCTTAGTTGCAGAGATTTTTGTTTAACTGTGGTGGCATCATCATTTATCTGAGGCTCATCCATTGTCAAAAGTTTTAAATTCCTTTGCAAGGCATCATTTACGCTAGGCTCTCTTTCAAATTTACTCATAGTTCGAGAGAGCTTCTTAACTTTAAGAGGAATTGGTTTCAACTGCAACTCCTTGTCATCCCATTTTCCAGGTAGATGTGTTCTTGTAGCATAATGTGCTGCAGTTGTCTTGGCAGGATTTATTCTTATTACCTTTAACTTGTGAGAACTGTTGACTTCATGTGCTCTTCCAGTCTCGTCTTGAACATTATTATGACTCAGCTTCTGTGACTTGTGCAGCATATTTCTGCATATAATCTCATCACAAATGACCTCTTGGCTGGAGATGGCATAGTCACGTCCGTCACTCAGATCCGAAGCATGCAGCGAGTTGGGCAGAGTTATGTCATCCAAGGTATTGTCTGCACCAACTTTCATGGACCCAGTCAACGACTCCTCACTCTCACCTGTTAGATCCAAGATACTTAATGGCTTACTGCCCAGTGTGGTAGTTGCCTTCTGTGGCATACAAAGAAGTCTGCCAGGCCTCGTGTCTCCCGAGTATACAAAATCTTCAGGTACTTCAACACTGGTTAACCCATGCTTTCTCCGAGGATACGATGATGATGTTCTGTGGGGGACCAAAGGAGTATCTGTGTTTTCAACTTTCGTAACAATTTGTGGGTTAGAAAACTGGTCATTATTCTGACTTGCTTTAAAAGGTTCCAAAGTATTGCTAGTCTCACAGCTTTTACTAGACTGTTGATCTGTTAAGTCCATTTTCACTGATGAAATAACTACTTTTCTTTTACTTTGCTTATTGGTTTTCTGAAGGGAGTTCATTGTATTTACAGCTTGTTCAGACTCATCTTCTAGCAAACCTACTTCTGAGAGGCTTGTTACTTCAGGATCATTTGAAATATTGTCATATATTACTCCCTTAAACCTTCTTTTCATCTCATGTGTAGTTCTGTCATCCTTGGGTGAAGCATCTTCCTTGTTTTTACTTTTGTGCTCACTAACAGACTTCAGTTTCTGTTGAGGTCTTGGAAGCCCAGTCGTCCCCTCAGCTCTCTTAATCTCTTTTTCTGCAGGATCCAGGGAGTCAGAGTTTTGTGTAATTTGACTTGATTCATCTTGTGTTACTTTATTATCAAGGTACTCAACAAGTTCATTTTCCTGATCCTTATCTACCGTTAACTTTATTTTCATTTTATGGTTGAAGACAGGAACTTGATTATCAGATGACAATTCAGTTTCATTCGGTTCAGACATATTGATACTTGCAGGAGCATAGGAATTGCCATCTTTGACACTTAACTGGGTGGTCTCAGTAGGGATTACACTGTTTTCTTGATGTACTGTCTGTGGAAGCAGTTGAGTATCATTGTTTTCTTCAGTTGCAGCAATGGTTAAACTTGACACATTATCTAAGAAGTCCTCTCTGGTTTCAACCGATATCAATCTTTGTGGAAGAGAACATTCAGTTTGCTCATCTTTAGGATTCAAATCCTTAACAAAGTCTTCATATTTCAAAGAATTTACCAGAGGTGATTCTTCTGGACCAGTTGGCTCACAGGCATTAGAAACATTACTCTCCAGACACTTAGGGGGAGGTAGACTGTGCTTAGTAGGTTTCTTCTTTTTCTTCCTTCTTGAAACTCTTGGATCAATTTCTCTTCTAGCAGGCTTCTCTCCAGCTTTACCATCCATAACATTCATGGTGCTGTGCCCAAATACTGACTGTGACAAAAACTCCCATTTTAAAGACTGAAGGATATCCTGTACATTTAGATTCAAAGGTACTGCAGCACTCTTTGCCTTTGAAGCACTAGAAGGATCAGTTATTGAATCTGGGACAACATAATTCCTCTCACTGCTCATTATCCATTGGACAAAGTCAAATATTTCAGATTTACAATTGATATTAGCGTCAACGTATTCGGGCAATCCAAGGAAACCCCCCAACACTCCCGTCAGGTCTGGGTTATGAGACGTTACAGATTGGCTTAACACTTCCAAAGATGGCCTTCTTTTGCCCACGTAATACACTGTCTGCTTACTAGATCGGGAAGTTTGATTTTTGTCTTTTCTATTCTTTGACAAAGAGCGTGATCTTCTCCCTCTTCGTTGTAAGGTGTGGGTGTTGTGACGTTTCTTTCTCACACTTGGGGAGCTGGATATGCTTCTTTTCTTGCTAAGGTTTCCATAAATTACTGATCGGGTCTTCCTTATTGAGGTTGAGATGAGACTCTTGTGGCTGCCTTCAAAATATTCATTATATATTATTTGGGTGTCTAAAGAAGATAAACCTCTGTTCACTGAATGACCTACTGTTCGAAATAGGCCTTTATGCTCCACACCATCATTTCTTGGATCCTTTAGACTCCCATTCAACGAATCAGGAGACAATTTGTCTGTGCTATTACTTGACTCTAGGCATTGTGATTTGAGTATTTGGGATAACAATCTAAATCCTTGAAACTCTCTATTTTTAATGTCTTCACTTGATTGAGTTAGCGATGGGATGCTAGTAGCTAGATGGGGAAGGACTTCAACATTGCGTACTAATGTCATACTAATAAAAAGAAAGATAAATTTTCTGAATTCCTGTTGAATACTTTCATTCTGGACATTAGGTAAGTTTTTATTATTATCATACATAATTCCTTCAACTTTTCTATCAATAGATTCAGACTGAAGTTTAACCGCTTCAACTTCTTCCTCATACACACCAAACAGCTTAATGAATGTCTCTGTTTTTGAACATGTACTAGAATTGTTCATCTCACTGGGGCTGGCATCTTTGGCATCAATCAGAGGTATATTTGTGGTATTCCAGATATCAAACAGCCGAGTAGCTTTATCCTTTAAGAGTGAAGGTAGCGTCGTGGGGCTGGGAATTATTCTAGCTAATATCCGAGCAATGGAGGGGAGTGTTGGAGCATCAGCAGCAACAGTGAGGGCAGTAGCAACCAACTCATGTTTCCAGGAGTCACAGTCAGTCAGGGCGTGAAGCTCATAAACCCACTCAAGGATCTCCTCAGCACAAGACTCCTTTGTCACCAACTTCTGAAAATGTAATTAAACTTGTAAAACACCAGTGAATTTAGCAGCAAATAACTCATAAATACAGTAGGATCTCGCCAATAACGACTTCCACAATAACGTTTTCGGCAATAACGGTAAGTTAGAATACATACACTAAACTTTTTCGCTCGCTTGTATACCCGTCCGCCTGAACCGCTCCGCCTTAGTAGACAAAAGCACATCATAGACAACCTCAAAACAGAGAGTGTGTGAAGGAAGGAAAGTTTTCGGAGCAATGGGAAGCATGTGGAAGACGAGAAATCTCGGAATGAAAGTAAAAAGTGCAATGTATCAAGGAATTGTTGTGCCAACAGTGATGTATGGGGCTGAGACATGGGCTCTGAAGAAAAAGGAGAGAAGAAAGCTGGATGTGATGGAGATGAGCTGCTTGAGGAGTATGTGTGGAGTTACTCGTAGAGACGGATTGAGGAATGAAGAGATACAGCTCGGTCCCGCATAGTGCGAGAAATTGGTCGATACAGTGCGTCGCACTATGTGAATTCACACTATGTGAACAACATATCCTATGGGGAAAAATGTAATTGGTCGATCGGTCCTCCATATAGCACACATATCTTTCCTTATATCGTTATTTATACTGACACACACATACCAAGAACAAATGTTAATGATAAATATAGCATATCAATGGTAAATTAGACCTTTCCTTACCTTAAATTCTACACTTGATATGATCACAAACCCAAGAATGTGTGATAGCGTCACACAGTACGGGATAAAATATGTCTTACTGACCACCCTCCCTCCATGCCCAAGCTGCTCAAACACCAGTGATGCCACGAGTCAGGCGGGAAATTTATCGCACTGTACAAATTTTGGCCACATTAATAGAAAACTCCTCGAATTTAACCCATATTGCCACCCGACTCGCACTAAAAGATCGTATTCGCATTGGTTGATAAATTTGTGTTTAATATTTTCATTGCTCGCACTAATCAAAATTCACACTGTTTGAACTAGCTTTATGCGGGACTGAGTTGTACGTAGGAGAGTGGGGCAGCAGGAACATTTGTCAGCCAGAGAGGACAGAAGGGTGCTGAGCTGGTATGGTCATGTTGAACGAATGGGAGATGAAAGGCTTACAAAGAGAATCTGTGAGTCAGATACAAGGGGAGATAGAAGGGCAGGAAGACCCCCATTGAGATGGAGAGACTGTGCAAGACAAGCTTTGGATGATAGAGGAATGACTATAGATCAGGCAAAGGAAGTGGTAATAAACAGGAATGAATGGAGAATGCTTGTGAATAGTTGAGTGAACATGTGGTCATTTGGGGGAAGGGGTCGGGCGCAAGTTGGACTAGATAATAGTCCATCAGGCGCCTGGCCCAGGCGGACGATTAATATGAAGGGTGCGCCTGGAAGTGTGGTTGGCGGGCTTGTGGCTTTGGCTCCGCTGTATGTCTGCCTGTCGAGATCGGAGCCTCTCCGGGTGGTCGGGGGCCGGGGGAGTGCTGGAGCGACCTTGGTGACCCTGGTCTCTGGGTATTCTCCTGGGTGACCTAGATGTGTGTGAATTTTGTGTTTTGTCTGTGTTTTTTCGTTGTTTTGTCTTGTGTTTTGTGTTTTCCCTGTTCTTGCTCTGTCTTGAGTCGGCCACCCCCAAGAAAATTAAAACAAAAAAATAATAAAATAGAATAAAATAGAAAATAAAAATAAACAAAAATAGGAAAAGTGGGGATTGTGCCTGAGCATATAGATAGATAGATAGACAACCTCAAACACTCATCCGCCTGTGACTCAGACAAAATAAGTAATATACTGTACACCTTAGACACCTGGGACCACAAGGCATTTAAGCACTCACCAACATATCAAACTACAGCTATTCACACAACATAATACCCAACATATGGAAGCATGGTGTCATCATCACAATCCCCAAACCAAACAAAGACCCCATGCTACCCTCCTCACACTGCTCCATCACTCTCCTTTGCACCCCTTCAAACATTACCGAACGCCTCATATTACAACTAACCACATCTCACATTTCCCTAGCTACATCACAACACGGCTTTAAGGCCACTAAACTCCACAAACACCCTTCTTACACACCTCACACAAAAAGTTTTTGATGGCATCAATTCAGCTAGGCCACCACACAGAACACTTCTCGTTACATTTGACATTAGTAAAGCTTTTGATGCCATTCCCTACCACAACCATACAAACAAAATTCTTAACACAAACATGCACAATAAAAAAAAAATATGGCTGGCCAACTATCTAGCAGGCATGTAAGATTTGCTGGCCAGTCATAGAACCATACATACATACATACATAACATTTTAAGACTGAGTGCTCCACACATACGTGCAGTTTCAGTCTCTTGTCCTAATGGCAGCATTCCAGGCAACCCTGTTAACCTATTAACCTCTGTGGGGGTGTTCGGTTATGGCCTTGGCCTTGCTCGGGGCCTTGGGGCTGTTCGGCCAGGCAGCTTGGGGAACAACAACAACAACCTATAAAAAGTGAGCTGTGTGTAGTGAACACCACAGTTCTGGGCGGCAATATTAGGCTTCATTCCTGCCTACAATCGTCATTTTACGATAAATATCGTTATTACTTATTCATATGCGCCTATTTTACCTTCACTATGAAGATAATAACCTGTAACAACAATAAAACAAGTGGGAATATAATTTTTCTGGTCAAAATCGTGAATAAACATGGAGCGGCCCATTCATGAAATGTGGAGCACAGTGTGGCAACCCCTACCCTCGAGAGCTCTGGAGCTTGACTGAGAGTCCCACCCAACAGTCTACCTCTTCCAGCACACTCGCTAGGCACATAACCACAGCCTCCAACCAGCTTGCTAATGTTAGCACGAAAATAGGGAATAACAGGGAAAATAGGTGATAATTGAAGGGGGGGGGGGAAAGGAGGGGATGTGGAGGAGTGATATGACGTATGAGAAAACAAAAAATTAAGTGCTACTGGGGCCTTTAAATAAAAAAAATTTAGGCCTTCCCTCTTAACCTAACAAGTGCGCATGGGGGTAATTGGAAACGTCCCCCTGTGCGGACGTATTTGAGGTGTTTCCGTCACTAAAATATTCATTGTGCCATTAATAGCATTAATACTTATCCATATGCGCCTATTATGGGTTGATTATAAAGGTATTAACCTGAAACAACAATAAAACGAGTGAAAACAGCGTTTGGATGGTCAAAATCGGAGATATAGCCCACGAGTTGTATAATGTATGGGTGAGGCAAGCTGATTTCCCGCCAATTTCCCCCAAGGCCACTGAGACACAGTCGATCGATACTCTCTCTCTCTCTCTCTTGCATTCGCTTGCTATCAGTGATGACCACACCCTCCAACCGGATTTCTAATGTTAGCACGAAAATATACCTCAGCATAAGGGAATAACAGGGAAAATAGGTGATAACTGAAGGAGAGGAGGACAGTGGAGGAGGAAGGAGGGGAGGTAGAGGACTGAGATTTTGCATGGCCCAGGGGCCAATTTTTTTTTTTATTTTTTTTTTTCGATGTCAAAAGTTGATTTTCTTTTTCACTCACTCTTAAGAGTCTCCCCGCAGTCCGCCGGGGGAACTCTTAAGAGTCTCCCGGCAGTTCCCGGGTTAAGAGCTTTGCCGCCGTCGCCCAGTAAAACCTCTTAAGAGCTTTCTCGCCGTTCCCGGGTTAAGAGCTGCTTCACTTGTCAAGTTTGGGATTTGAGATCGGCACGTACAGTCCGATCCCAGGTCTTCCTCGGTCCACCCCTTGGTGCAGCTCCCTCCACAATCACAGACCTGCATTTTTTCACCCAATTTTGTTCATCCATTCTCTCCACATGTCCATACCATCCCAGTCTACTTGTACGCATCACTTCGCTAATACTTTTTATACCTAAACGTCTCCTCAGCTCAACATTTGTTATTCTATCCTGCAGCCTGGCCCCACACATCCATCTCAACATTCTCATCTCATTACGTTCCATTCTGTTGACATCCTTCTACTTTAACGGCCCATGTTTCTGAGGCATACGTCATTGCACTTCTAAAACATGAGGAATACACCTTTCCCTTCAGGGGGAGAGGCATTCTTTTCATGGTCAGAATTGGCAGCAGTTCTCTGAACTTCCCCCAGCCACATCTAACTCTAGCAACAGTGGCAGCCTCGGACCCATCACTGGCAGAGATGGTATCTCCTAGGTAACAAAACTTGTCCACCAGCTCCAATGACTCATTTCCAAAATTCACAGTCACAGGATCATCACTTAACACAAGCTCGCCTTTGCACACTACGCACTTAAATTTCTCTATTTCTGACTTATCCTTTTCGGCAGGGGTCCCTTTATTCTACTACAGCGCTTACTCCCATGGTGTGCCCAGCGTCGACAGATGCTACATTGAATCGCGTTTACGCCCACACCCTTTCCACACACTGCACATGGGTATGCACTGCTCTTTTCCACATTGCCTCGTCTCAATCTACAATGCATAACCTTGGTTTTGTTAATATTGACTCTTAAACCCTTGCTCGCCATGCCCTCTCTCCATCTTCTGAATTTGGCCTCAGCATCTTGTATATTGTCAACTATTAGGACTAAATCGTCTGCATAAAACAGTTCCAACGGGAGTCCGCCTCTAAAAACTCTAGACAGTGCCTCCAGGACCATAATAAAGAGGAGGGGGCTTAACACTGAACACTGATGGACTCCAACACGGACTGCGAACTTATCACTCAGTACACCCTTCACCCTAACCGCACTTCGCGAATCCTCATACATCTTCATTATCACACGCACCAGCCACTCTTCCACACCAAGTTTCCTCATAGCCCACTGCACAACATCTCTAGGCACCCTGTCAAAGGCCTTCTCCAGGTCTACAAACACAAAGTAAAGATCCCTGCCTTTTAGTAAGTATCTTTCCTGTATCTGCCTGACTATGAAGATAGCATCGGTTGTACCACGTCCTGGCATAAAACCAAACTGCATATCATCAATGGAGATGCTTTGCCTGATCAAACCCTCAATGACTCTCTCACAGACCTTCATGATTTGGTCAAGCATTTTCAGGCCCCTATAATTACCTCTATCTAGCGCATCCCCTTTTCCTTTGTATATATTTACTATTACACTTTTGTGCCAATCCTCTGGGATTTTCCCATCTTTAATAATGGCGTTTATCAACTCAGTGACTAAGTTGACACCAGTCTCCCCTGAGGCTTTTATCATCTCAGCGACAATGTAAGAGCACCCTGGAGCTTTACCGTCCTTCATTTTATTTATTGCGTCGCTCACTACAGCTGGTGCTATCAAAGGATGGGGTCCAGGTATTGGTTTTTCGATACTAAGCTGTTCCTTATCCCATTCAAACTCTACATTTAGCAATCGTTCATAGTGTGCCTTTCATGCTTCTCTGATTTCATTTTCTGCATACACAATCTTCCCATTATCGTTTCTAACACACTGTTCACCTATAATATCCTTACTGTCATTTTTAACTCGCCTAGCTAGGTTGAAGATCCCATTGGGATTGTCAGTGTTACAGACTTGATCGAGGATCAGGTCCTTAATGCCTTTTTTAGCATTGTAAATAACTCTTTTGGCAGTTCGGTTAGCTGCCTGGTATTCCTCCTTGCTGCCTCCCTTCTTCGATGCTTTGAAGCATCTCCTTTTCTCTTTCACAGCATGTTCTACCTCATCGTTCCACCACCAGGAGGTCTTATTCCTGGGGTGACCCTTTGTTTTCCCACAGACTTTGTCAGTGGCAGCGAGCAGTAAGGCTATACTTAAGAAAATTCCATTGACTATTTACGTCGTTAGGCCTAGCTTCCTTATTTCTATTAATTTCCTCCAGTTCACTATGAAACCTATCCCTAACTTCCTTGTTCTTCAGCAGCCACACTTTCCTTTTGGGCATGCATACCTTCTTGCGCTTAGGATCTCTGTATATTCTCATGTCGCACACAAGTAACTTATGATGGGGGATACATTCTTCGCTCGGGATGACCTTTACATCCCGAACCAGTTTCCAGTCTTTCCTGTGTTACGCTGGCCAGCTTGCCAGAATGCACTCGTAACTCGCTAGCGCTCGCCAGGGCAGTGAAATGGGCTACAATAATCGTAGAACAATGTTCTTTCTTTCATAGAGTTCATGTTGTCACAGACAGATCAGTGGTGGTCTTTATTCTTGTCTGTGACACTTGGAAGTATTTTATATCATTGATAGAATATAAGATGCATTGTGTGAAGTTGTAAGGAGAAAGAGAGCGAGCAGTGAGGTGGTAATATGTGCGTGTGTTTGTACGTGTGCCTCCCTCGCTCGGAGGAGTCTCCCACGCTCGTGATTGGCCGGCGGGCCTGACGCGTCATATGACGCTTGCTCCTCATGACGTAGTCGTCTGTGATTGGGTGCTGCTGCCTTTGTTATAATAATAATAATAATAATAGTTCTTAAAGCTAGCGCATGCTAAGCTAGCTAAGGATAGCTCAATAAGGCCGATTAGGCGTATTTCCATTGGGGTCCTGTACTACTACCCCATCCCTTTGCTCATGAGGGATGGTAACGACTCAGTGCTTGTGAAAAATCTTTAATGCGCCGAGCGTGGGCGCGAACCCGGGCCTTCTGGGTGGAAGTCCGAGACGCTAGTTACTACACCAAGCGAGCCGGGGGGCTCCTGGGGGGCTCCTGACCGCGTTTCTCCTGCAGAGCTTGGCACAGCGTGCTTGGTCCTACATGTCCTTTGCAATCTGTCCCCCAATCTAACCCCCTGTACTACTTTCTCTCACTCTGAACTTCTTCTTTTTCATACTTCTCTCTTTATTCAATTACTTATCCCTTCTGGTTCTACATACGACTTCCATAGTCGGCCAGTCTTATTACCAGCACCAGTTCTCCATATATGTTTGCACTAGCGTTAGGGATTATTAGAGTCATAGTCATATGGTAGCCTGGTGTTGGGGTGCTTCTAATTATTGAGTTGTTCTTTCTCATTATTAATGCTAGACAGTGGAAGGTACCTTTGGTCGTTGTCTGAGTTATGTATGTGGCAAGTCAGAGCCTGTACAACATCGACGAAGCTAGCTAGCCTGTAACCCTTGTGCATATTTTCCTTTGCGAGTGTAGCAGTATACAGGTGAAGGGCTTTTGCCTACACTTACCTGTATGCTTGCTACCTCATTTTGTTGACCTTTGTGGAGCGCCAGGGTAAGACCAGATACTAGAGATCTGGACTTACCAAGAGAGCCTCCAAGTCACTTAACGTAACATAAGGGAAATCTGTTCAAGGGGAGACAGTAGGCTACGAGCATGCTTGCGCTCTGCCTAGTTTCCTGGTACCTTTTATGCCACTGCTAGACTTTATTAGTGAGAAAGACAGCATTGTGTTTATTAACTTTCATTGTGTATGCTTTAGGAAATATTCATGCCTTATTTTAGCCTAGGTTGATGCATAGTGCACAACCCAGTTTGGCTGTTACGTTGGGTAAGGAAGTACTGTTTCTGAGTGGTTATTATTAGTGCTGTCACAGAGTTGTTGCACTCCCTTGTTATATATATATGTATCCTACTTATTGGTGTATTTAAGATACACGCTTTGGTGTCCTGCCCCTGCATTATTTCTGTTCTATATTAACGAGCATCTTAGAGCATCAGACCTTTTCAGAAGACTCCATATCTGATTGCTGTAGGACTAGACTTCCAGTGTTTCCATAGAGCATTGAAGAGTATAGTGTTGAGTACAGACTCACACTAAAGTTAACGTAAGCATATATTCCTTTATTAAATCTTATGATAGTTTATTCAAGCATTGTTATTGCTTTAGAGCATTTTCGTAATGTAAGTACAGTACTCCTGTTGTGAGTTGGCTTTGCCGTCATCGGAAAGCCTTTGTAGAAGTGCACTAAAACCCAGTTAATTGATACCCCGTTATCCAGTAGATTAACTCTGGAGGGTTTTAAGTGTTTTTGTTCACCAGCGTAATAGTTCGAGGGTTTGGAATTAGCGTACCGTTGTAATAGATATAGCAAATGGCCGTTGTTGCAGATATAGCCTATCATCTAGTCCATTATTAAGTGCCCTTGTTTATTTCGTAGTGCCGGTCGTAACAAATGGCGACCTTAGACCAGAATATAGTGAACTGAATATTGCAGTTTTTTTGGGAGAAATCTTATTGCCATTTGGGGTTGAATTTATTTCTCGCATTGTTGGCAGTAGACATTGTTTTGAGGATATATAGAACTTGTTGGAGTTATTGGTGACCTAGTATTGCACTCAAGAACATCTTCGAATATTTTTTGGTGAATAAAGCTACGCAAGAGTTTGGCTACTTTTGTCTTGACTTGAGAATTTTTTTTGTTGACTCCATCATGTCACTGGACGGGTCTGAGAATAGTGAGGGCACAGTGCGAGAGGCAGGCGAGGAGGTGGAGAAGGTGGAGTTGTTAAACGGCGTTCGGGTGGTGAACAATGAGGAGGATGCTCGGATATTTTTGGAGGAGCCTGTGTCAGCGGATCGTGTGTCGGGGCTAGACCGGTACGGACTGCAGTGTGTGGCCACGGTCTTAGGGTTTCCCGGTACTAGCGGTTTGTCGAGAGGTGAGCTGGTTACCTGTGTGCTCGGTGGGGTGCGTGAGGCTTCGGGTGGAGCGGGAGCTGGGGCACCTTTGGCCCAGCCCCCATTCCACTCGACTCCTACCATGGCGCCCCCTCGGGCTCCGGAGCCAAGTACGTTCTCGCAGGCCGATGCCCGCTGGCGGTTGGGTATGCCTCTAGGTGATTCACGGGGTGGGTCCCCAATAGTAGCACCCCCTCCTCAGGGTTTGTCTTCCGAGATGTTGTTTCAGCTCGAGCTCGCCAAACTTAAGCAGCAGTCTGAGATCGAGCAGCGAAAGCATGAGGCTGAGCTCGAGCAGCGAAAGCATGAGGCTGAGCTCGAGCAGCGGGAGCGAGAGTCTGAGCGCAAGTATAGGTATCATGCCGATATTGACCTAGAGAAAACTCGTGTAGAGGTGACGAGGAACCGGGTCGCCCAGGGGGGTCGAGCCCATGACCAGTCCCTGTCGCATCTACTTAAGTTGGTTCCAGTGTTTGATGAGTTAGGAGTTACAGAATTTTTTCTCCGGTTCGAGAAAAAGTGCCAGGAGCACCAATGGCCCGAGGAGAAGTGGGCAGCCCTTGTTTCTTCACGATTGACGGGGAAAGCACTCAAGGCGTACGATGCTTTGCCCCTAGATTCCTGTGTGAATTACGAGTTGTTGAAAGAGGCTGTCCTGAGGGCGTATGAGCTACAGCCAGAGACCTATAGGCTTTAGTTTAGGGCTGTTCCAAAAAGAAAGGAGAGTACTTTTCAGGAACACGCTAGAGAGCTGTCAGATGCATTTGAAAATTGGTTAAGGTCGGAGAAGGCAACTACTTTTGATTCAGTAAAACAATTAGTGTTGCTGGAACAATTTTTTAAATGTACTGGCAGTGACTTGACTCTTAACCTAAAAGAAAAGCGACCGAAAACTCTACAAGAGGCGGCTGAGTTGGCTGACCTCAGGTTGTCATTGATTCGCGGGTGCGGGTCTGCACAGAGAGCTGAGGCAGGTAACAAGGGACGTACCACTCCACCCCCCCAAATTAATGACACAAACAATTATCCATTCAAGAGTACTGTTGCCAATTATGATCCCAAGTCGAAACCCTTCCCATTAAAGAAAGGCCAGGGCCCTTACCCATCTCAGGGGAAGTCCAAGAGTGAGGTGGAATGTTTCAAGTGTCATAAGAAGGGGCACCCCATATTGCGCGCTCATGTCCGAGCGCACCGCCTACAGCAGTGGTGTCACTAGTGAGCAACATTGGTGTGTCTTTGAGGTCTTCCGCGTTTGCCCGGGGTAAACAGTCGGTTGCGAAGTCATCGCCGGTGCAGAAGCAGCAGGAGGGCTCGTCACCCGTCCGTGATGTTTTTTGTGGTCATAGGGGGCACGACACTGTGAGGTGGGCTGGTGTGAAGCATAGGCTTGAGTTGTTGCGTGATACGGGCGCTTCCCAGACACTTGTTAAGAATTTCACTGGCAAGCCTATTAATGCGGCTCGGGTTGTGGTGGTTCAAGGCATCAATGCTACGCGGTCTTACCCGCTGGTTCGAGTGGAGCTTGAGGTGGACGGTGTGACACAGAAGTTGGACGTGGGTGTGGTGGAGAAATTGCCAGTTGAGGGGGTCGACCTCCTTCTCGGCAACGACTTTGCGGTGCCCACTTCCGAGGTTCCACCCTTAGTCGTTGCCGAGAAGGCGGCCGACACGAGTAGGGAGGGGCAAGAGTGGCTTGAGAGGTGTCAGATGCCGCAGATGGCTTGTGCTGTCACCAGGTCTCAGTCCGCTCAGGTGTCACAGCCTAGTACCCAAGTTCTAGACCAGCGGAGGAAGGGTCGGAAGGAGAAAGTCAAGGCTGATCGGGTTAAGAGTTTGGATCCAGCGACACTCCTTGGTGACTCGGTACTTGCACCCATTATGAGGTCCGGAGTGGCCCCAGAACCTGTCCCCCCTAGTGACATGGATGGGCGTGATAGCACTCCGCGACAGAAACGTTCCCAGGCGAAGCAGGCAAGGCTTGAGCAGCCTAGTATTGGGGGTGGCCACAAGTTGCTTCAGGAGCACTTAGATAGGTTGGCACCCTCGGATATATGTCGGTTGCAAGCAGAAGATCCGGGGCTTGAGAGTTGTGGGAATGGGGCTATTGAACTCGACGAGGACGGGGATGCAAAGTCGGGAGATTTTTTTCATGTTGGGGGAATCCTGTACTGCCGTTTTTTTTTTATCCCAGACGTAGTTGGGATGGTGGGGCAAGAGTGGTTGACCAGTTGGTGGTTCCTGAGAAGTGTCGTGATAGCCTGTTGTGGTTGGCGCATGATGTTCCATTGGCAGCTCACTTGGGTGTGAGAAAAACGTTAGCTTCGTTATCTAGGTTGTTCTGGTGGCCAGGTATTAAAGCCCAAGTTTCGGCATGGGTGGCGATGTGTGGTACCTGCCAGAGGGTGGGAAAGCCCAATCAGAGCATACCTAAGGCTCCGTTGCACCCAGTGCCTGCTATTGGTCCGCCCTTCAGCAAGGTTATCATCGACATGGTAGGCCCTCTGCCTCCCACTAGTGCAGGTAACAGGTTTTTGCTAACCCTCATGGATGTCTCCACTCGCTACCCTGATGCATACCCTATGAGAAATGGCAAGTCTAAAACTGTTGTGCGAAATTTGCTGTTGTATTGCTCGAGGTACGGGTACCCGCAGGAAATTCAGTCGGACCAAGGGTCGAGTTTCACGTCCACACTCTTCAAACAGACCATGCAGCAGCATGGGATCCGTACGGTTGTCTCTTCAGCTTATCACCCAGAGAGTCAAGGGGTGTTGGAAAGATGGCATTCCACTTTGAAAAGCATGTTGCGGTGTTACTGTTTGGAGAACGGCAAGGATTAGGACCTGGGGCTACCGTACGTTTTGTTTGCGGCAAGAGAGGTACCTGGGGAGAGTCTTGGGTTTGGCCCCAACGAGGTAGTTTTCGGGCATCAGGTTAGAGGTCCTCTGAGCATGGTTAAAGAAATCTGGGAAGGGACTGTGCAGCCATGTTCTCTAATTAAGTATGTCCTCGAGAGTAGAGACAGGATGCTGAAAAGCCTGGAGTTGGCAGGGAGAAATTTGGTAGATAATCAGGCCTTGATGAAGGATCGGTATGACACTAAGGCAAAGCTCTGGGAGTTTGTGGTTGGACAGGAGGTTCTGGTCTTATTGCCCTTAGTAGGCCATCCCCTGTCGGCCAAGTTTGTCGGTCCTTACAAGGTCGTGCGGAAGTTGTCTGACCTAGATTACCTTGTGGCTACTCCGGATAGGCGGAAGAAAAATCAGCTCTGTCATGTGAACCTGTTAAAAGAGTTCGTGAGGCGCCCACCTGAGCAGCCTACTGTCCCTGTGTTGGCCTGCAGCGGCCAAGGTGGAGAAGGAGAGGGGGGCAGTGAGGCACAGGTGGAGAAGAGCTGGGATTGTCATGTCTCGGCGGATCAGTGGGTGGGGAACACGAACTAGGTAGCTGTTGAGGCGCTAGAGCACCTGCCTGAGCAACAGCGTGCAGCGATCCAGCACCTGTTCTGTTTATACCCCACTGTGTTTGCCGAGCACCCAGGCCTCACAACTCATGTGGTGCATGATGTGGACGTTGGAGACCACCCCCCCTTTAAATCAGTGCCTTATCGTGTACCTTCCATTAAACTTCTGGCTCTCTGAGCGGAGTTAGGCTACATGTTGGAGAGAGGGCTGATAGAAAAAGGGGCGGTTAGGTGGACATCTCCCGTCACTCTGCAGCCCAAACCAGACGGCAAGGTCAGGTTTTGCATTGACTTCAGGCGGTTGAACGGCTTAACTCCCACCAATGCCTACCCTCTTCCCCGCGTAGATGACAGTGTTGACAAGATCGGGTGTGCACGTTACCTCACCAAGGTGGATCTTGTCAAGGGTTACTGGCAGGTGCCGTTGTCTGAGCGGGCGAAGCAGGTGTGCGGGTTTGTGGTGGATGGGAATACTTACCGTTGCAACGTTATGCCGTATGGGCTGAAGAATGCACCTGCAACTTTCCAATGCCTGATGAACGAGTTAGTGGCGGAGATCCCTAACTGCACCGTTTATCTTGATGATGTGATAATTTACGACGATGACTTTGAGAGCCATAATAATCCATCAGGTGCCTGGCCCGGGGAGACGATTAATATGAAGGGTGCGCCTGGAAGTGTGGTGGGAGGGCTTGTGGCTTTGGCTCCGCTGCATGTCTGCCTGCCGAGATCGGAACCTCTCCGGGTGGTCGGGGGCCGGGGGAGTGCTGGAGCGACCTTGGTGGCCCTGGTCTCTGGGTCTTCTCCTGGGTGACCTAGATGTGTGTGAATTTGTGTTTTTATCTGTGTTTATTCGTTGTTTTATGTTGTTTTTGTGTTTTCCCTGTTCTTGCTCTGTCTTGAGTTGGCTACCCCCAAAATGCGGGTTGGGCCTGAGCATATAGATATATAGATAGATATATATATAGATAGATAGATAGATAGATAGATAGATAGATAGATAGATAGATAGACTTTGAGAGCCATTGCGACCACATCGGGGCACTGTTCAGGAAGCTAAGTGAGGCTCATTTGGTGGTCAATCTGGGCAAATGTGACTTTGTTCGGGCAACTGTGCAGTATCTGGGGTTTGTGGTAGGGTTAGGACAGGTGTGCCCCCCCCCCCCTTACCAAGATACAGGCTATTAACCAGTTCCCCAGGCCGACCACCAAAAGACAGATCATGAGGTTCTTGGGCATGATCGGGTATTACCGCAAATTCATCCGCGGATACTCCTCGGTGTTGGCTCCTCTGACGGACTTACTTGCAAAGACAAAAAAGTTTGGGTGGGCACCTGAGTGTGAGAAGGCTTTTTCACTGGTGAAGCATCTGTTGTGCACTCACCCCATACTCAGGGCCCCCGACTTTCCAAGACCTTTTCAGCTAGCGACAGATGCTAGCGGCGTAGGGGCTGGTGCCGTCTTGTTACAGACAGACACAGAAGGTGTGGAACACCCAGTAAGCTTCTTTTCGAAAAAGTTCAACTCAGCACAAAAGAACTATTCAGTAGTAGAGAAGGAGCTTCTGGCTATTGTGCTGGCGCTCAGGCACTTTGAGGTGTATGTTCCCACTTTTGGCCCAGTCGTGGTGATTTACACTGACCACCACCCTTTGAAGTTTTTGAATCAGTTCCACAACCGGAATATGAGGCTAACTAGATGGTCTTTAATGTTGCAGGAGTATAATCTGGACATTCTCCATATTGCCGGTTGTGACAATGTGATAGCTGACTGTTTGTCCAGGGTGGAGGACCCAGGGTAGATCACCACAGGTGTGTTTGGAGAAAAATTAGGCTTGCCCCTGTAGTGCAATGCCGCCAAAACACTATTAAAAAATATAAAAACCTCACATAAAAACTCTTTCTTTTTGATAGTATATAAGTGCAGTATATCACAGCAAGAATCTAAGACACTCTGAGTTGTTGTCTTAGTAGGCTAGGCTTGTTGAAGCTCGCTCGTTGAGCGTGATATAATTATTATGATGCTATTATTTTGGGGAAGAGTTGTGCAGATTTTTTTTTATAATGCAGTGTTTTATGTTTGTGATCGTGCCTTGTTTTCACAACTTGGGAGAGTAGCTGGGTGATGCGGGGTTGGTGAGCATTCTGTCTGGTCAGATGTGGAGTTCACCTGAGGCTGAAACGTCCCACATCTTGGGCGGGGTGTTACGCTGGCCAGCTTGCCAGAATGCACTCGTAACTCGCTAGCGCTCGCCAGGGCAGTGAAATGGGCTACAATAATCGTAGAACAATGTTCTTTCTTTCATAGAGTTCATGTTGTCACAGACAGATCAGTGGTGGTCTTTATTCTTGTCTGTGACACTTGGAAGTATTTTATATCATTGATAGAATATAAGATGCATTGTGTGAAGTTGTAAGGAGAAAGAGAGCGAGCAGTGAGGTGGTAATATGTGCGTGTGTTTGTACGTGTGCCTCCCTCGCTCGGAGAAGTCTCCCACGCTCGTGATTGGCCGGCGGGCCTGACGCGTCATATGACGCTTGCTCCTCATGACGTAGTCGTCTGTGATTGGGTGCTGCTGCTTTTGTTGGTGCTGGGGGGCTCCTGCCCGCGTTTCTCCTGCAGAGCTTGGCACAGCGTGCTTGGTCCTACATGTCCTTTGCAATCTGTCCCCCAATCTAACCCCCTGTACTACTTTCTCTCGGTCTGAACTTCTTCTTTTTCATACTTCTCTCTTTATTCAATTACTTATCCCTTCTGGTTCTGCATACGACTTCCATAGTCGGCCAGTCGTATTACCAGCACCAGTTCTCCATATATGTTTGCACTAGCGTTAGGGATTATTAGAGTCATAGTCATATGGTAGCCTAGTGTTGGGGTGCTTCTAATTAACGAGTTGTTCTTTCCCATTATTTAATGCTAGACAGTGGAAGGTACCTTTGGTCGTTGTCTGAGTTATGTATGTGGCAAGTCAGAGCCTGTACAACATCGACGAAGCTAGCTAGCCTGTAACCCTTGTGCATATTTTCCTTTGCGAGTGTAGCAGTATACAGGTGAAGGGCTTTTGCCTACACTTACCTGTATGCTTGCTACCTCATTTTGTTGACCTTTGTGGAGCGCCAGGGTAAGACCAGATACTAGAGATCTGGACTTACCAAGAGAGCCTCCAAGTCACTTAACATAACATAAGGGAAATCTGTTCAAGGGGAGACAGTAGGCTACGAGCATGCTTGCGCTCTGCCTAGTTTCCTGATACCTTTTATGCCACTGCTAGACTTTATTAGTGAGAAAGACAGCATTGTGTTTATTAATTTTCATTGTGTATGCTTTAGGAATTATTCACGCCTTATTTTAGCCTAGGTTGATGCATAGTGCACAACCCAGTTTGGCTGTTACGTTGGCTAAGGAAGTACTGTTTCTGAGTGGTTATTATTAGTGCTGTCACAGAGTTGTTGTTGTTGTTGTTGTTCCCCAAGCTGCCTGGCCGAACAGCCCCAAGGCCCTGAGCAAGTCCAAGGCCATAACCGAGCGCCCCCACAGAACCCTCCCCGCCGACCACAATAAAGCCTGGGTGACCGAAGCCACTCCATGGCGGGGAGCTGAGGAGGGTGCGGAAATGCCCGGGAAACCAAAGCCCCACCCAGGGCCCTGTGTCCCTCAGCAATTATGAAGAGAAAGTTGAGGGGCAAGGGAAAAATGTGACGCTTTGGCTTCCAATCTTGGTAGATTGGGAGGTCAATCCACGTTAGAGACGCCGTCACTTGAGATCTAGAAAATATATAAGTAAAAGGAACAGTCAGAGTAAGCTATGGGTATGGCAGAGATTGCTCAGTTCTCACTCTAATAGACCAGCCCATCACCACATGACTAGAACCCAATCCTCTCAGCATCAGCTAGGAAAGGCCCTAGAAAGCCGCCTTTGGCGGGGGGATAGCTCCCCTATTTCAACCCTTTTCGGGGTTGGGCACCCGCCCTCTGTCACAGAGTTGTTGCACTCCCTTGTTATATATATGTATCCTACTTATTGGTGTATTTAAGATACACGCTTTGGTGTCCTGCCCCTGCATTATTTCTGTTCTATATTAACGAGCATCTTAGAGCATCAGACCTTTTCAGAAGATTCCATATCTGATTGCTGTAGGACTAGACTTCCAGTGTTTTCATAGAGCATTGAAGAGTTTAGTGTTGAGTACAGACTCACACTAAAGTTAACGTAAGCATATATTCCTTTATTAAATCTTATGATAGTTTATTCAAGCATTGTTATTACTTTAGAGCATTTTCGTAACGTAAGTACTCCTGTTGTGAGTTGGCTTTGCCGTCATCGGAAAGCCTTTGTAGAAGTGCACTAAAACCCAGTTAATTGATACCCCGTTATCCAGTAGATTAACTCTGGAGGGTTTTAAGTGTTTTTGTTCACCGGCGTAATAATTCGAGGGTTTGGAATTAGCGTACCGTTGTAATAGATATAGCAAATGGCCGTTGTTGCAGATATAGCCTATCATCTAGTCCATTATTAAGTGCCCTTGTTTATTTCGTAGTGCCGGTCGTAACACCTGTTAACCAAGAAGTAATCTATCTGGCTACTGGAGACCCCAGAGTTATATGTGATCAGATGGCTTTGTCTTTTCTTGAACTTTGTGTTACACACAACCATGTTGAGTGCAACACAGGACTCCAGTATATATTCGCCTTCCAGATTCCTCCTTCCGTAACCATTTCCTCCATGTATCCCCTCGTATTCATCTGCAGATGCTCCTACGTGACCATTCAGGTCCCCTCCCACAATTGTTATTTCATTCTCCGAGAGGCCTGAAATGACAGCTATAAGGTTAAACCTGGTCCTTTGGGACACGGAAGAGGCCATATATTATAGGCTCTCACGTCATTGACTATGGATTTGACATAACTAATCTTCGCCCGGAACGAGAAGTACTAATATTACGGAAATATATACCTGATACATAGATACATACATACATACAAGCTTAACACCTAACTGGCGGTACCCGTCATATGACGGGCTAGAGAACAATGGACAATATGGCGGTACCCGTCATATGACGAGCGGCATTTTGAGAGAGGGTCCACGCGTTGGGAGGACGATAGGCGGGCTCTGACCGTTCGGCCCAACCACAGAGTCGCGACTGAGCCCACCACTGCAACATTCCACACCAACGGCCTCGCGAAACCAGGAAAAAACTGGGTTATTTTAGGGTTTTTCACCTCTCATTGCGCGATCTCTACAGGATAACCCGTGGTCGTACAAGGATGATTCAGGTGTCATTGGAAAACTCTATTATTGCCCTTTCATGGATACATAATTGTATTAAGCTCTGGCTCTTCTTTATGCATGAAAAAGAGCATGGAATGAAGCTCGTCTAGGGTAAATATGCCCGCTTGGCAGGTAGTAGATGTTACAAACGGCCCCGCTCTTTGAGAGTTAAAGACCGCTTCATCCACAGAGTGTGGTTTAAGTCTCTTTACTGTAGTACAGTACAAAAAAGACTTGCTGCAACACAGCCCCATCATGTCATTACAGTAGCCGATGTTGGTTAGCGCTAACAGTGTCTCAGCAAGACTCAATAAAGTCCCCCTGAAGCACTTGCACCTGGCAAAATCACACCACACCAGCCTTAACCATGCTACAATAAGGCAGCAACAAGAAATCACCGTAACTGCTACAGAGGCTGACTGCACCACCGAAGTGACGTGCGGCGGGGTCGCTGCATCCCTACGCCAGAGAGAAAGGCCGACTTGTGCCAGTGGGCTGTGAGAGTGAGGCACTAGAGAACCATGGGGCACACCATTATGGCCCTACTGCCTTCACCATTCTCAGGAAAAAAGTTAGAAACAAGAATGATGAAAAAGGTAAAGTCAGAACTGGCTATGGGAAGTAGAGGATACCAACCCTCACTCTGACAGATCCAGCCCACCACAATCAAGATCTATCTATCTATCTATCTATTTCCGGATGCCGTGATCCCCGAAGGGGTGGCCACGAACGAAACGGCCCCATGCACCTCTGTGCCCAGTCAGTCGACGCCCCTCCTCCTAACCAGCACCGCCTTCACTCATATACTTCTTAACTCTATCCTTCCACAATAACGATAAAGAAGGTCTATTTAATAAAGTGAAGTCTATGCTCAACTGTCGAATTATTTCAACCGTATTTCAATACCGTGAACGACCGCAGCAGTGCAAGTACTGGTACTGAGCTGGATACACAGGCCTAGTTTGCCTTTTTCCAGAGGATCTACTGTAAGAAACTGTAAGTATTAATATAAAATTGTGAGAATTTATACAGTACAATAATATCGATTATTGAGTATTGATTAATTTCACCATTGTAACCATTCTTTATTCACTGTTCACTGATTTCATGCATCGATTCAGATTGCAGAAAATAATTGATCAATTTATTAGCCATTAGCCTTCTAGCAGGCCATCCGGGCTCCTCGGTTCATCTCAAAGTGACTTAACGAATGCCATCCGGGCCACGAATGTTAATGTCACACAAATAACGCTTTTGCTAATAACGGAATTTTTCAGGCACCAATTAGACGTAATTGGCGAGAGCCTACTGTATGATTATGAAATAATATTATTGGTTCATTCATAAAATGTGAAATCTCAGTACTGTACTTTGTATTTGATTTACATTGTCATCAGCTAATGACAACTGACCTGTTGAGTGGCGCCATTATGGAATGTAAAGTTGCGTAGACAGCGTGAGAGTCGGTCCCGGACATGTAGCAGCCAGAGTGATGATAGGAGGTGGTGCCACAGGTTAACCACTTGCTGCCATTCATCATCTCCCTGTGGGGACACACTCTCCAACCCACCACCTATAGACTCACCAATCTTCTCCAACTCCACAAACCATTTGGCTGTCCCCTAAGAAATATATGCACAATTATAACTTCAAATGAGGTACCAGTATTCCTATCATAAATTCAATTCTAAATGAGCTGATGACATTAGGTGTACAATACAGTATATTGATTCATCCACAGCACCAAAGACAATTATACAGTAGACTGTACCTTTCTATTTTTCATGATATTAGGGCTATGAGACAGTTCTCTTAAGAGAGGCTGAGCAACACCGGAGGCAGAGATGACTGAGCATACCAGTCGTATCCATCCTGACACCTCCCACCGCAGTCCCTCCTCAGATCTGGAATGTGGCATTGGTGCTATAATAGATGGACATCTGATGTGAATGTGATATGGGATTTCAAGATTTGCTTTCAGAAGTCATATATTCTGAGACTTGAATGTAATAGATTTTAAATTTAGAGTATAAATAAGCACTGAGGGAATAAGAAAACAAACAAAATTGGGTTACCCATGATATTCTGCGAGTGACGGAGACAACGATTCCTGTTTACTTAGCATCTGAGGACAGTATACAGGTGGCGCTGGTAGGTAAACATTGGACGGTACAAACACTTCCAACTGCTGCACAACGCTGTCAATCCGCTCTACACAGTGACTCAGGACCCTGGGTAAGACCACGGAGGAAGACATGGCTGCTGCTTGTAGAAGGTTCTGGTGGGCTTGTAATACTGTCTGGTGGTCACTGAGGGCTGAAGGAGAGGTGTGGTCATAGTGGGGGCGGGAGTTGAGAAGTTGTCTGCTGATCAAACTGGATGGGTGGAGGCTGCTTGATATGCTGTAAAGTAGATTATAATGAATAAGAATATACATATATGTATACTATACCATACATTATATAACTTGATTAGTTGTTTTGTCTTTTTACTGTGTTTGTCTAAGTTTTGGTTTGTTTATTTTGCAAGTTTCACATTATAATATACAGTATTATACAGCTATTTCACCAGCCTATAGATAGTACAGTTGACTCGCCAGTCAGATGCTCTACCAATGCTCAATGCTGCCACCCTCACTATATTTTTCAGAGCATAGACCCAGCCTCTTGGAGATTTGTCATTGGGTGAACACAAGATGACTCATAGTATAATACAGTAAGACCCCATTTATCCGGTATCCAAACATCCAGTTGTTGTTGTTGTTGTTGTTGTTCCCCAAGCTGCCTGGCCGAACAGCCCCAAGGCCCCGAACAAGGCCAAGACCATAACCGTACGCCCCCACAGAACCCTCACTGCCGACCACAATAAAGCCTGGGTGACCGAAGCCACTCCATGGCGGGGAGCTGAGGAGGGTGCGGAAACGCCCGGGAAACCAAAGCCCCACCCAGGGCCCAAACATCCAGTTGTTGTTGTTGCTGTCGTTCCCTAGGCTGCCTGCCCGAACAGCCCCGAGTCCCTAAGGAAGGCCATGGCCACGATCGGGCTTTCCCACATGGCTCTCAAGGAGTGTAGATTATGTTTTTGGCGTAAGTTATTGTGTGGAATGCAGTCTTCTATGATGTGTTTAATAGTATGGGGTGCTGTGTTGCATCCTGGGCAGGTGTCGACAGCAGAGTTATCCAGTCTCTTCTGATAGCTCAGAAGAGCTGGATTGTGGGTAAGATCCTATATAGCGGTAGTCACCGTATTTTGTTTGCCCATTAACTAAGAATCCTTATTTATATCCTCATATCTCTTAGTTATTTTCTTTACTTACCTCAACAATACTAACCCCGATAGCTGGGGAGGGTATGAAATATATCAGGGAAAGAGAGGGGTTGAAACACGGCGATTAACTAGAATATAGCCATCTTGATTAACCAAGCCAAGACGTTGTGTATCCTTGCTTGTGATTGGTTGTTGACTATCGTGACGTCATCAGCCAAGGCGATGACGTCATTCCAGCCCTCGGCCAACATGTCGTCATTACTCCCGCTTATTTTAACACCCGCTTAATCTTACACCCGGTTAATTTTACATCAGCGGTGTACCTGTTTCACACAACGTGTATTATAAGGTCATTAGTGCACTGTGTAATTTGCGTCTTGATATTCAGTGTTTCTATTTATCAATACTAATTAGTATTCACCCCCCCCCCCATATTTGGCTCGTGAATGGTAAGGTTAATCTGCGAGAGCGGTATCGTCCCAAGATGAACTGATATAGGCTATTGGTAATTAGGCCTATAGGGAATAGGCTCGCACCCTTATTTTTAATGTTTTTTCCTCCAGATTTTGAGAAATGAGTGTATTCATGGTCTTAGTTATAATGCCAATGTTGGATACACGATGGGTTGAGGGGGGGCTTTGCCCCACCTCACCCCCCCCTGAATTATTGAAATTGTCATCTATGTTGCCAGCAGGGGGTAAATATTGATTATACTGCATAAAGAAGGCGTTTGTAAACAGTGAGGATGTCCGAAAGAGCTCTGAGATTGATTAGAATGGAGTTTTTTTCGGTCAATATTAACCCTCTCACCACGGAAGGGCTCTTGAACGCCCATAAAAAAGCATATAACAGGTACCCGGATGGTATCTTGAACGCCCAGTGGTTGAAAGCCTGTGAGCTTCGTGTGCGAGGCGTCGGTCCGACGCATGTAAACAACAGCCGGCTGGACCGTCGCCCCGCATCTCCGGCCACAAGAAGGAGAGCGTCGCTTGTTCGTGTGTGCCTGTATGTTGTTGTTAAGTATCGAAAAGTGGTGTAAAGTGGCTGTTTTGGCCATAAAGTTATCTCCAATGAAATCATCATCACAGCTCAACCAGTTGACTTAGAGAGCTCTACTTAATGCCATTCTACAGGTAAATAACACAGCTACGCTTGGGGATGCGCGGGAATGCGGGAAGCAGTCTGATTAACGAATATACGGTAGCCTATCCTAGACGTTTTTCGGCCAAAACACCCGGGTTTCGAGGAATATATATATAATACATAGCCGGGGCTGGAGGGTTAAGGAGACGGACCACAGCTATTTTCAAGGATTTTTTTTTGTGGATGTTATTTATATGATTTATAAGGTTTCTATAATAACATTTGGGAAAAATGTTATTTTAATACCACAAATTTTCCGAGTGTTTTTTTATAAACAAAATTGGTCATTTGCATCAATATACAGTATACAGTGGAGCCCCCATCCTAGCTGCTAATCGGTTCCGCAGAAATAGAGCTAGGATTGAAACAGCCAAGATCGGGGCACTGTTCTTATGGGGAAAATTCAATCGGTTCCGTGCTCATGCCAAAATTTGCGTCTTTTTCTATTTTTTGCCTATGAAAATATGTTCATTGACCCCCTGGGGGTAAGGGAATAGAACCCCCTGGGGGTAAGGGAATAGAATATGCCCCACGTGCCTTCTGCGTGTCGTAAGAGGCGACTAAAGAGGTTGGGTCGGTGGGCTTGCGACCCCCACCCGGAAAAAATATCGAAGCAAGGAAAAACGAACGAACAGCCTCGGATGCGGACGGAACCAATGTTGACGAACCACGACCGACTAAGGACATGCCTTCGGACATTCTGAGAATGGCTACGTGGAATGTTAGTGGCATGAATGATGGCACAAAAGAGAGAGAGGTTCTGGAAGTGTTAGTGAATGCCAGGCTGGATGTATGTGGAATGACAGAGACCAAATGGAAAGGTTCAGATGTGAGAGAGTGGGAGTGTGGAATGGGTGTGTGTGCTGGAGTGAGTGAAGGAACAGCGAGAGAAGGTGCATGTTTGTTTGTAAGTAGCAAATGGAAGGAATGTGTAAGAGAGTATGGGTCTGTGGGTTCAAGGATTGTGTGGGTGAGAATGAAAGTAGGAATACAAACGTGGGTGATTGTATGCGTGTATGCCCCGACAGAGGATATACTTGAAAGAAAGAAAGAGGAGTTCTGGATGAATGTGGAGGCGTGCCTGGAGAAGTTTGACAAGAACGAAAGAATATTTCTGATTGGGGATATGAATGGTAAGGTGGGTGATAGGAAAGTTGAGGGAGTGGTGGGAGGGTGGGGGGTACCATCAGAGGTGAATGGGAATGGTAGTGCACTTGTGGACGTATGTGTGGGGAGGAGGCTGTGGATAGCCAACACCTTCTTCCGACACAGAATGATCCACAGGTACACGTGGAAACAGATGTTGACGATGAAGGATAAGACAGTGGTGGAACGAAAGTCATTGATTGATTATGTATGTGTGGATGAACGAATGAAGAAATCTGTGATGGATGCTAGGGTGTATAGGGGTATTGGAGGGGGTCTGTCTGATCATTATGTAGTGGTAGCTAAGGTTAGGATACAAAAGAAGTGGGTGAGGAGAGCGGGAGGGAGGCGAGAGGAGGGTGGAATGGTGAGGAGGGTGGAGAGGTTGCAGGAGGAGGAAACCAGGGAGGAGTACAGGAGAGCAGTGGAAAGACGACTAGGTGGGTTCGACCTGGAAGTTATGGAGGAAGTGGAGGAGATGAGCAAGGTGTTTAAGGATGAGATCTGTGCAGCATGTGAGGAGGTGTGTGGAGTGAGGAGAAGAGGGAGGGGAGTGAAAGGTACAGCATGGTGGACAGAAGAGGTAAGAATAGCTGTGGAAGAAAAGAAGAAAGCATATAGAGAGTGGTTGGGTAGTAGAGGGAATGAAGATTCCGAGAGACAGAAACGAGCGAGGTACGTGGAGAGTAAGAGGGTGGTGAAGAGAGTAGTGAAGGAAAGTAAGAGAAGAGTAGATGAGGAATTTGGAAGGAATCTGAGTGTAAAATGGAGGGAGAGTAAGAAAATGTTCTGGAAAGAAGTCAAGAAAGTTAGGGAAGGTAGCAAGGGAAACAGTAAGGGTGTGAAAGATAAGAATGGGAGAATGCTAGCCGAGAAGCAAGAGAGAGAGTCGAAAGATGGAGGGAGTACTTCAGTGAGTTGCTAAATGAAAGGAATGAAGAGCCAGCAAACATAGCTGGATATGGTATGGGAGGGAGAAGAAGAGAAGTAGTGGAGGAGGAGGTGGGGATCAGGAGGTCAGAAGTGTGGGAAGCCATGAAAAGAGTGAAGTTGGGGAAAGCACCAGGAACAGATGGAGTGTGTGGGGAAATGTTGAGGTATGGTGGTGAGATAGTGATAGAATGGGTATGGAAAATGTGCAAACTAGCATGGGAGAAGGGGAGTGCACCCGATGACTGGAAGACTGGCATAATAGTCCCCCTATATAAGGGCAAAGGGGAAAGAGGAGTGTGTGGTAACCACCGAGGAATATGTCTTCTAAGCGTAGTAGGGAAGGTATACAGTAGGGTAGTGATTGAGAGAGTGAGAGTGAGAACGGAGAAATGGATAGGCGACGAGCAGGGAGGTTTTAGGAATGGAAGAGGATGTGTAGATCAGATTTTTACCCTGAATTGTGTTGTGGAGAAGTATCTGGAGAAGAAACAAAAGGTGTATGTTGCCTTTATGGACTTGGAGAAGGCCTATGACAGAGTGGATAGAGAAGGTTTGTGGAAAGTACTTAGAATATACGGAGTAGAGGGCAAGTTGCTGAAAGCAGTGAAGAGCATGTATGAGGGTGCAAAGGCGGAAGTACGTGTGGAGAGTGAGCAGAGCGAGTTCTTTGACCTGAATGTTGGTTTGAAACAGGGGTGTGTGATGTCCCCGTGGTTGTTTACTGTATATATGGATGGAGTTATGAAAGAAATACTATCAAGAGCAGTGGATGTTGGTGTATCGCTGAAAAGGGAGGGAATTGAGTGGAAGCTACCTATACTGCTGTTTGCGGATGATACAGTTCTGATGAGTGATAATGAATGGGAGTTGCAGGGTCTGGTAAATAAGTTTGGAACAGTGTGCGAAAAACGGAATTTGAAGGTAAATACGGGGAAGAGCAAGGTTATGGTCTTCGAAAGGGGTGAAGTCACAGAGTGTGAGGTGAAGCTGAACGGTCAGGCTATGGAGATCGTCAACTCTTTTAAGTATCTGGGCAGTGTGTTGAGTAAAGATGGGACTATGGATGAAGAGGTGCGGGAGAGGGTACAACAGGGGAAGAGGGTTGTAGGAACGCTAAAAGCAGTAACAAGAAATAGGGTGGTCAGTATGGAAGTGAAGAAGTCCTTGCATGACAGTGTGGTAATCCCGACACTGACTTACGGAAGCGAAGCATGGACGTTGGTTGAGAGACTCAGACCAAGAGTGAGAGCAGTGGAAATGAATTACTTGAGGAGTGAGTGCGGAGTTACATGGAGGGATAGACAGACTAATGAGGAAGTAAGAAGGAGGTGTGGTGTGGAGGTAGATGTGCTGGAAAGTGTGAAAAGGAACAACTTGAGATGGTTCGGCCATATGGAACGTATGGAAAGCGAGAGAATGACTAAGAGGGTGTACGAGAGCGAGGTGGAGGGACAGAGGGGGAGAGGTAGACCGAATATGAGGTGGAAGGATGGAGTGAGGAAGTACATGAACGAAGGCGGTGCTGGTTGGGGGGAGGGGCGTCGACTGACTGGGGACAGAGGTGCATGGGGGCGGTTCGTTCGTGGCCACCCCTTCGGGGATCACGGCGTCAGGCAATAGATAGATAGATAGATAGAAAATATGTTTTATTGTACACAAATTAAATTTTATGCATTATACTGTATCATATAATACACCATAGAATAAGTTTTTAATAACTAGAAAATAAAAGGCCCAATATCTAAACAATTACCGCACTTTTTCCCAGTGTTAGGCTATGAAAACATGTTTTTTGTCTAGGCTACATCAAGTTACTGTATTTTAAACAGGGTGTCAATCCAGAAAATATGAATTGTGTTATCATTATGGTTTATTATTTTGTTATCATTATAGCGCGGCGAAGGCGCGAGCTCTAGGGGGATCCGGGGGCATGCCCCCCAGATTTTTTTTTTGAGAATTTAGGTGTCTAAAACAGTATTTCCTGCAATCAAAAAAACAATCAAGATGGAAAATATGGATACCAAAATTGTCAATTTAGCCTAGCCTACCTTTTTTTTTGGGGGGGGGGGGGAGTTTCTGTTTTCATTATACAAAAAGTTAATTTGCGTTATCACTAAAAAAAAACAGCGTCGTTAGGCTAGGCCTAAAATTTTTCGCATGATAGAAGCAATGCCCCAATCTACAGTATTTATGGTTAGGACTGTCATTTAGCCATGTCTATATTATTATTTACAATGCATAAGATTTAGGCCTAGGCTACTTGAATAATTATTATTCAAGTAGCCTAGGCCTAAATCTTACGCATTGTAAATAATAATGTAGACATGGCTAAATGACAGTCCTAACCATAAATACTGTAGATTGGGGCATTGTTTTTATCATGCGAAATTTGTTAGGCCTAGCCTACACAGGGAACATCAGGGGCCTATACCCAAGAAATAACCAATCAAAGGTCCCTATGTTAAAAGAAATGGCATTAAAAGAAAATGTGGCCTTTCTCGCCTTAACAGAAACCCACTTAAATGAAAACCATCTAGATGCAGAGATTAATATGCAAAACTATACCCTATTCAGAAGTGATAGACAAGGGAGGAGCCATGGTGGAGTAGCAGCATACATCAGGGAGGACATAGCCGAAGGTGCCAAAACACTACATTCCTTCTCCAACGGCACCACGGAATTGCTCTCTGTTTATGTGACAAAGCTAAATCTAATCCTTATCACCATATATAGGCCACCCAACACCAATCTAGATCTCTTCAGAGAAATCCTAGGAAAGTTGCAAAATACCCTGGACAACCCCCCAAATCTAACCACTGAGGTACTGATCACAGGTGACCTAAATTTTCCATCCATATCATGGCCAACAATGAACATCAGCAGCGGCCCAACAATGGACGACAAACACCAGGCAGAAGAGTTCATCTACTTAATTGAAAACAACTTCCTAACCCAATTTGTAACCGAACCCACCAGAGGAAACAATATCCTAGATCTTATACTCAGTAATAATTTCAACCTCATACATTCATACGAACTAGAGAGCACGATAATGTCCGACCACAAACTGATCCTCTCAAAGGCCAACATAAATACCAACATCTCCCCAAGTGTGCTCCCACCACCTGATGCACTACTGGTACCGGAAATCTCCCTCACCAACCTGAACTTCCATAGCCCAGATATAAACTGGGACACCATTAAAGAAGAACTGGGGCAACATGACTGGTACAGTACTTTTAGGGGAAAAAATGCTGAAGAAATATTCAATATTTTTCTAAGCGCTTGCCAACAGATCTGCAGCAGAAATATACCGAAGAAAATCCCAAGACATGAAAGAAGGAAGAGACAGATCGCCCGGGACAGAAAAATCCTACTGAGAAAGAGGAGCAACCTAAACAAAAGGTTACATAGAGCCAATTTTGCACCAGCGAGCGAAAGAATAAAAGAACAAATCTGTGACATCGAAACCAAACTTCTCCGTTCCCATGACACTCAGCGAACAAGAGATGAACAAAAAGCAGTGTCACATATCAAAACAAACTCAAAGTTCTTTTTTAGCTATGCAAAAAAGAAACTAAGAAATATGTCAACAATTGGCCCACTCGAAAAGACCAATGGAGAACTTGACGGAGATCCAAAAAACATTGCACAAATACTAAGCAAGCAATATGAGGACACTTTCAGTCAACCGGACAAGAACAAAATAGTGGAAAACCCAACCAACTTTTTCTCGGAGCCCACCCCAACAGCCTGACAAGAACAAATCCCATCTGTAGAAATTTTGAGGAAAGACCTCACAACAGCCATTGACTGCATAGCATCAAACTCGGCAGCCGGACCTGATGGATTCCACACACTTTTCTTGAAAAACTGCAAAGACCAACTAGCAACACCCCTACAACTACTGTGGTCAGAATCCTTAAATTCTGGCTTGATACCATCAGCACTCAAAGTGGGAATAATTACCCCTATACATAAAGGAGGCTGACCCTTTGGTGGGCTGACCCTTTGTCAGAGTGAGGGTTGGTGTCCTCTACTTCCCATAGCCCCTTCTATCTTTTTCTCCTTCTGCATCTCTAATTTTTTCAAATGGCGTAGGGATGCGGCGACCCCAACGCCCGCCACTTTCTGGTGCAGGTAGCCTCCTCTGTGGTGGAGGGGTGAGAAATTTCCACCACCGCTTTTCTCCGGTGAGACGTAGAAGTCGGCTAAAGGGGATCGGGGGCGGGGGGCCTGGTATCCTTCTCCCCTTAAATAAATCTACCAAAAAAACAAGACAGAGATAGGGGCGAGGGAACGCGTTCGTGGTCCCGGACCCTAAGAATAGGAGCTTTGAATGTGCGTGGATGTAGTACGAATGAGAAGCGAGAGGATATTGGAAGGTTATTTGAAAGAAGGATGTATGATGTCCTTGCACTGAATGAAACAAAGATGAAAGGAGAGGGAGAAGTGGATTTTGGAAACGTGATAGGTAGAAAGTCTGGAGTAGACGAGGGAGTCAGGGGGAAAGAAGGAGTGGCTATTATTGTGAAGGAGGAGTTGAGAGAGTTTATAAAAGAGTGGAAAGAGGTGTCATCAAGGCTAATGTGGATGAGAATGCGGTTTATGGGTGAAAGGTGGGTTTTTGTAAGTGCGTATGGACCAGGAAGTGAAAGAGAGTTAGACGAGGTAGAGGGTTTCTGGGAGGATTTGAGAGATTGTCTACAAGGGTTTGATGAAAATGAAAATGTTATAGTTTTAGGGGACCTAAATGCTAGGGTAGGAAATGAGCCTGTTGAGGGAGTCATCGGTAGTTTTGGTGTGGATGGTGTAAACGAGAGTGGAGAAAGACTGAAAAATGTATGTGAAGAGTGTAGATTGAGTGTAGGTAATACGTTCTTCAAAAAAAGGCGTATACACAAGTACACCTGGCATAGACTTGTGAAGGGAGAGATTGTAGAGAGGGCATTGATGGATTATGTGCTGGTGACAAGGGAAAGATTGTGTAGACTGCTGGATGTGAATGTGATGAGAGGTGAGGCGGAGGGTATGTCAGATCATTACCTGGTGGAGGGAAAGCTAAGAGTTACAGGAGAATAAGAGACAAGCGTGAAGTAAGAGAGGTAATAAAAGTTAGTGAGTTAGAGAAGAGTGAAAAAGAGAGGGAGTACAAGGAAAGACTAAATGAAAAGTGGATGGAAGTGAGAGAGATGGAAGAGAGAGAAGTAGAGGTTGAATGGCAACAGTTTAAGGAAGGAGTGAAAGCAAGTGCAGAGGTAGTATGCGGAAAAAAGGAAAGTAGGAGGCAGAGGTATCAGGAAGGGAAGCGAGTGGTGGAATGATACGGTGAGAAAGGCAGTTGAGGAGAAGAGACAGTGTTTTGAGAGGGTTTTACAGGATGGTAGTGTTGAGGTATGGGAGAGGTACAAGGAGAAAAGGAGAGAGGCAAAACGGAAAATTAGAGAAGCGAAAAAAGATGCAAACGAAAGGTGGGGCAAAGGCTGAGTGAGAATTTTGAAGAACGAAAGAAGATGTTCTGGAAGGAAGTAAATAAAGTAAGGAAAGGAGGACAAAAGAGGGAAGAGTCAGTGAAAGATGAAAATGGAGAATTACTAGTGGAACCAGTTGAAGTGAGGAAAAGATATGCCGAGTATTTTGAATCTTTGTTAAATACAAGAGATGGAAGAGAAGCAGTGATTGAAGCAGAGGTGGATGGAGATAGGTTACCCAGGCCACCCAGGTGGCAGGGAATGAATGAAAGGATTGAGGAAAATGAGGTGAAAGAAGCAGTGAAACAAATGAGAGCGGGAAAAGCAGAAGGTTTGGATGGTATTGCTGTGGAGTGTATAAAGAAGGGTGGAGATGTGATAATAGATTGGTTGGTGAGACTTTTCAATGTGTGCTTTGCTGTGTCAATGCTACCAATAGACTGGAAGAGTGCATGTATTGTGCCGTTGCACAAGGGGAAGGGAGATCGGCAGGAGTGTTTAAGTTATAGAGGTATTAGTTTATTGTCAGTGGTTGGAAAGCTGTATGGCAGGGTGTTGATAGAGAGGATAATAAAGTGTACGGAAGTTGCAATAGGAGAAGAACAGTGCGGTTTTAGGAGGGGAAGAGGGTGCGTGGATCAGATGTTTGCAGTAAGACAGTTATGCGAGAAGTATTTAGAGAAGCATAAGGAGATATTTTGGGCTTTTATGGACTTGGAAAAAGCATATGATCGTGTGGACCGTGAAGCAATGTGGAAGGTGTTAAGGATTTATGAAATTGGAGGAAATTTGTTAGAAGCAGTTAAGAGTTTTTATGAAGGGAGCAGAGCATGTGTGAGAGTAGGAAATGGTGAGTTTAAGTGAATGGTTTGAGGTAAAGGTAGGTTTGCGACAGGGTTGTGTAATGTCACCATGGCTGTTTAATATGTTTATGGATGGTGTGGTGAGGGAGGTGAAAAGGAGAACTATGGGAAGAGGATTGGGTTTAGTAGGAAAGAATGGTAGAGATTGGGAGTTGAATCAGTTGCTGTTCGCTGATGACACAGCATTGGTGGCGGATTCTGATGAGAAACTGCAGCGGGTAGTCAAAGAGTTTGGTGTGGTTTGTGGAAGGAGGAAACTGAAGGTGAACGTCAATAAAAGTAAAGTAATGGTGTGTAATAGGGGAGAGCATAGGGTGAATCTAGATGTGAGGCTGGATGGGGAAATATTGGAACAAGTAGAGTGTTTTAAATATCTAGGAGGAACAATAAGCAGGAGTGGAGGTATGGAAGTGGAGGTAAAACAGAGAGTGTGTGAAGGAAGGAAGGTTTTCGGAGCAATGGGAAGTATGTGGAAGACGAGAAATCTCGGAGTGAAAGTAAAAAGTGCACTGTATCAAGGAATTGTTGTGCCAACAGTGATGTATGGGGCTGAGACATGGGCTCTGAAGAAAAAGGAGAAAAGAGGGCTGGATGTGATGGAGATGAGCTGCTTGAGGAGTATGTGTGGAGTTACTCGTAGAGACAGATTGAGAAATGAAGAGATACGTAGGAGAGTGGGGCAGCAGGAACATTTGTCAGCCAGAGTGGACAGAAGGGTGCTGAGCTGGTATGGTCATGTTGAACGAATGGGAGATGAAAGGCTTACAAAGAGAATATGTGAGTCAGGTACAAGGGGAGATAGAAGGGCAGGAAGACCCCCATTGAGATGGAGAGACTGTGTAAGAAAGGCTTTGGATGATAGAGGAATGACTATAGATCAGGCAGGGGAAGTGGTGGTGGACAGGAGTGAATGGAGAATGCTTGTGAATAGTTGAGTGAACACGTGGTCATTTGGAGTAAGGGGTCGGGCGCAAGTTGGACTAGATAATAGTCCATCAGGCGCCTGGCCCGGGGAGACGATTAATATGAAGGGTGTGCCTGGAAGTGTGGTGGGAGGGCTTGTCGCTTTGGCTCCGCTGCATGTCTGCCTGCCGAGATCGGAACCTCTCCTGGTGGTCAGGGGCCGGGGGAGTGCTGGAGCGACCTTGGTAACCCTGGTCTCTGGGTCTTCTCCTGGGTGACCTGGATGTGTGAGAGTTTGTGTTTTTTATCTGTGTTTATTTTTTGTTTTATGTTGTGTTTGTGTTTTCCCTGTTCTTGCTCTGTCTTGAGTCGGCTACCCCCAAAATGGGGATTGGGCCTGAGCATATAGATAGATAGATAGATAAAGGAGGCAGCAAAGGGTCACCCAAACAGTATAGACCAGTGGTGTTAACTTCCCACCTGATAAAAATCTTTGAACGGGTCCTGCGTGACAGAATGACTGAACACCTAGAAAAAACCGGTGCTTTCAACGAGGGACAGCATGGATATAGGAGGGGGCGATCCTGCCTCTCCCAATTACTACTCCATTATGAATCCATTCTAGAAGAAATGCAGGATGGGAACAATGCTGACGTGATCTACCTGGACTTCGCGAAAGCATTCGACAAGGTAGATCACGGGATCCTCCTCCACAAGCTAAGATCTCACGGGATATCTGGGAAGGTAGGACACTGGATCCACAGTTTCCTTAAGGACAGGACCCAAAGAGTGACAGTACAGGGGGCCCTATCAGACCCTAGTAAAGTGGTCAGCGGTGTACCTCAAGGCACTGTACTGGGTCCTCTCCTCTTCCTCATAATGGTTGGCGACATCGATGCCGGCCTAAGACACTCATCAGCCACTTCATTCGCCGACGACACGAGGATAAAGAGGCTCAAACTTTTGCTAGAAACTCCACTTTGGATGATTCCGGTGCTATTCTTCCCTCTCCGCCCTCCTCTCTCTTACTTATGCCTAATATCCTAATCTCTTCTAAAGACGTACTTTCTACCCTCTCTGGGCTTAACACTAATAAGGCGTACGGTCCGGACGGTGTTCCTCCTGTTGTTCTCAAAAACTGTGCTTCCGTGCTGACTCCCTGCCTAGGCAAACTCTTTCGTCTCTGTCTATCCTCTAACGTCTTCCCTTCACGCTGGAAGTTTGCTCACATTCAACCTGTCCCAAAGAAGGGTGACCGCTCTCAACCCTCCAACTATCGTCCAATTGCTCTTATCTCTTGTATTTCTAAAGTTTTTGAAACTATTCTTGCTTCCAAATTTCTTAAGCATTTCTCTTCTCATAATCTGCTCTCAGATCGCCAGTATGGCTTCCTTAAGGGTCGCTCTACTGGTGATCTTCTTTCATATCTTACTAACTCTTGGTCATCCTCCTTTCGGGACTTCGGTGAGACTTTTTCTATTGCACTAGACATATCGAAAGCCTTCGATAGAGTCTGGCATAAATCTTTAATTTCTAAACTACCCTCCTTCGGTTTCTATCCCTCCATCTGTGCCTTTGTCTCTAATTTCCTTTCCGGCCGTTCCATAGCTGCGGTTGTGGACGGCCATTGTTCACTTCCTCACCCTATAAACTCCGGTGTTCCTCAGGGCTCTGTCCTATCTCCTATTCTCTTTCTAATTTTTATAAATGATCTCCTTAACTGTACCTTAATTCCCATCCATTCATACGCAGACGACTCAACCTTACACTACTCCATTAGTTTTTCAGAACGCCCCAGCCAGCAATCCCTCAACGACAAACGTAATGAAGCCATAGAACTCTTAAATTCTGATCTAAATACTATTTCCAATTGGGGCAGAGAAAACCTTGTTAACTTTAATGCTTCCAAAACCCAATTTCTCCATCTATCTACCCGTCAGGATCTCCCAGCGGACTATCCCTTATTCTTCAACAATACAAAAATCAACCCTTCATCTTCTCTCAATATTCTTGGTGTCTCTTTTTCTTCTGCTCTCATTTGGAAGGACAATATTACCAGTCTTGCTAAGGCAGCCTCCCAGAAGCTGGGTGTGCTCAACCGCCTTAGGGGGTTCTTTTCCCCTGCACAGCTTCTTGCTCTGTACAGGGGCATAGTGCGGCCTTGTATTGAGTATTGTTCACATGTATGGGGAGGTTCCTCTCACACCGCTCTCCTAGACAAAGTTGAAAGGAAGGCCTTTCGTATCATTAACTCCCGTCCACTCACCAACTCTCTGCAATCTCTCTCTCTCCGCCGCAATGTTGCATCTCTCTCGCTATTCTATCGCTACTATAATAATCAGTGTTCCTCAGAGCTATCCCAGTGCATACCACCTCCTTTACGTAGGGCACGTGGTACCCGTCTTGCAACTCAATCCCACCCCTACTCTGTGCAACTCTCCAACCCAAGAGTGAAACGTTACTCTCAAACTTTCTTCTACTCAACATCTGAGCTCTGGAACTCTCTCCCAGAATCAGTCTTTCCCTCTTCCTATGACTTAAATTGCTTCAAACTCCGTGTGTCCAGGCATTTTGGCTCGAACGTCCCTTGATTTTGGCCCTGTCACTCTTTCAACTATGGGGGAGGCACTCGCTATAGGCAGTTGTTGTTGTTGTTGTTGTTCCCCAGGCTGCCTGGCCGAACAGCCCCAAGGTCCCGAGCAAGGCCAAGGCCATAAAGCGCCCCCACAAAACCCTCCCTGCTTACCACTAACAAAACCCAGGTGACCGAAGCCACTCTAAGGCAGGGAGCTGAGGAGGGCGTGGAAACGCCCGAGAAACCAAAGCCCCACCCAAGGCCCTGTGCCCCTCAGCAATTATGAAGGGAAAGTTGAGGGGCAAGGGAAAAATGTGACGCTTTGGCTCCCAATCTGCCAACTTTTAGGTTGGCAGTAGGGAGGTCGATCCACGGAAAAGACGCCGTCACTTGAGATCTAGAAGATATATAAGTAAAAGGAACAGTCAGAGTAAGCTATGGGTATGGCAGAGATCGCTCAGCTCTCACTCTGATAGACCAGCCCATCACCACATGACTAGAACCCAATCCTCTCAGCATCAGCTAGGAAAGGCCCTAGAAAGCCGCCTTTGGCGGGGGGATAGCTCCCCTACTTCAACTCCTTTCGGAGTTGGGCACCCGCCATAACTGCTATAACTGCTAACTGCTATAGGCAGTTATGCCTTTTGCCTCCCTCAATCACATAGAAAAAAAAAAAAAAAAAAAAAAAAGATAGAGACCGAGGAAGATACCAGACTACTCCAACAAGACCTAGAAAGAGTCGTAAGCTGGGCAAAAAATATTAACATGGCTCTCAACGGAGAAAAATTTGAACTCTTAAGGTATGGGGGCAAAGAACTTATCAAAAGCTCGACTCACTACCAATGTGATCAACAATTAATACCGGCCAAAGACCACACTAAGGATCTTGGGGTATACATGAGTAATGATGCCACCTTCTCCTACCATTACTCCAAAATCACTCGAGCAGCACGACAACTTTCAGGATGGATCCTTAGGACCTTCAACACAAGAGAAAGGGTGTGTATGCTGACCTTGTGGAAATCTCTGGTGCAGCCCAAACTCGAATATTGCTGTCAGTTGTGGTCCCCACACAAATCAACAGACATAGCAAAGATCGAGGCATTACAGAGAACTTTCACAAGCAGAATTTCAGGAGTCAACCACCTAAATTACTGGGAAAGGCTCAAAGAACTGGGGCTTTACTCTCTCCAACGTAGACGAGAGAGATACGTTGTAATTTACGTATGGAAGATACTAGAAGGAAGGGTTCCAAATGTGGGATTGGTTGAAAACGCAAATCCAAGAAGAGGACGCCTATGCTACGTCAGAAGCACTCAAGCCTCCACACAGCGAATGAAGACGCTAGTTCACCACAGCTTCCAACACAACGGGACCCGACTCTTCAACAGCATCCCTAGAGAGCTTAGGGATCTAACTGGTGTAACCGTTGACACCTTCAAACACAAACTAGACAAGTGGCTGGTTAGAATCCCAGACCAGCCACCAACACCAGGCTACCCAGGCTCCAACAACAGTCTCCCATCAAGAGCCCAAGACCCTGAGATGAGGAGGGGAGCGCTGCCCGGAACATGCGGAGGTCCACCTTAGCTGCGTCGCTCCCAGACGGAATTCTTCAAAGGTAATCAAAGGTAAGGTAAGCCTAGGCCTAGGTTCTAAATTCGTCCAGCCACCCCTCAAGTACCCATTTCGCCCCAAATACATCCAATAAATACATATTATGAGGAAAAGACGTATTATGAGAAGATTACTTACCAGACATATTTTATTATAAATCATTGTCATATTTAGCCTAGCCTAGGCTAGGCAATTCAATCGCTTTCGTCCGACATGGACTGGTCTTTGCTGTGTTTTGAGCATGAAATTCCTTCATTGCTACCACCAGGCCAACCATCCCTATCACTAGATGTACTAGAGGTTATAATAAACGCGAGAGATAAGGGGTTCAGGCACAAAAAGGCTTGCAAACGGTTGTTTTGTCAACACAGATACTAGCTAAACTGCAAGCGTCTGCTTAGTGATGACGTCATACAAAGATGGCGGCATCTTGCGCATTTGACGAACGGATCTCGGATTCACTCGGATTTCGTCTCTAAACGGCAAGCTACTGGCAGATTCATTCGTTATGTTAAAACAAAATTATTGTTTTTGTTTGTTTTCTAGTTTTATGTCGAGTTTTTCGTTATTTTTGCTATTTTTTCGGGTTTCGGCTGGGATTTTGATGCGAGGAATGAGGCTTTTGGCGCGAGAATTGAAATGGGGAATATTTGGTGTGTGGTGCGAGGATTGAATCAACGAAGACCGGTGTAGCGAGGATGGGGGCTCCACTGTAGTGTTTGTAATTACTGTAATTAGAAATCTCGGGAAAACCTATTTTCCCCATTAGGCCTATCGATCGATGTTGAGACACGCTCGCTCCCCGATAGTGATTTGAAAAGACATTAGCCTAACCTAACAACCTTACCTAACCTAACCTAGTGGAACGCCTAGTATTACAACTAATTACGCCCGACCTACCCCTAGCTCCAACACAACATGGCTTTAGGCCACTGTACTCCACAAACACTCTTCTCACAGACCTTACACAAAGAGCTTTTGACGGCATCAACTCAGCTAGACCACCACACAGATCACTATTAGCCACACTCGACATTAGTAAAGCCTTCGATGCCATCCCCCGCCACAACCTAACAAACAAAATCTACAACACAAACATCCAAACATCCATACTCATATCTCTCACCGATCCATCCACTCACTCACAGACAACACGCAGCTGCATGCACGACCTCCCGAAATCCATCCTTCCGAATCCTCCCTTCCTCGCGAGGACAGAGTCCACCTGGCCAGGCTGAGATGCGGACACCATCCAGCTCTCCTGAGCTATCAGAAGAGACTGGATGACTCCGTTGTCGACGCCTGCCCGGGATGTAACACAGCACCCCATACCATTAAACACATCATAGAAGACTGCATTTCACACAACCACTTACGCCAACAACACAATCTACACTCAATGAGAGCTCTGTGGGAAAGCCCGATCGTGGCCATGGCCTTTCTCAGGGACTCGGGGCTGTTCGGCCAGGCAGCTTAGGGAACAACAACAACAACAACAACAACAACACAAACATGCACAACAACACAAAAAGGTGGCTGGCCAACTTCCTAGCAGGCAGATGTGCACACGTATCTTTTGCCGGTCAGTCATCTAAAATCAGAAACTTTCCAAACGGAGTCCCACAAGGATCCGTCCTATCGCCCTCACTCTTCAATCTGTACATGCACGATATAACTACACCCAATACGCCCCAAATAAACTTAGCCTCCTATGCAGATGACATAACACTCACATGCACACACCATGACCCAAGAAGAGCAACAGATCTCCTTCAACCCTATCTCAACACGCTACATGGCTGGTGCACTACAAACAGACTTAATCTAGCTCCAGCCAAATCCACCGCAACCCTGCTCACAAGCTGGACAGGTGAACACGAATACATCCCTCAACTCACCATAAACAAGTAAACAACACACCCCTAACACATACACACACACCCAAAATCCTAGGAGTAACATATGATACTCATATGACATTCAAACAGCACACCACAAACATTAAAAAGAAACTGACACCCAGACTTAACGCCCTCAGGTCACTTGCTCACACAAAATTTGGACACAACAAAGAAACTACCACCACAGTATATAAACAATACATAAGATCAGTGATGGAATACGCAAACCCAGCCTGGGCTTCTAACCTAGCTGAAACACATCATAAGACCTTACAGACTATTCAAAACAAAGCCCTGAAGATCATTACAGGCTGCACAGCTACTGCACCCACAGATCACCTACATCAAGAAACCAAAATCCTCAAAGTCAAAGACCATCTGGACATGAGAGGCACTCAATTCCTGGCAGCAGCATCCACGAACCAAGACCACCCACTAAACTACATGGCAACACACCCACAGACACCAAGAAATATCAAAACAACACCCAGCACACGGTATCACACACAATTATTGTCCTCTCTCCCTCCCTGCCCACCCCGAACCAACTTCCAGAAGCACATCCATACTCATATCTCTCGCCAATCCTTCCACTCACTCACAGACAACACGCAGCTGCATGCACAACCTCCCGAAATCCATCCTTCCGAATCCTCCCTTCCTCGCGAGGACAGAGTCCACCTGGCCAGGCTGAGATGCGGACACCATCCAGCTCTCCTGAGCTATCAGAAGAGACTGGATGACTCCGTTGTCGACGCCTGCCCGAGATGTAACACAGCACCCCATACCATTAAACACATCATAGAAGACTGCATTTCACACAACCACTTACGCCAACAACATAATCTACACTCAATGAGAGCTCTGTGGGAAAGCCCGATCGTGGCCATGGCCTTCCTCAGGGACTCGGGGCTGTTCGGCCAGGCAGCTTAGGGAACAACAACAACAACAACAACCTAACCTAGTATTATGGGTGGGGGCTGCCGCCCCCACACCCCCGCTGGTTGAGTACTAGGCTAATCCCTTAACCTCTGAAGTGCGCATGGGGGTAATTGGAAACGTCCCCCTGTGCTGACGTATTTGAGGTGTTTCCGTCACTAAAATATTCATTGTGCCATTAATAGCATTAATATTTATCCATATGCGCCTATTATGGGTTGATTATAAAGGTATTAACCTGAAACAACAATAAAACGAGTGAAAACAGCGTTTGGATGGTCAAAATCGGAGATATAGCCCGCGAGTTGTATAATGTATGGGTGAGGCAATCTGCTTTCCCGCCAATTTCCCCCAAGGCCACTGAGACACAGTCGATCGATACTCTCTCTCTCTCTCTCTTGCACTCGCTTGCTATCAGTGATGACCACACCCTCCAATCGGATTTCTAATGTTAGCACGAAAATATACCTCAGAATAAGGGAATAACAGGGAAAATAGGTGATAACTGAAGGAGAGGAGGAAAGTGGGGAAGGAGGGGAGGTAGAGGACTGAGATTTTGCATGGCCCAGGGGCCAAAAAAAAAAAAAAATAAAAAAAAAAAAAAAAAATAAAATTTTTTTTTTTTTTCGATGTCAAAAGTTGATTTTTATTTTCTCTGACTCTTAAGAGTCTTCCCGCAGTGCGCCGGGGGAACTCTTAAGAGTCTCCCCGCAGCTCCCGGGTTAATAACAAAATAAAAAAATTGGCTGTCAATTATACGAAGGTAAATTTGTTCATGGAAATTAGGGAAAATATCAAGGAAACTGTGCAACTTTTATTTCGTGTTTTTTTTGGGGGGGGTTTTAGCTAGTTTTCATCATTACACAGTGGTTGTCATTAATTAGAATCATGGGAAAAACATTTTCCCCATCATCCAACAATCTTAAGATACGGCCCCCGATAGTGGGGAGGGCTATGAAGTACAGGGAAATTGAGGGGTAAAAGACGAAAATAAGGGGTAATATTAGCGTAACCTAACAACCTTACCTAACCTAACCTAGTATATTAGGTGGGGGCTGCCGCCCCCACACCCCCGCTGGTTTGGTATTTAATTAATAAAAGATTGACGGTCGCCAAAACAGGTAATTGTAAGGGTGAGAGAACTCTATTTCTTATTGCTAATCTGGCAACCTCTGCGTCATATGAGTCTGAAGGGGTTAAGTGGGCTAAGAGTTAATCAACATGGCTAAATTGCAGATAATGTTTCAACATCACTTTTTCTTTGATATAATTCATGCCCTCTGCACCTATATGGGTTATTATTGACGAGGTAAGTGAACGAAATAAGTCTGTATTGAGGATATACTGTACATTAAAGATTCCGTGGTAAACGTAGCCTAGGCTTGGACCCAAATAACGACGGTATAAAACCCTTACCCTTGGTGTACTGGAGAATAATGGTCTGCAGCCAAATTAACACAATGCCGCTGGAAGCTCCGTTCGTAATCCCGTTAAATAGAAGATGTTGTAGGTGTTTTCATAAAGCAAAAACACTTCACTATTCATTGAACAACAGTTCCACCATTTCAAATATGGCCGACTGGCCCGACTCCCGAGAGATTATAAACACCAAGGATAATAAATGAATCAATGTGACGTCTTAAGAGGGATTGAGAAACAAAAGAGGCTCATTATATGGACTGACGTGTATTTCTACACCCGTTAAAATGTCGCGAGAATTTGTGACATCACCGTCTAAACAGTGACGTACTCCCACAACAACCATTCATATGCCATCATCGCTCGTGACGTCACACCCAGTTTATTGACCAATAGAATATCAGTATACAACTCGACTCACCTCCACTCGTCGTCCACCAGCTGAGCTGGGAAATTGTAAAAGTGAGTTCACAGATGCCCTCTAATTTCATTTACCAAGTATATTTTCCATTTATACTATACTACGAAGCAACATATATATGTACAAACAACAAATATGCTATAACACTGCCCAGTTCTTGAGATATAATGCATACCGTTATGCAGGAATATACCGGATTGTGCCCACATCTCAGCCTAGCCAAGTGGACTCTGTCCTCGCGAGGAAGGGAGAATTCAGAGGGATGGATTTCGGAAGGTTTTGCCTGCAGCTGCATGTTGTCTTTGAGTGATTGGATGGAACGACGAGAGATATGAGTATGGATGTGATTCTGGAAGCTGGTTTGGGGTGGACAGGGAGGGAGAGATGACATTATTTGTGTGTGGTATCATGTGCTGGGTGTGGTTTTGAAATTCCTTGGTGTCTGTGGGTGTGCTGCCATGTAGTGTAGTGGATGGTATTGGATTGTGGAGGCTGCAGCCAGGATTTGAGTGCCTATCATGTCCAGGTGGTCTTTGACTTTGTGGACTTTTGTTTCTTGATGTAGATGATCTGTAGGTGCATTAGTTGTGCAGTCTGTGATAGGGCTTTGTTGAATGGTCTGCAAGGTCTTGTAGTATGTTTCAGCTAGGTTAGAAGCCCAGGCAGGGCTTACATATTCCATCACTGATATTATGTACTGTTTGTATACTGTGGTGGTAGTTTCTTTGTTGTGTCCAAATTTTGTGTGGGCAAGTGACCAGAGGGTATTAAGTCTGGGTGTCAGTTTATTTTTTATGTTTGTGATATACATACATACATACATAAAATTTTAAGACTGAGTGCTCCACACATACGTGCAGTTTCAGTCTCTTGTCCTAATGGCGGCGTTCCAGGCAACCCTGTTAAGGGCTGCTTCACTTGTCAAGTTTTGGATATGAGATCGGCACATATAGTCCGATCCCAGGTCTTCCTCGGTCCACCCCTTGGTGTAGCTCCCTCCACAATCACAGACCTGCATCTTTTCACCCAATTTTGTTCATCCATTCTCTGCACATGTTCATACCATCCCAGTCTACTTGTACGCATCTCCTCGCAAACATTCTTTATACCTAAACGTCTCCTCAGCTTATCATAGAGAAAGTGAGAGATTGTTTTTTAACGCAACATATTACTGAGATGACAAGATATAGAGATGGGAAGCAGGGGAGTGTACTTGATTTGATTTTTAGCAATGAGGAGGATATAGTGGAACATGTCAATGTCGATAGCCCTATAGGTTGTAGTGACTATGCCTGTATAAGTTTTAGTTGCAATATTAAAACAGAGAGGGATGATAGAAGCAATAAAAAAATATACATGTATGATAGAGCAGATTATGAGCTGCTGAGATGGTGTTTGGACATTGCCTGGGGGGAATACTTGAACGGTGAAGACGCTGAAGGAATGTGGAGGAAGATTAGAGTCAAACTGGAGAATGCTGTATCCAAATGTGTACCAGTAATGGAATATAAGGATAAAACAAAATTGAGGAAAAGAACGAACCCAGAATTGCCAATGAAAAGAAAGCTTTGGACATTGATAAGAAGAAAGAAACGATTGTGGGAAAGACTAAAATTGTTAAAAAAGAACAGGGGGTCTAGTATAGAAGCTAAAGAAGTGGATTTGGAACGCAGACAAATAAACAATAAAATAAGGTGGGAGACAAGGAGGAGAGGGAGAGAGAGATTGCTAGAAATGTGAAGGATAATCCAAAAATATTCTGGAAGTACATTCAGGAAAAGTTGTTGTTGTTGTTGTTGTTCCCCAAGCTGCCTGGCCGAACAGCCCCAAGGCCCCGAGTAAGGCCAAGGCCATAAACGAGCGTCCCCACAGAACCCTCCCTGCTGACCACAATAAAGCCTGGGTGACCGAAGCCACTCCATGGCGGGGAGCTGAGAGGGTGTGTAAATGCCCGGGAAACCAAAGCCCCACCCAGGGCCCTGTGCCCCTCAGCAATTATGAAGAGAAAGTTGAGGGGCAAAGGAATAATGTGACGCTTTAGCTTCCAATCTTGGTAGATTGGGAGGTCAATCCACGGAAGAGACGCCGTCACTTGAGATTTAGAAAATATATAATAAAAGGAACAGTCAGAGTAAGCTATGGGTATGGCAGAGATCGCTCAGGTCTCACTCTGATAGACCAGCCCATCGCCAGTCAGGAAAAGTTAACAAGAAGAGTAGGTATCCCAGAACTGATAGACCTGAAAGATGGGAATAGAGCAGAAACTGATAAGGAGAAAGCAGAGGTCCTGGGGAAATACTTTGGGGAGGTACTAACAGTGGAGTCGGTTGATGCAGTGCCTACTATTCCCATCAAACAGGCACTAGCACTAGAACTAATAGAGTTTTCCCATGCAAGAATAAGGAGGGCTATAGAAAAAATGAACAGAAGTAAGTCCTCGGGACCGGATGGGATACATCCAAGAATCATAAAGGAAGGAGGTGAGATGTTAGTAGAGCCATTAAAAATGTTATTTGAGGTATCTTTTAATACAGGACAAATCCCGATTGACTGGAGAGAGGCGAACATAACAGCTATATTTAAGAAGGGAAAGAGAAATGACCCAGGAAATTATAGACCAGTCAGTTTGACAAGTGTTGTGTGTAAACTAATGGAAACGGTAATTAGAGAAGGAATAATGGAGCATATGAAATCAAACCAACTTTTCAGTGGGAGACAGTTCGGATTCTTGCCGGGGAGGTCGACGGTACTACAGCTAATTAAGGTGGTAGATGATTGGATGCAAATTCTGGAGGATGGTGATGTTATAGACGTGGTATATTGCGATTTTATGAAGGCCTTCAATAAGGTCCCACATAAAAGGTTAAATAGAGAAAGTTAGAAGCTATAGTATAGGGGAGAAATGTGTGAAATGGATAGAAGCCTTCCTGAAAGATCGGAGACAGAGGGTACTGGTGAATAGAATAGGCTCGGGGTGGAGGGAAATTACAAGTGGGGTACCTCAGGGATCTGTGTTGGGACCACTACTGTTCGTTATATTTATCAACGACTTACCTGAAGTTATAACCAATGGAAGTGAGATATACCTGTATGCGGATGACACTAAGCTGTATAGAAGAGTGAGGAGTAAGGAAGATGTAGGTTTTCTTCAAGGAGATGTGGAGGGCATGAAGGGATGGTCTAAACATTGGTTAATGCCTTTTCATCCAAAAAAATGCAAGTACTGTACATGTGGATTGGGACAAGCAAGATAAACAAGGTAGGATACAGTATGTATGAAGCGATGGAGGAAGTGAATGCAGAAAAGGATATAGGAGTAGTGATAGACAATAAGTTAAATTTCTCAGAACATTTAGCGGAAAAGATAAACAAAGTCAATAGAATTGTAGGGCTGAAAAGGAGGACATTTGTGCCACTTGACGAAGAAATATTCAGGAATCTCTATACAGCACTGGTTAGGCCGCACCTGGAATATGCGAACCAGGTGTGGGCTCCATATATGGTAAAGGATATAGAAGCAGTGGAGAAAGTGCAGAGGAGAGCTAGCAAGCTAGTACCAACGTTGAAGAACGCGGGCTATGAGCAGAGGTTGAGGACACTGGGCCTTCCGACACTGGCATATAGGAGAAAGAGAGGGGATATGATAGAGACTTTTAAGATAGTGTCAGGAAAGTATGATGAGGATGTGTGTGAAGGTATCTTCTTGATGCGGGAGGGAACAAGAACCAGAGGACACTCTAAGAAAATTTACAAAGAAAGAAATAGGCTTGAAAAGGCAAAGAACTCATTTTGTGATAGAGTGGTAAATGAGTGGAACGCACTGCCCCAGTATGAAGTCGATTCCGAATCAATAAGGAAGTTTGAAAGTAATCTTGATAAAGCATGGGGAAGACAAGATTTGAAGTTTGATTATAAAGCAAAAATACAGAATAGTAAAAATGTTGCGTGTGCTGCCACCGCCGCCAACACAGTGAACGACCGCAGTAGTGCAAGTACTGGCACTGAGCTGGATACACAGGCCTAGTTTGCCTTTTTCCAGAGGATCTACTGTAAGAAACTGTAAGAATTTGTTATTCTATCCTGCAGCCTAGCCCCACACATTCACCTCACCATTCTCATCTCATTACGTTCCATTCTGTTGACATCCTCTACTTTAACGGCCCATGTTTCTGAGGCATACGTCATTGCACTTCTAACACATGAGGCATACACCTTTCCCTTCAGGGGGAGAGGCATTCTTTTTATGGTCAGAATTGGCAGCAGTTCTCTGAACTTCCCCCAGCCACATCTAATTCTAGTGACAGTGGCAGCCTCGGACCCACCACCGGCAGAGATGGTATCTCCTAGGTAACAAAACTTGTCCACCAGCTCCAATGACTCACTTCCAAAATTCGCAGCCACAGGATCATCATTTAACCCATCGGATCCGGGGAGCCTCATATGATCCCGATCGCTGTGTCCGGGGCCATTTTCGTACAGTCACACTTCATAATTCAGTAGCTACTGATTGAGAACACCTAGAGCAGTAAATTTTTTTGCAAATTGTAGAACATTTTGTTGTCTGTAGACTGCCGTTGAGATGACATCGCTACAACGCGTGGTTGCCGAGTTATGATGATTTTAGCGGCAATTTTTAGCCGCGTATTTTGCCTCATATGAGGCCTCCCGGATTCCTGACAATTATTTGTATTGCCTCATATGAGGCCTCCCGGATCTGATGGGTTAACACAAGCTCACCTTTGCATACTACGCACTAAAATTTCTCGATTTCTGACTTATCCTTCGGCAGGGGTCCTTTTATTCTACTACAGCGCTTACTCCCATGGTGCACCCAACATCGACAGATGCTAAATCGAATCGAGTTAGCGCCCACACCCTTTCCACACACTGCACATGGGTATGCACCGCTCTTTTCCACATTGCCTCGTCTCAATCTACAATGCATAACCTTGGTTTTGTTAATTTTGACTCTTAAACCCTTGCTCGCCATGCCCTCTCTCCATCTTCTGAATTTGGCCTCAGCATCTTGCACAGTGTCAGCTATTAGGAATAAATCGTCTGCATAAAACAGTTCCCACGGGAGTCCGGATCTAAAATCTCTAGACAGTGCCTCCAGGACCATAATAAAGAGGAGGGGCTCAACACTGAACCCTGATGAATGTCATGAATGTCATTAGACTATCATATGTTACTCCTAGGGGGTGGGGGGTGTATTAGGGGGATGTTGTTTATGGTGAGGTGAGGGGTGTTTTTCTATTTGGCTGGCCAGCTTGTGAGGAGGGTTGCAGTGGATTTGGCTGGGGCTAATTTGAGTCTGTTTGTAGTGCACCAGTCATGTAGTGTTGTTGTTGTTGTTGTTGTTGTTGTTCCCCAAGCTGCCTGGCCGAACAGCCCCAAGGCCCTGAGTAAGGCCAAGGCCATAAATGAGCGCCCCCACAGAACCCTCCCTGCCGACCACAATAAAGCCTGGGTGACCGAAGCCACTCCATGGCGGGGGGCTGAGAGGGTGCGTAAACGCCCGGGAAACCAAAGCCCCACCCAGGGCCCTGTGCCCCTCAGCAATTATGAAGAGAAAGTTGAGGGGCAAAGGAATAATGTGACGCTTTAGCTTCCAATCTTGGTAGATTGGGAGGTCAATCCACGGAAGAGACGCCGTCACTCGAGATCTAGAAAATATATAAGTAAAAGGAACAGTCAGAGTAAGCTATGGGTATGGCAGAGATCGCTCAGGTCTCACTCTGATAGACCAGCCCATCACCAGGATTATAGTCATGTAGTGTAATGAGATAGGGTTGAAGGAGATGTCTTGCTCTGTCTGAGTCTTGGTGTGTATATGTGAGTGTTATGTCGTCTGCTTAGGAAGCTATATTTATATGGGGTTAGTGTATGTGTATCTGTGGCTAGCTGGGGCGAGTTTGGTTTTGGTGGTGATAATGATTGGGAGGTGGTTGGAGCCTTAGGTTCTTACCACCCTCCAGGATGTTGTGGGGGCGAGTTCTGGGGAGCAAAAAGGTGATATCTGGAGAGGATGGGTCGAAGAGGGCTTGGTGGGGAATATGGGTATGTTGATGGATGTCGTTAAGGATGAAAAGGTTATGTGATTGGCGTTATAGGACCAGCCCTCTGTCTGTGTCAGGGTTGTCTACAAACCAGGCCGATGTCTTGGCATTGAAGTCACCACCCAGGATGATGTGTGGAGTGTTTGTGATTTGTTGTAGTTGTGGTCTGTAGTCGTTAAGTACTATATGGGATGTTTGGGGGGGGATATATGTATTTAATTTATTTATGATGGTTATGTTGGATTTGTTGCAAGTGCATATTTTGTGGTGGGCTGACCCTTTGTCAGAGTGAGGGTTGGTGTCCTCTGCTTCCCATAGCCCCTTCTATCTTTTTCTCCCTCTGCATATCTAATCTTTTCAAATGGCGTAGGGATGCGGCGACCCCAACGCCCGCCACTTTCTGGTGCAGGTAGCCTCCTTTGTGGTGGAGGGGTGAGAAATTTCCACCACCGCTTTTCTCCGGCGAGACGTAGAAGTCGGCTAAAGGGGATCGGGGGCGGGGGGCCTAGTATCCTTCTCCCCTTAAATAAATCTACCAAAAAAACGAGACAGAGATAGGGGCGAGGGAACGCGTTCGTGGTCCCGGACCCTAAGAATAGGAGCTTTAAATGTGCAAGGATGTAGTACGAATGAGAAGCGAGAGGACATTGGAAGGTTATTTGAAAGAAGGAAGTATGATGTGCTTGCACTGAATGAAACAAAGATGAAAGGAGAGGGAGAAGTGGATTTTGGAAACGTGATAAGTAGAAAGTCTGCAGTAGATAAGGGAGTCAGGGGGAAAGAAGAAGTGGCTATTATTGTGAAGGAGGAGTTGAGAGAGTTTATAAAAGAGTGGAAAGAGGTGTCATCAAGGCTAATGTGGGTGCGAATGCAGTTTAAGGGTGAAAGGTGGGTTTTTGTAAGTGCGTATGGACCAGGAAGTGAAAGAGAGTTAGACAAGGTAGAGGGTTTCTGGGAGGATTTGAGAGATCGTCTACAAGGGTTTGATGAAAATTTTATAGTTTTAGGGGACCTAAATGCTAGGGTAGGAAATGAGCCTGTTGAGGGAGTCATCAGTAGTTTTGGTGTGGATGGTGTAAACGAGAGTGGAGAAAGACTGAAAAATGTATGTGAAGAGTGCAGATTGAGTGTAGGTAATACGTTCTTCAAAAAAAGGCGTATACACAAGTACACCTGGCATAGACTTGTGAGGGGAGAGATTGTAGAAAGGGCATTGATGGATTATGTGCTGGTGACAAGGGAAAGATTGTGTAGACTGCTGGATGTGAATGTGATGAGAGGTGAGGCGGAGGGTATGTCGGATCATTATCTGGTGGAGGGAAAGCTAAGAGTTATAGGAGAATAAGAGACAAGCGTAAGGTAAGAGAGGTAATAAAAGTTAGTGAGTTAGAGAATAGTGCAAAAGAGAGGGAGTACAAGGAAAGACTAAATGAAAAGTGGATGGAAGTGAGAGAGATGGAAGAGAGAGAAGTAGAGGTTGAATGGCAACAGTTTAAGGAAGGAGTGAAAGCAAGTGCAGAGGTAGTATGCGGCAAAAGGAAAGTAGGAGGCAGAGGTATCAGGAAGGGAAGCAAGTGGTGGAATGATACGGTGAGAAAGGCAGTTGAGGAGAAGAGACAGTGTTTTGAGAGGGTTTTGCAGGATGGTAGTGTTGAAGTATGGGAGAGGTACAAGGAGAAAAGGAGAGAGGCAAAACGGAAAATTAGAGAAGCGAAAAAAGATGCAAACGAAAGGTGGGGTCAAAGGTTGAGTGAGAAATTTAAAGAACGAAAGAAGATGTTCTGGAAGGAGGTAAATAGAGTAAGAAAAGGAGGACAAAAGAAGGAAGAGTTAGTGAAAGATGCAAATGGAGAATTACTAGTGGAACCAGTTGAAGTGAGGAAAAGATATTCTGAGTATTTTGAATCTTTGCTAAATACAAGAGATGGAAGAGAAGCAGTGATTGAAGCAGTGGTTGATGGAGATAGGTTACCCAGGCCACCCAGGTGGCAGGGAATGAATGAAAGGATTGAGGAAAATGAGGTGAAGGAAGCAGTGAAACAAATGAAAGTGGGAAAAGCAGAAGGTTTGGATGGTATTGCTGTGGAGTGTATAAAGAAGGGTGGAGATGTGATAATAGATTGGTTGGTGAGACTTTTCAATGTGTGCTTTGTGATGTCAAGGGTACCAATAGACTGGAAGAGTGCATGTATTGTGCCGTTGTACAAGGGGAAGGGAGATCGGCAGGAGTGTTCAAGTTATAGAGGTATTAGTTTATTATCGGTGGTTGGAAAGGTGTATGGCAGGGTGTTGATAGAGAGGATAATAAAATGTACGGAAGTTGCAATAGGAGAAGAACAGTGCGGTTTTAGGAGGGGAAGAGGGTGCGTGGATCAGATGTTTGCAGTAAGACAGTTATGCGAGAAGTATTTAGAGAAGCATAAGGAGATATTTTGGGCTTTTATGAAATTGGAAAAAGCGAATGATCGTGTGGATCGTGAAGCAATGTGGAAGGTGTTAAGGATTTATGAAATTGGAGGAAATTTGTTGGAAGCAGTTAAGAGTTTTTGTGAAGGGAGCAGAGCATGTGTTAAGAGTAGGAAATGGTGAGTTGAGTGAATGGTTTGAGGTAAAGGTAGGTTTGCGACAGGGTTGTGTATTGTCACCATGGCTGTTTAATATGTTTATGGATGGTGTGGTGAGGGAGGTGAAAATAAGAACTATGGGAAGAGGATTGGGTTTAGTAGGAAAGAATGGTAGAGATTGTGAGTTGAATCAGTTGCTGTTCGCTGATGACACAGCGTTGGTGGCGGATTCTGAGGAGAAATTGCAGCGGGTAGTCAAAGAGTTTGGAGTGATTTGTGGGAGGAGGAAACTGAAGGTGAACGTCAATAAAAGTAAAGTAATGGTGTGTAATAGGGGTGATCATAGGGTGAATCTAGATGTGAGGCTGGATGGGGAAATATTGGAACAAGTAGAGTTTTTTAAATATCTAGGAGGAACGATAAGCAGGAGTGGAGGTATGGAAATGGAGGTAAAACAGAGAGTGTGTGAAGGAAGGAAAGTTTTCGGAGCAATGGGAAGTATGTGGAAGACGAGAAATCTCGGAATGAAAGTAAAAAGTGGCAATGTATCAAGGAATTGTTGTGCCAACAGTGATGTATGGGGCTGAGACATGGGCTCTGAAGAAAAAGGAGAGAAGAAAGCTGGATGTGATGGAGATGAGCTGCTTGAGGAGTATGTGTGGAGTTACTCGTAGAGACGGATTGAGGAATGAAGAGATACGTAGGAGAGTGGGGCAGCAGGAACATTTGTCAGCCAGAGTGGACAGAAGGGTGCTGAGCTGGTATGGTCATGTTGAACGAATGGGATATGAAAGGCTTACAAAGAGAATATATGAGTCAGATAAAAGGGGAGATAGAAGGGCAGGAAGACCCCCATTGAGATGGAGAGACTGTGTAAGACAAGCTTTGGATGATACAGGAATGACTATAGATCAGGCAAAGGAAGTGGTTATAAACAGGAATGAATGGAGAATGCTTGTGAATAGTTGAGTGAACACGTGGTCATTTGGGGGAAGGGGTCGGGCGCAAGTTGGACTAGATAATAGTCTATCAGGCGCCCGGCCCGGGGATACGATTAATATGAAGGGTGCGCCTGGAAGTGTGGTGGGCGGGCTTGAGGCTTTGGCTCCGCTATATGTCTGCCTGCCGAGATCGGAGCCTCTCCGGGTGGTCGGGGGCCGGGGGAGTGCTGGAGCGACCTTGGTGACCCTGGTCTCTGGGTATTCTCCTGGGTGACCTAGATGTGTGTGAATTTTGTGTTTTGTCTGTGTTTGTTCGCTGTTTTGTCTTGTGTTTTGTCTTGTGTTTTGTGTTTTCCTGTTCTTGCTGTCTTGAGTCGGCCACCCCAAGAAAATACAAACAAACAAAAAAATAATAAAATAGAGGAAAATAAAATAATAAATAGGAAAAGTGGGGATTGGGCCTGAGCATATAGATAGATAGATAGATAGATAGATAGATAGATAGATAGATAGATAGATAGATAGATAGATAGATAGATAGATAGATAGATAGATAGATAGCATATTTTGATGGATTGTATTTCTGTTGTGTTATCATGTGGGGGAGGAGGGATTTCGTATGAGCACTGGTGTCTGTAAAGATTATTTCTTTGTGAACCAAGGTGATGAGTTCACCGCCGCCGCCGTCAGCCCGGTCCTCTCTGATGGTTGTGAATTCATGAAAAGTAAGTGTTTTTTGTGTTATGCAAATTTTGTTTCTTGTAAGATGGCAATGTGTATGTTATGATGAAGTGTGAGAGTTCGTGTTTCTTTATGTTGATGCCATCTATGTTTAATTGAAGAATGTTAATGTTGTGTGTGCGGTGTATGTTGGGTGCTGCTGCACGGGGATGGGGCGAGGGTGGGGCTAGGGAGGAGGGAGATGGTGGTGGGGATGGGGATTGAGGTGCAGGAGATGAGGGTATGGATGGATTAGGTTGGGGTGGGATGTGAGGGGTTGAGGATGTGGGGGTATGGAAAGGATTGGTGGGTTGGAAAGGAGAAGTGTAGGGGGTTTAGGAGAGGGATTTGACTGGGAAAGGGAGGGGCATGACGACCAGATCCAGGTGTTTGTGTAGTGTTCCGTGGAGGAAAATGTTGTGCAGATGAAATGGGTCCAGTTCCTGCATGAATTGTAGATAACTGAACCCTTTGTGTGGCGACGAAGTGAAAGGTTTTGAGCACGTTGGACATATGTATTTGTGGGTGGGTCCTGGGTTGCTCTCGATGTCTTCGACTAGAAGAAGACTTTGAAAAATAACAGCCGGAGAGTGATTTCTACGTGTAGAAAAAAACAGTGTGATGCGTGTGTGTGGTTTTGGGAGGTGAGGTACTTGCCCGGGCGACCGAAGCCACTCCCAGGTTCTCTGGCCCCCAAGAAGGGGCAGGGGTTTATTGTGGTGGTTTGGCTCCCAGGAACTGCTCCCTATGGTCGGCAGCCGGCTGTCCTCCATCAAACGGCGATTTTGTCCATGGCCGGGAGGGGTCGGCAGCCACGGGAGGTGGACCCAAGACGCAGACGTCGCCACTCCAGGTTAAACCGGGTCCTTTGGGACCCTGCTAAGGCCATATATTACATATAAGCTCTGGATGACTCTGTTGTCAATGCCTGCCCAGGATGCAACACAGCACCCCATACTATTAAACACATTATAGAAGACTGCACTCTATACAATCACTTACGCCAACAACATAAACTACTCTTTGTGGGGAAGCCCGACCGTGGCCATGGCCTTCCTTAGGGACTCGGGGCTGTTCGGGCAGGCTGCCTAGGGAACGACAACAACAACATATAAGCTCTCACATGATTGACTACGGAATCACTACTAAATACTGTACTGTATAAGGATTTCCTTCCTTCCCTTGGGGTTGTCAAACCCGTAATGTAGTGTAGCTACTGTACCTACCTGTCATTGTGAAGTACACTACCAACAAGACTGGCAATTAGGGAGGTTCTGTCATCCCCCAGGTTGTGAGCCAGGGTAGTAAGATCCCCCCACTGTCCCGCCAGAGCCAGTGCTTGGCCCACCACCCTTGGACTCCACGGTAGCATGGGGGCAACTGGATGGACTCCCTCATTTAACTCGCCTGCAAACATACAATGCAAACTTTAGAAGAGATAAATAAGCCAGGATAAACATTAATACACAATGTTACTTACAATAATTATTTGTTTTAGAGAGCTTCATACTGCCCAAAGAATACATGAGTTAGGTAATGATAATAAAAATGTGTAAAGGATGCTACAAAATTCTCCAAATTATAGCTTAACCCCTCGAGATGCACAAGAAACTTAAATGAAAAAATATCAGGTCTTTTAATTTGATTAGGCTGCCAATGGAGGGTGCACTCAGAAACAATTTATTATCACTCCCAATAATAAACCCACAATAATCGTGCCTACTGTAATGAATTACAGTATACATAAATAGAAAGAGGAAAGCCCATACTACAGTATGAATGCATGAAATTTGGAAACAAAATAGATATTTCATACTGAAATTTGCTCTATAAAAAAATAAATAATCGTTCTTCGGCGTTCAACTCATGCCAAGGCTGAGCAATAAATTCTTTTTACTGTAATATGAAATACTGTATAAATAATTTTTCATGCGCTTTCAAACAGAGAAGTTTCTTTCCATCAATAGTTTTTTTATATGATTATAATCGTAAATCTTATACAGTACAGTATTCTTGATTTTTAGTATGGCTACAGAGCCTAAAATGTTCACTCATAAATAATTTTCACCCACCATACTTGCATCTACTGCAATCTAATATAGTGAGGTGGGAATATGAACATGATTAGATTAATATCCAGTATTCGAGAATGGATAAAAAGTCATAGGCGTGTGCATAAACCTTTAACCGTCTTGGTGGTGTAATGGTTAAGGTGTCTAAAAATCTGTGTGTGATAACCCGGGTTCGAATCCTGTTGGATCACATATATGTTTTCATAATTTCATTGGAGGTGTTTGGTGTTGTGGTGAAATTAATAAAAAATAGAATATCTCAAAAGATAGAGGAAAGGCTAATCCAGAATATCACCGTAGAAAACCACACAAAACTCTCATATAATGATAGATAGAACTTATTCCAACTAAACTATCTATCTATCTATCTATTGCCTGACGCCATGATCCCCGAAGGGGTAGCCACGAACGAACCGCCCCCAAGCACCTCTGTCCCCAGTCAGTCGACGCCCCTCCTCCCAACCAGCGCCGCCTTCATTTATATACTTCCTCACTCCATCCTTCCACCTCTCCTTCGGTCTACCTCTCCCTCTCTGTCCTTCCACCTCGCTCTCGCTCACCCTCTTAGTCATTTATATTTTTCCAACTACAGTACTGTACAGCCGAATTCTAATGGCTTTTAACCCTTTCGCTGCGGGTGACGTTCTGGAACGTCCTGGCAAGTTACAGCAATTTCCAGGTAAAAACCGTAAAAATCGAGTGTCAGTGGGTGGGAGCGTGAGGGGCCCACCTCCGACCTTCAGAGCACCGAGCGGCTCACTGAGGTTGACTGTGTCTCGCGCGGGTCTCTCTCTGTGTCTCCCAACAGTGTACCCAGCGAGCGAGTGTTACATAATAGCGGGTTTCCCGCGTTTCACTGGCACCACTGCGGGTGAACCAGACCACGTATTGGGCCCGTTCTGGTGTCATTTTGAAGCTATTCTCGCCTAGTTTTCGGCAGAATACACTTCATTTAATGCAGATGCTTGATTTATCATTCAGGAGTGCCTGAATATGCTCTAATTAGCCCAAACATAGCCGCAGCCAATGGGTTAATCAGAATTTTGAGTGAGGACACTAGGTTATTACAGTATATATATGTGAAATAAGAAATATTTTTCACGCTCTTTTTAACTGTCATCAGAATGAATTTATCATCAATACATACATAAGGGAAGGAAATAAGTGGAAGTTGCCTGTATTGCTGTTTGCTGATGATACAGTTCTGATGACTGATAGTGAATGGGAGTTGTAGGGTCTGGTAAATATGCTTGGAACAGTGTGTGAAAAACGGAGTCTGAAGGTAAATGCGGGGAAGAGTAAGGTTATGGTCTTTGAAAAGGGTGCAGCCACAGAGTGTGAGGTGAGGTTGAATGGTCAGGCTATGGAGAATGTCAGCTCATTTAAGTATTTGGGCAGTGTGTTCAGTAAATATGAGAGTATGGATAATGAAGTGTGGGAGAACAGGGAAAGAGGGTTGTAGGAACGCTGAAAGCAGTAACAAGAAATAGGATGGTCAGCATGGAAGTAAAGAAGTCCTTGTCTTCATAGCGCAATGGATAAATGCACTGAATTTCGGTGTGAGCATCCTAGGTTTGAATCCCTGGACTGCCACATGTATTTGTTGATTTCATTAATTGAGTTTAGGAGTAAAGTCGGTTGGTGGAGGTAACATAATACAGTAATTACAATGTGGTAATCCCGACATTGACTTACGGGAGCGAAGCATTGACGTTGTTGGAGAGACACAAACCAAGAGTGAGAGGGGTGGAAATTAGTTACTTGAGAAGTGCGTGCGGAGTTACATGGATGGATAGACAGGCAAATAAGGAAGTACGAGAGCGGTGTGGTGTGGATGTAGATGTGCTGGAAAGTGTGAAAAGAAACACCTTGAGATGGTTCGGCCATGTGGAATGTATGGGAAGCGAGAGAATGACTAAGAGAGTGTATGAGAGTGAGGTGGAAGGACAGAGAGGGAGAGGTAGACCGAGAGAGAGGTGGAAGGATGGAGTTAAAACATAGGTTTGATTCCCAAAGTGAAGTAGAGAAAACCTAATACAGGTATTTAGTAAGGCCCCGTAATCATTGACGACTTCGCCTATTAGTATAATAGTCTCCATTCAACATCCCGCGCCAACATTTTGAATAGCCCGCACGGAAGTTAACCTGGAGTACTCGTCATAAGTGCACGCTTAATTCCCTTACGGGATCGTCATTTTGATCGGGTACCCTACAGAAAAAAACTCTGTAAATAATTAAAAAAATAAAAATAAATAAATATCTGTTATCATATGACTTGCCATATGCATGGATTTCTCATGTTTCGCTTCCCCAACACCAGGCCCTCTAGCGGCCATCGTCTTCCTTCACTGATATACCAAGAATAAACTATAGAAATCAACGAATGGGAAGTGGGATGGTCGGGAGGGACAGTGTCGTCAATGATTACGGGGCCCTGCTAAATATTAGGTTTTCTCTACTTCCCTTCGGGAATCAAACCTATAATTTAATAGGGCCCCTCCATCATTGACAACTTCGCCTGATTAGCAAGACTGGAGGCGGGACATTCTTAAAATATCCTACCCTTAGGGACAAGGAATCCAAGTAAAAAAAAATTTCAAAGTTTTATTGTATGCAAACAATATATAAAAAAGTATAAAAGATTTGCAAGCAGTGCGTGACATTAAGAAACTGCTTGCTCATGATCAGATCTTTACATTAGATCGTATGCATGATAAAGTTCCCGAGAACTTTAACTCTGCAGTAGTTATTCGTTCCATTCTTAAAACTATTTGTACATTAAATATATTTGTACAATCTTGTAAAAAAACATACATAGTTGCAACTATGCGAGATATCTTCTTAGAATTAACATAAAATTAATATTGGACTGTAGAACCCGTCCTATCACAGCTCGTGATTCATCAAAATCTTCAGGGGCACGGAGGGGATATGGGCTATTTATTCCGCACCCCCCCCCCCCCACTTTTTAACAACAAAACTTAAATTAATAGAACATTACCTACTGTACCCGTTGACGTAAAGCTACACAGGTACGCTTTGGTTTATCTAGAGCGACGGACAGGTAGCGTGTTAGGAACGTATGATTGGAAGCCCATAATTGAGTATTAGCAATGTCTTCTACTGAGAAATTTTGTAGAAATCTGAGAGAGACTGCCCATTTCCTGATATCGTGAGCCCTGCCTATCACGCCGGGATTACTTTCCCTAATAACGTCCACAAGCAAGGAAGCTAACTTTCGTTTTGTAACACGCTTACCTGTCCGGTTGACCCATAAAGCACCTGGTTGGCGAGGCTGCGTAGCCCTCAAAAACATTGTGAGTGCTTGCACAGGACATAAAAGGTGATGAGTGAGGCCCCTCTTTAAAAGCCGGGACGGAAAATTCAGAAAATACATGTTCAGAATGTTCGTTCTTAGCTATAAATGTGGGAGACGGCGCGATTTGTACATGATCGTGCAGTCTCCCAAACCTAAGGCAATTAGGTTTGTTGCTCATCGCCGCCGCCTCAGACATCCTGTTTCCAGTGGCGAAAGCCATGAGGAAAACAGACTTTTTCAAAAGTGAATCAAAATCCGGCGCATTATTATATTTGCGTGATTGAAGTACTGATAAGTCTTTGTCAAGTGACCAAGTGGGCATGAACTGACGGGGCGGTGGACGTAGCTTGAAACACGCCCTCATAAACCCTTTCTCCTCCGCCTGCGGTATGGAAAGGCCAGTGAGATAAAAAAGAGGGGGTTCTAATGGCAGACAAATTATTTTTTAAAGTGGTTACTGACAAATGTTTTTGTTCGAATAGATAGTCTAAATATTTGAGGCAGTAGTTTGCCCTGACTCTACAATCCAGGTTGTGAAGGTTTTCCAATGGGATTGATATTGAAAAGGATATAGGAGTAGTGATAGATAATAAGTTAAATTTCTCAGAACATTTAGCGGAAAAGATAAACAAAGCCAATAGAATTGTAGGGCTGATAAGGAGGACATTTGTGTCACTTGACGAAGAAATCTTCAGGAATCTATATACAGCGCTGGTTAGGCCACACCTGGAATATGCAAACCAGGTGTGGGCTCCATATATGGTAAAGGATATAGAAGCAGTGGAGAAAGTGCAGAGAAGAGCTAGCAAGCTGGTACCAACGTTGAAGAACGCGGGTTATGAGCAGAGGTTGAGGACACTGGGACTTCCGACACTGGCATATAGGAGAAAAGAGGGGATATGATAGAGACTTTTAAGATAGTGTCAGGAAAGTACGATGAGATGTGTGTGAAGGTATCTTCTTGATGCGGGAGGAACAAGAGAGACACTCTAAGAATTTACAAAGAAAGAAATAGGCTTGAAGCGAAGAACTCATTTTTGTGATAGTGGTAAATGAGTGGAACGCACTGCCCAGTATGTAGTCGATTCCGAATCAATAAGGGAGTTTGAAAGTAATCTTGATAAAGCATGGGGAAGACAAGATTTGAAGTTTGATTATAAAACAAAAATACAGAATAGTAAAATGTTGCGTCTGCTACCGCGCCGCAACACCGTGAACGACCGCAGCAGTGCAAGCACTGGTACTGAGCTGGATACACAGGCATAGTTTGCCTTTTTCCAGAGGATCTACTGTAAGAAACTGTAAGAAAGATATTGTTTCCTGGTAGACATAGTGTACTGGTTCATTAATTTATTAGTGACACTCTCCCCAAATTGAGCTAACCATTTGGCATGGTAAATATCTATAAGGCAAAACTGAGCGAGGTCCGAAGGTTGCCAATTGTTTCCAAGTGGAAAGTGGAGACCTGGAGGGACACCGGGTTCCTGCACCACTGTTGCAATTAGTGGTACCACACCTGGGCTGGCCATAGCGGCGCGATCATCGCGACTCGGCCCCGGTAATCCCTCAGCTTGTGAATTACTTTGCACATTAGCACAGAATCTGGTGGAGGAAACAGATAGATTGAGGTCCACCTGTTCCAATCTGCAGACAATGCATCGGGTCCCCCCGCCGGGGTTACCTCCTGACGAGTGAGGAAGAGGGGGAGTCTGTGGTTCTCTGTGGACGCAAACAAATCCACTTGTGGACGGGACGGCTTTGCAATCATCTTGTCAAAGATAGCCTGTTTGATTGTCCATTCTACTAGAGTGCTCCGCTGGTGAGAGAGAGCGTCTGCCCAGACGTTCGCCACGCCGGGAAGATATGTTGCATGCAGGGAAATTCCTAGCGATTCGGCCAGGGCAAAAATCCGTTCGGAAACCTTCAACAACTCTCGTGACCTCACTGAGCCCTGTTTCTGAATAAAAAAAAATGCAGTTTGGTTGTCCATTCGGAACGCTATTGATTTGTTTTTCAAAGTCATGCCGTGAGTTTGGAGAAAAAGAGGGGGACTAAAAGCTCTTGCTTGTTGATATGGGACTGACTGTCGGCTGACCATGTGCCTTGACCTTGATGACCCAGGTTGGACTGATAGCCCCAACCTAGTGCCCCAGAGGCGTCTGTGTCTACCCATACCGTGGGAGGGGGAGAAACCCATGTTGTGATAGAGTGGAGGACTTCTCGCTTGGTTCAGACCGAGAGTAAGCTGTGGATTAATGGAGGAATTGGCCATAATTTCTTCTACAGCAAGAGAGGGAAAACTTTGTTGCCTTCCAGGATTAATCGTTTGACTGTCAACCGGCCCAACTTCACAGTTAATTGTATCCAGTTGAGAGAGCCGACTAGGGAATCCCACGTTTTCCTGGTCGTATCCAGACTGTGGAGAAAACGGAACAGTTTCTTGCGGAACCTGCTCCGGTTGTCCACACTCTGAGTAAGAGTCAGATTGGTGGTGTCCCAGACCAGCCCTAACCACTGAATAGTCCTTGTGGGGACAAGGCGAGACTTCGCCAAGTTCACCTTGAACCCTAGGGTTTGTACATGAGCTAACACTTGGTTTACATGATCTTGACATAATTCCATAGAGTTCGCCACTACTAGTCAGTCGTCTAGATACCAAAACACCTGTATGCCCTGGAATAACAGGGGTAAAAGAGCTTGCCGGACGAGTTTTGTGAAAATTATCGGTGCCAGGTTCAAACCAAAAGGCATTCTTTGGAAGACATAAGTCTCTTGCCTGACCCTCAGGGCGAGGAATTTTTGGAACCGTTTGTTTATAGGGACATGCCAATAGGTATCTTTGAGATCGATCGAGCACATCCAACCCTGCGGCGGAAGCGCGAATCTGAGTTGCTGAACTGTAAGCATCCTGAAGGGTGAATTCTCTATAAAGGTGTTCAGTTGCGAGAGATCTAGAACTGGTCGCATCTGCACACTGTCCCTTGTTGGCACTAAGAAAAGTCTTGAAGTGAATACTGGGTGATTGGCATTGACCGGGATAAGGACTTGTTTGGTAATCATTTCCTGAAGTAGAGTCTCCTCCTCATGAGACACGTTGGTGTATTCCCGCGGCTGACGCAGTCGAGGCCGCCGGAGCCACCGCCAGGTGATTCCTTTGCTCACTACTTTCCTGGCCCAGGTTTTCTTGGGCCAGGCCGAGCGGAATGAACGGAACGAACCCAGGTGCAACCGGGGTCTGACCTTCAAGGCAACTCTCAAATCCTGTGTCTTTAAGCAGAGCATTGGGATGCTGAGAGGCTGGGTGGCTAGTTTTTTGGAGGGGGAGGTGGGTTGGCATCTGACGCTTGGCTAGATTTGGCTGATGATTGGCCCTGATTACCCTTCTGAGGGGCCTTACCTTTGTACCAAGAATATTTACCGACTTGTACGGATTACCTCCCTGATGCGGAGGGAGTCTGGGGTCCCTTGGTGACTGTTTAGCTTGTGGCTGGTATGGCTTGTTACCACCCTTTGATTTATGAAAGGGCTTCTTAGCAGGGTCCTTCCGAGCTTGGGAGGTAACCTGCTTCCAACCATTAACCATATTAAACACTAGACTCCATGTTTCTGAGTTAAGGAGGGTGGCAGTAAGTACCGGTGAGAGTTACCCGGCGACCTATGTCCGCCGGCAACTTCCTAACCAGATGGACTCTCAGATCTTGGCGGGCTCGAACCGCCTCCATAATTGCAATTCTGATGTCTCCTAAGGACTGAATAGAATTTTGTAGCAAAAGTCTCCTAGACAATTCAGTAGCTTTCTTAATTTGGGGGTCAGCTATAGCCGAAATAGTACGTGAAAGGGAGGCGGCGATCCGGTGACTAACCAAATACTGAGAGAACATCCGGTAAGCCTTATTTCTTAACTTAAAGTCCCTGTCCAAGTGAGCAGCCGGGGGAGTAGAGAAGGGTTCATCAAGGGAGTGCAAGGAAACTTTGGACGCCACAAGAAAGGTAAGTAAATCTGAGGACACTCCTTCTGCTTTGGCTACTGGCAAAGAAAAGTAAGCATGATTTTCTTGGGGAACCTGATGTGAAGACTTAGAAGTAATTGTAGCAGCAAAAACCTGAGCTTCTATCTCCCAATCTACCCATGGGCCTAACCCCACCGGCCCCATCTGCAGGACTGGTGTATGCGTCTGGTCTAGGACCGGAGTTGTAGCCAATTCCGGCGTGAGAGCATTCAAAGCTTTGACATCGTTGATGCCATCAGCTTTTGACCAATCCGCAAACAGTCATGCAGACACGGCGGGAGGGATCGCCGGGGCAGCTGTATACACAAAATAATCCGGGTTGTACGAACTTGGTACAGCCTTAATTGATACATCCATCACTCTCCCTGCCTCATCTTTTGCCCTAAATTTCCTGGTCTTATTAATTTCAATATATCACCCGCCGGGTACTGGAAGTTCCCCTGACACAGAAGGTTGAGCTAATTGAGGGTTCACTGGAGTCACAGGGACCCAGGAACAATCCGGGCCATAGAGGAGGGGCATGGGGCCCTTCTTCAGAGGCGCCTTATCTAAAGGAGGTGGAGGAATATCTGCAATAACCCTCAAAGAGGAGGTAGCCAGCGCCGCCGGCACTGTAGTGCCTGAAGCCGCGGCCACCACCGGGGTAGGACATGATGGAAGAAAACCCGGGGAAGCTAGGGGTCTGACAACAGAAGTACTAGGGGTCACCACTGGTTGAGAAACCGGGGGCTCCGAAGAGGCAGGGAGTTGATAATGCTGCATAACCTTGTGCAATAACTCACTTAAATTAAAATGTAAAACTTGCAAACTAAACAAACCAAAATTATCTGATCTGAAGTCACACACTTACTGTGGGAGTCCCTGGATGAGTGGGAGCTTGCCTCAGAATCTTCTCCTGTGAGTGACTGGGGAGCCGGAGATTTGAAGTTTGATTATAAAGCAAAAATACAGAATAGTAAAAATTTTGTGTCTGCTGCCGCCGCCGCCAACACAGTAAACGACCGCAGTAGTGCAAGTACTGGCACTGAGCTGGATACACAGGCCTAGTTTGCCTTTTTCCAGAGGATCTACTGTAAGAAACTATAAGAAACTAACCTCCTCCGGCTCTCCACTCAGTTCAGGATTCTCCTGTTCTAACACTATTTCATTATCCGCCGGGGGCCATGTTAAATCTTGGACCGATGATGGCAACATGTCTATGCTACCCTCCTCAGTTCTTGCGTGATTGACGTTAAAAAGAGGTTGAGAAGGTTCAGATTGACGCCAGTAACCCCCTGCCACAAAGGGCTGGGAGTCTGGAATCACTTGAGAATGCAATTGTGACCCCGACGGATATTCCCTGTACTGTACTGGTCAGCCAGAACCCTACATGGGCCTGCCGATCTAACACTACGAGGTACATAATTTAGTTTAGGTATGGCAAATGTAACATTAGGAGACACACTCAAGGATTGTTCATGGCTAGGTGTGGATTCCAGTGCATCAGACCCCACTTCTGAGTCCCCGAAGTCCTGTTGAGGTGTGTCAGAGGTAGGGGTAGGGGGCGGTTGCTGAGGGATGTCCCTCCGGCTGCCGCTGCTTGCCTGGCTCGTTGCACCCCCAGAGTCCTCTCTCCGGCGTTTGGTAGACCGGGAAGACTCTGCGGAAGAGTGTCTAGACTGTTTGCGGGGGGATCTAGACCTTGACCTCGACTTCCGCCTCGGAGAGGGTGATCGTCTCCTCTTAGCACGGTCGGAGGGGGGAACCTCGGTGACCTCACTCTCACTGCTACTACTCACTACCTCTTTGCTGAGGGTTTTCGACTTGACTTTAGGTCTGACAGATTTCGAGGAACCGGGTTTCACAAGGGGTGACTTTATAATAAGTTGTTCCCATAGTACTTCATCATCACAGTGAAGTGCCTTATGGGCCGTGTCTTTGGCATAAGAATTAAATGTACACTTAATTTCCTGTAAGGCCGCTAGGCACGATCAGTCTTTGTTAGTAACTAATGCGGTTTTCAATTCAGAGCAAATGGAACAGCCTTTAGGTAACCATAAGCCTCGGGAACGATCCAAGCACTTGACGCACTTAATCCAAAGTTTGTGAGCAAAAATTGGCAATAGTAAGCAGGTAGGAGTAATGCATAGTTCAAACCTCGTCATGGTGCTAATAAGGGGACCCCCCCCCCCCCCGCCGGGATCAGCCGCCCAAACCTCCGCCGGAGTAGCAGTCAGGAGCCTGGAAAATAATATTTCCAGGAATCAATGCTCATAAGGATAACCTGCGAGGTGTTATACATCCTAACTCATGTCCGCCGGCAAATTAGCTATATTGCACCACTACTCTAACCTTCCGCTGGACTCGTCTAAGCTGGGTTTAACTACTAACCTGTGACAAGTGTCCCAGGTCCCTTGACCTTTAGTGTCTGATCATCAATGAAAAAGTTTGCAAAACTGATCTTATCACTCTTGTACACTCGACTTGTGGCGCCGCAGGGCGAGAAAATCTAATCGTGTAACTGGGTCAGTTAGGGCGAGTTACTCGGCGGGCCGAGTTTGCAGCCCCCTTAGGAATGCAGTTCCGCCGGGAGAATGTGGTTCAGCCAAACCACGCCGGGACCTTTTGAATGTTCCTACCCGTTTATAAGACGGATAACTCGGGCCCACCGCACGGGGCCGGCGAAAAAAACAAAAACTTGGGAGAAAAGGAGTTGGCACAGCTCCCCAACCCTGAGTCCCACTCATAACACATCATAAAGAAAATATAGGGACGTCTCCCTTACCCCAAAACATGCCAAGATGCATGTAATAACACTAGGGGGATACATAGGCATATAATTAAAATACAGAAAATTTAGCATCCTTAATTACCTGAAGCCTACGTCGGAGACCCCTACTAAAGGCTGACCACGAGGTACGACGAACATCACCGGCAGACGACGCTCCGAAGACCCAGCACAGAGCCCAGATGAGGGAGGCCCACACAAAGGGGCCCAAAGCAAAACACGAACTCTGGAAGGCGGAGCACCACGTGCAGACACCCTTAGACCAGAGCATTTGCTGATATATAACAATCTGACATGTACTTTCCTTAATAATGACAGTCTGTATCATGCCTTGTAGAGTGGTAGCCTTCTAGCTAAGTAATCACAAAAGCTAAAGGCGTATCACAAAAAAAAAAAAAAAAAAGTAAAAAAAAAAAAAAAAAAAAAAAAAAAAAAAAAAAAAAAAAAAAAAAAACGCGGTACGACGATCCTGGACTCGTAGACGCCTGTTACAAAAGTACCCTATTTTAACACAATACTTCCTGGGGACATACCAATCTGGCAGCCGTGCTAGCTAATCTAAACCTTGTTACTACAACACAGATGTATACAAATGAGTAAGGACTTACTAGAAGCTCTGGAACGTCGAATGAAGCGGAGCACAACGCAAGCCTTGTTGACAGTGTGGCCGCGGAAGTTGGAAGGAAGACGATGGCCGCTAGAGGGCCTGGTGTTGGGGAAGCGAAACATGAGAAATCCACGCATATGGCAAGTCATATGATAACAGATATTAAGTTCTTTTTTCTTTTTTATTATTTACAGAGTTTTTTTCTGTAGGGTACCCGATCAAAATGACGATCCCATAAGGGAATTAAGCGTGCACTTATGACGAGTACTCCAGGTTAACTTCCGCACGGGCTATTCAAAATGCTGGCGCGGGATGTTGAATGGAGACTATTATACTAATAGGCGAAGTCGTCAATGATGGAGGGGCCCTATTAAATAGTACAGTATATGCTTGAAAGCGATGCTGGATGGGGAGGAGGGGCGTCGACTGACTGGGGACAGAGGTGCATGGGGGCATTTCGTTCGTGGCCACCACTTCGGAATCACGGCATTCAGCAATAGATAGATAGAGATAGATTCTTTCACCTCATTTTTCTCAATCCTTTCATACATTCCCTCCCACCTGGGTAGTCTACCTCTATCAGCCACTGCTTCAATCTTACATTTAGCAAAGATTAAAAATACTCAACATATCTTTTCCTCACTTGCAAGCCTTCCACTAATAACTCTCCATTTGCATCTCTCACCAACTCTTCCTTCTTTTGTTCTCCTTACCTTACTCTTACTTCCTTCCAGAACATCTTTCGTTCCTCAACATTCTCACTCAATCTTTGACCCCACCTTTCATTTGCACTTTTATGACAGAGTGGTTGACATATTACAAGAGAGAGATGGATGGGTGGACTGCGTATATATTGACATGAAGAAAGCTTTTGACAGAGTATCGCATAGCAGGCTGAAGTGGAAATTAAAAGAGTATGGAGGGATTCAGGGCAGTTTGTTAAATTGGATGGAGGACTATCTTTCAAGGAGACAGATGAGGACTACTATCAGAGATAAATTTTCTACGTGGAAAGATGTCACAAGTGGAGTTCCGCAGGGAGCGGTGCTGGCTCCCATAATGTTTCTAATATACATTAACGACATGCCAAAGGATATAAATGCATATATGAATATGTTTGCATATGATGCCAAGATCATGAAGCGTATAGAAGATGAAAACAGTGGTAGGGAATTACAGAGGGATTTGGATAGGATAAATCAATGGAGCAAGAAGTGGAAAATGGAATTCAACACAAATAAATGTCATGTAGTGGAAATGGGAGTAAGTAAAAGAAGGCCTCATATGGAATATAAGTTAGGAGAAAACACTATTAACCCATCAGAGAAAGAAAAGGACTTAGGGATAACTGTTAGGGGTGATCTTTTACCTGAGAATCATATTAATAAGATAGTGGGAGAAACATATGGACTGCTAAACAGAATAAAAATAGCCTTTAACTATATAAACGAGGAGATGCTGGAGAAAATAATAAAAACATTGGTGAGACCAAGACTGGAGTATGCGGCAGTGGTGTGGGCACCACATCTAAAAAAGCATATAAAGAAGCTGGAGAAGGTTCAGAGAGGTGCAACTAGGATGATACCAGAACTGAGAGAATTACCATATGAGGAGAGATTAAAGAAATTAGATTTACCATCTCTAATGGATAGGAGGGAGAGAGGCGATATGATTATGATGTACAAATGTGTGAGAGGACTCGAGAAGGTGGACAAGAAGGGTTATATTGTGAAAGATAATGGTTGTTGTTGTTGTTCCCCAAGCTGCCTGGCCGAACAGCCCCAAGGCCCCGAGCAATTCCAAGGCCATAACCGAGTGCCCCCACAGAACCCTCCCCGCCGACCACAATAAAGCCTGGGTGACCGAAGCCACTCCATGGCGGGGGGCTGAGGAGGGTGCGGAAATGCCCGGGAAACCAAAGCCCCACCCAGGGCCCTGTGCCCCTCAGCAATTATGAAGAGAAAGTTGAGGGGCAAGGGAAAAATGTGACGCTTTGCCTTCCAATCTTGGTAGATTGGGAGGTCAATCCACGGAAGAGACGCCGTCACTTGAGATCTAGAAAATATATAAGTTAAAGGAAAAGTCAGAGTAAGCTATGGGTATGGCAGAGATTGCTCAGCTCTCACTCTGATAGACCAGCCCATCACCACATGACTAGAACCCAATCCTCTCAGCATCAGCTAGGAAAGGCCCTAGAAAGCCGCCTTTGGCGGGGGGATAGCTCCCCTATTTCAACCCCTTTCGGGGTTGGGCACCCGCCCTGAAAGATAATGGTAGAACTAGGGGGCATAGATATAAGCTAATGAAAGGAAGATGTAAAGGAGATGTGAGAATGGGAGGTTTGACGTACCTCCCAACCTACCAAATAGGAAAACCTACTATTTGGTAGTAGTCTTGGAAAATCCAACGTCAAGGCTATTAACCTAATTGCAATGACGACTTGTCTATTTTGACTGCTATGTCGTCATTCCAACCGCGGTTAAAAAAGAAAACGTCTAGAGTCTACTCCTTATCTTGCTCTAGGAGACGTTGTACATTAACCAAAACTACCACCGAAGGTGAAAAAAGCATAGAAGAGAAGAAAAAGGGGTTTACCTTAGTTACCGCTTAAGGCCCATCCCGTGTTCCGTCATGTGCAGATCCCTGTCGAACGTGCGCATGAGCGACCCTCTCTTGTCATCACATCTCACGTCAGCAGAAGAACGCGGATGGGCAGGGGTCCGGCGTGAGGGAGGGTATTATGTACGTTGGATTTTCCAAGACTACTACCAAATAGTAGGTTTTCCTATTTGGTAGGTTGGGAGGTACGTCAAACCTCCCAATTTGTTAGTAGTCTTGGCAAATCCAACGTCAAGGCTGCATAACAAATAGGAGGAGGACATCCAAGCCCAACCTACCAAAAAAAAAACAATGCATAAAACAAAATTATGAATGACAAAGACACAATTTAAACAAGAGAGTTTAATTAAAGAGTGAAAAACTGAGGAGTAGCTAAAAAGAACAGTTTTAACACATGCCCGTCATTCATAGTAATGCAAAAACATAGACTTGTCTGAAACCAAAAAGGTACTGTACCCAAAATCCCTTTTCTTCCAAAACCAACAAAAACACTGAACACAAGAACAAAACACAATTTTCAATGTGGCAAAAACACTTATGTACTGGAACAATACATAATCCCAAACTTGCAATCCAGTGTTGCAAACCCGTACCCCCCCCCCCCCCTTTGTCAAATAAAACAAAGGAAAAGAACGAGGGACAAGGGGGGAAGACCAGGGATCTTCACCAGAGCACCAGGAAACACGACCCCCGAGAGCAATCACCGGCCGAGGGGGTCGAACACTGGACACGGAGAGGTAGGAGGAGATGAAGGAAGTGATAGAAGACCACAAACCGCTGAGGCGATGGCAGGTAAGGATCGACGTGGCAGGAACCGGAAGGAGGCAGCAAAGGATCTGACACCGTGCGCAGAACCCCTACAAACAGGGTGACGGGCACGAACGGTCCGACAAACGTGGCTGCCCATCCGCACCTGCGAGATACTCCCACCTGTCCGAGGAGACACCCACACAGCAGGACCCGAAGGCGGCGCCACAGACGCAACAGAGGAGTGCAAGGCTGACACCGGGCACAACACATGGCGAGGATGCCCACGCCGTAAAGCCCGGACGGCGAAAGGCTGGAAAACGGGGGCCTCCCTCCCATGCGTGGTAACAAAAGGAGGGGAGGAGGCGAACGAGACGCCATGCAAGGACGGGGAGAATCGCACGCAGTCCCGGGGCCGTGACAATGCCGCTAGTGCAGACACCCGATCCCCAGTGGCCAGAGCGACAAGGAAGAGTGGACGCCCGAGCAACGGAACCGGCGTAGCGGCCCTTGTATACGTGGGTGAAGCCAGAAGGACCAGAGCCCGCTCCAGATCCCACTGTGGAGGGACCTGGCGTGGAGGCGGTCGTTCCCGGAAGGCAGCCGGCAGGAAGGAATCCACCTCCTGCGGCGAAACGACCAGCCCAGCGACGGACCCAAGGACCCCCCGGATGGCAGACAAGAGGGTACGTATAGCGTCGACTTGAAAGCGACGTGTACGGAAGAGGTGAAACAAGGAGCGTAGGACGAGGGAAGGAGAGCCAACTGGCAGGCGAGTGTCCTGTAGCCACCTAGGAAAAGACCTCCAGCGGGACCCGTAAGTCCCCCAAGGAGAAGACGGCCAGGAACGCTGCAGGAAGTCAGTCAGGGCCCGGCCGGGGACCGGGAGCCACCGTGCCTCATGAACAAGCACGATGCGAAGGCCAACGAGGTCCGCAGGTCCCCAACCTAGCTCAAGTGGAAGCCGGAGACAGGTAGAGGGACCGGACTCGGGCACCACCGCGGAAACCGGGCGTACCAAGCCCGTGCCGGCCACAGAGACGCGAGGAGCCAGACGCAGCCGCGGTACAGCCGCAGCCTCGCGAGGACTGGGCACATCAACAGCGCGTCTGGTGGCGGAATGATGTATATCGACCGCCACCTGTACCAGGCTACCATGAAAGCGGCCGTACCCACCCCCGGAGCGCGAGGCCGGAGGGAGAGGGCCAGAGGCAACTGGCGCGGCACCCCCGATGCGAACAAGGCGACCTCCGGAACACCTCAGGAAGCCGCGAGGTCGGCGAACACAGTCCGTTGCATCGCCCATTCTACAAGAACGCCCTGCCCTCTCGACAGGGTGGAAGGCCCGGGCAGGGAGGAGGCATGCAAGGAGAAGGGGTGCCGGTCCGCGAGGAAGAACAACTCCACCGAGACCCCCAATAGAGTCAACGACCTGGAGGACCCCCGCATTAGGAAACAGTGGACAGCTGTCTGAGTGTCCAACCCGAAGGCCACCGACTTACCCCGAAGGGCCAGCGCGTGGTCCCGCAGGAAGAACAAAGGAACCAACAGTCCGAGGGCATAGACGGGTAAGTGGAGGGAGACCCACCCATCTGTCGGGAAGTGGACGTCCCAGGTTCGATCGGGAACCTCACCCAACCTCGCTCGACGTATCTGTGTCTACCCAGACCGTCGGCGGGGGGGTGGACCAGAGCACAGCCGCAGAGAGCGCGCCCCGAGCAACCCAGCGACCGAAGCGTCTGCGAACGGTATGCGGGAGCGGCAGGAGCCGATCCATAGGGGCAACGGAAACACCGCGGTGCCCATGAGGAGGAGGCGGCGTAGCCAGAGGCTCCTAAGGGAAGGGGCAGAGCGGCCCAATGCAGCGAACCCACGAACGAGTCCCAGAGCCACCCCGGGAGGGAGACCGAGTGCAACACGGCGAAGACCTTCCACCGAAGGTGCACCGCGGCCGGCAGACCCCGGGTCACCGTAGCGCCGGACAAAACCCATGCGAGACCGACCCATGGTACGACACGCGACGGGGTCAAGCGTGACTTGGGAACATTGAAGGGGAACCCGAACCGTGCGACGTGGCGAACGACTGTGAGGGCGTCGCCTACGCACAGTCCTAGGGCTTCGGAAACTACCAACCAATCGGCCAAGGAAAACAGGATCTGGAGCCCGCTCCTGAGGAGTGGACCCAAAGCTCGCCCCACCAGGGCGGCGAAGATCCGCGGCGCGATGTGGAGACCGAAGGGAAGGCCGTCGAACAGGAACACACGATCGGAAGTCCGAACGGCCAAGAATCGCTGGAAGCGAGGATGGAGAGGAACTAGCCAAGACGCATCCTGGAGGGCCAGCGACACTACCCATGACAGAGGGCGCAGGGCCAGGCGTACCAGGGGTACCGGCAGCATCCAAAACCGTGTGTGCACGATGTGCCCGTTGAGGGCCGACAGATCCACCACCGGTCGCATCGCGTCGCAGTACGTCTACGGTACCAGAAAGACACGGGAGAGGAAAACTTGGTGACCGGCGGTCAACTCCCTCGACGCTACCCAGCTCGGGCATGGAAGTGAACACGTGGGCCACCCCTGAAGAGATGGGCCGGCGTCGGTGACAAGAGCGGAGAGGGGGTATGGACATCCACCTCCAGGTGAGACCCCTCCGCGCAACCCGCCGCCCCCAACGTCCCTCGCGGCCACCGAGGGGCGCAAGGGCGAAAACAACCTGAGGGAGCACCCGAGAGGAGGGGAGCGACCCGGTCGGCCAGGCGAGAAGGAGAACAAGGAGGCCGACCCAGAGAACCTACACATTGTGTTGACGTGGAGGTACCCCCGGTACGGGCCGTGCGGGCATGAGCGCCACGTTGACCTCCTCTACCCCCCCCCAACCTCGTCGAAAAGGGCGGGCCACCTCAACCCCAGGCCGTTGCTGGGCTGACCCCGTCGAAGGGCGGCCGGAAGCGGAAGGCCGGCCAGCCCCGACACGGCGGGGATGAAAGGGGCAAGAACAGAAGTGCGAGGCGGAACCGACGCACTGGCCTGCAACGTCCCAGTCCTGCGCCCGTGCAAGGGGGCAGCACTTGCAGCAGCACCCCGAAAAGGACCGGCAGAAGGACGGGACTGAGAAGACCCCGCGCGCGACACAGCGCGTCGGTGCGTGTCGTAAGCAGGGTTCGCAACGACACAGCGCGTCGTCGCGTGTCGGAAGCAGGGGCCGCCGACAGAGAAGCGTAGCAGTCCCAAGCATCCTGCTGAAAAAACCCCGACGTATATAGCGCAGAGTACAACAAACCCTGACGAATATCCAAGGGGGCCGGCTGGCAGAACGAGGACCGTACCGTCGGGCGTTGCCGAGTTGCCGCGCACAAAACCGCCATCAGCTCGGGAACCAAAGACACCACGAGCCGAAGGTGGATCCGCTGAACGCGGTCCAAACCCCCGCGAAGATCGCCTGGCGCAGACGCCTCGAAAAGCCGCAGGTGGTGAACAGACGTCTGGAGGGAACCTAAAGACAAGACAATAAGTCCGTCACCCTCTGTCGCAAGGGAAAAACCTTGGCGACAGAGGGCTGATCCGGGTGAGAGAAGAACGGGGTAGCAATAGAACAAAGTTCAAGAACGGGCGCGCTTATCCAGGACCAGAACGCGCCGTCCAACCCGCCGACAGACACAAGAGGAGGCAAAATCAGTGATGACTCCGGGGGAGGGACTGAAGGAGAGCCGTCGACGGATCGGTGTGTGAAGTCGAAGGCCTCAGCAAACCAGGCCTCCAATGGGAGAGGGTGACCGAGCATGATGGCTAAGCCAGGCGTACCGGCGTCGCACAAACCTGTCCCATAGGAGGACAGATCCGTCAACACAGCCAGGAACTGAACAGCCGGAAGGATGTCAGGGCGGCTGAAGTCTGACCAGAGCGTAGGCCTGCAGAAGGGAGGGGGACCATAGCAGGGGTAGGTAGGGTGAGGCGCTGAGGGTGAGTCACCGCCAAGAAGCGTGAGAAGAGGGAGTCTTGCATCGATTCCAAGCGCCCGTCGATGCGTGACACAACCCAGCCCTGCATAGCCGACAATCGATCCGAGAGAGGCGACCCCCCCCCAAGATTGGTCGGCCCGCAGGGGCGAGCGTGAGCGGGAGCGAGACCCACGACACGAACCAGCAGCGTCGCGGCCCAAGGAAGGCGAGCGACGACGGATGTGTCGCCGTTGAGGGACTCGTCCCCGATCACGAACGGCCGAGGGAGAAACAGCACCATCCCCCTCTTCCAGCGACACGTCAGGTCCTGAGAAAGGGGACCCCGAAACCTCGCGAAACCCCACCGAGGCAAGAGGAGGGGTACCCCCCTGGCGAGACGGTAAGTGAAGGTCAGGAAGAGAAGAATGAGGAGGAGCAGGACGACGGGAGTGGGAAGGCTGGCCGGGTGAAAGGAGGCCAGAAGGAGCCGCGGGGGGAAACAGAGCAAGGATCCCCGGGGCTGAGATAACAGGGCGGCCCGACACCGAGGCGGAGGAGGGAGGGACCTCCACCGTGGGACGAGACCGTGAAGGAAGAATAGGCACTGAAGCAGCTGAAGTAGAAGCAACGACATCCAGGCGGACCCTCCTGGACAGTGTAGGAGGAGGGAGCAGAGGGCCAGCTACAGCATGAACAACCGCGCGCGGAGAGGACAACGTAAGAGGAAGTCGTCTGGGCTGGGGAAGCGGGCGGAAGGGAGTAGAGCCCCTATCCGTAGAGGCCAGGGGAGGGCGCACAGGGGCAGAGCCGCTAACCCCGGCCTCAGGGCGAGAACCATGACGAGGGTGATGGGCGTCGTCAAGGCGATCAGGAGGACGACGAGGGGCAGTAGAGGACGGACGACGTGGCGAGCGAGAGCGTGGACGGAGCTGGGGAACCCCCCGACGATGGGACGACCGGCTGCGGGACCCAGGGGAGAGGGTCCGAGCAGGGAGAGGGCCAGGTGAACGGCCTTCAGTCGGGTCAGGGATACCCAGGGCGACGCGGATCCGGTCGGCAACAAAGGCCGGGGAACGGTGGCCCACAGTCCTAATGTGGCGGGAGACCATCGTCCACACCGACGGAAGGGAAGCAGAGGCCACAGCCGCCGCCAAGGAACCAGGGCCATGGTGCAGCACATCCACCAGGGCCAGACACGTGCCACACAGAGCAGGGAGGTAGGCCATAGAGGACACACAGAGCGAGTGGCGCAAGCAGGACTTGTGGCTCTCCAAGCACGGGGAGCGACAACCAAGGCGAAATCAAGGCAGCCTACCTGCACGAGAAGAACACACACCATAATCAGCACGTCGAAGGAGTAAGTGGAGAGAATGTCCAAGAAGAACCAGGGAAGGAGCATGGGGAAACAGGAACACACATGCAAACAGGTATCCGTACTCACCCTAAACTGGGAGCATAGAGGTAGGTGAGGAGGGCGGCCGAGGCTGAAGAGCACTAGCAGAACCTGCAAAGATGGAGAAAGTGTTAACCACCACTCAACATCTTACATGCAGGGCCTATAACACCAGTAAAGTGCATACACCAATATAGTATCAGGCAACAAGATGACACCAAAAAGGTCAATAGTGAAAGCCAACTATTACCGCAAATTTGCGGGCCAATGGAGGCATAACCGTACCGACACCACCCTCCCGCAATTTTGCGGGACCCCCCAACGATCTCCGCAAATTTGCGGGGAGCCGAAACGTCCCAGAGGACCGAATCGAGCTCCCGCAAATTTGCGGGACCGGCCGAGATGGTCCGGCGCCGAAAAAAAGCGAGAGGAGCGTCTAGGGAATACCAAAAAAGGCCACAAAAAATGCGTCATCTCCTTATGAACTCCAAGCAATGATGGCCATCAAGCTGAGCAGTGTCTTCCTTGAATTTATCCTGACTCAACCGGTAAAGGGAGAGGCAAGGAAGACACACCAGGGGAGAGGAGGCACATCCCCCAGGAACCACCCCACCCACAGAGATAGAGCAAAGCCCATGAGGAGAAGTGGCAGGGAGGGTGGTTTCGCACAAACAGGGGCCCCCGTGGGTACCCCTGGATTGGGCAAAAGACTATGAAAGGATGGAGGTGAAACAGGAAGAGAAAACAAAAACCAGTAAATGAAACTGGTGAGAAAAAGGGTGGCCTAGCCGTGAGCAGAGAATGTGTCAGGGGCGATGGTGTGAAGGAGGGGCCCCCGTGGGGTACCCATGGAGTATCACGAACCACCTGTCGCCCAGGCCCTTGAGACACAGTGAAGGACTCGAAAGGGGGGACTCGGGGAATAACGCTAATAATGCGGCCGACACAAACTCTACAAACAGCACCGCCACCAACGAAATCTCAGATTGTTTACCAACGGTACACCTAGGCTATGAAAAAATGAAAACTCATAGGGGCATAGCAATTCCTGAATGAGAAAACGAGCTAGGCTAAATTAAGCTAAAAGCTAAACTATGTCCAGACTAACAGGAAAAAAGAATATGAAAAGAGAAAGAATGAAAAACATATACGAGGAACGCCAGGCGCCCCCGTACCTTCGGTAGGCTATTTCCACACGCGTCTCCATTATACACACTTAGGAGCCCATTTACGTGTGCCCTAGATCACGTAACATCTGTCTAACAAAAAAGAAGCCAAGATAAGCCGAAACGAACCTAAACAGGGTGAATTAAAGGAGCACAACAAAAGCGACTTCATTCAATGGAGCGCGTGAAAAAATGATGACAAGAGAGGGTCGCTCATGCGCACGTTCGACAGGGATCTGCACATGACGGAACACGGGATGGGCCTTAAGTGGTAACTAAGGTAAACCCCTTTTTCTTCTCTTCTATGCTTTTTCACCTTCGGTGGTAGTTTTGGTTAATGTACAACGTCTCCTAGAGCAAGATAAGGAGTAGACTCTAGACGTTTTCTTTTTAACCGCGGTTGGAATGACGACATAGCAGTCAAAATAGACAAGTCGTCATTGCAATTAGGTTAATAGCCTTGACGTTGGATTTGCCAAGACTACTAACAAATAGTATAGTTTCCCTTACAGAAGTATAGGTAAATGGAATCAGTTAGAAGAGGAAGTGGTGTGTGCAAAAAACATTCATATTTTTAAGGCAAAGTTAGATAATTGTAACTCAGGAAGCGGGACAATACGAGCCTAAAAAGCTCAACTCCTGTATACTACAAATAGGTAAATACACACGTCGCCTCCGACAGATCGGTTTGCCTCGGTCGGGATCAAGTGTGACGGAGTAGGGGTCCAGTGTGACAGGGTGGCTGTCCATCGCCGCCCTACCTCCTATAGGCGCCCCTCGTCAGGAGCATTGTCGCCAACCAGTTTGCATGGTACGGCACATGACGCCGCCCCAGCGGCGTTATTTATCTTCCTTGGGTTTTGCATGGTTGCCTCTCGACCCCTTCCAGTTGCCGTTAGGAGGCATGCCCGTCCATACTGCCCGCCGGGGGCGTCCCGCCCCTCTATCACCCACGATACTCGGCAGTAGTCTCCCCCTTGTATCGCCACTCCTTAACCCTTCAAACTCGGATGGTACACGTGTGTACCATTAAGTTTTGCCCCGAGGAACCCGGGTGGTACAACATTGTACCAGTGGTTGAAAGCCTGTGACCTTGGTGTGTGAGGCGTCGGTCCGACGCATGTAAACAACAGCCGGCTGGACCGACGCCCCGCATCTCCGGCCACAAGAAGGAGAGCGTCGCTTGTTCGTGTGTGCCTGTATGTTAAGTATCGAAAAGTAGTGTAAAGTGGCTGTTTTGGCTATAAAGTTATCTCCAATGAAATCATCATCACAAATCAACCACTTGACTTAGAGAGCTCTACTTAACGCCATTCTACAGGTAAATAACACAGCTACGCTTGGGGATGTGCAGGAATGCGGGAAGCAGTCAGCATAACAATGATACGGTAGCCTAGCCTAGACGTTTTTCGGCCAAAACACCCGCGTTTCGGGCAATATTTATGTAATGCGTAGCCGGGGCTGGAGGGTTAAGTCGTGGAGCGTTGGCACTTAAATCGGCATAGTGTGACACTTGCTTTACAAATACCCAGCTTTCACCCTTAAACCGCATTCGCACCCACATTAACCTTGAAAACATCTCTCTCCACTCTTTAATAAGCTCTCTTAGCTCCTCCTTCACATTAATAGCCTCACCCTCTTTCACTCTGACTCTCATCTACTCCAGACTACATACATACATACATAAAATTTTAAGACTGAGTGTTCCACACATAAGTGCAGTTTCAGTCTCTTGTCCTAATGGCGGCATTCCAGGCAACCCTGTTAAGGGCTGCTTCACTTGTCAAGTTCTTGGATTTGAGATCGGCGCGTATAGTCCGATCCCAGGTCTTCCTCGGTCCACCCCTTGGTGCAGCTCCCTCCACAATCACAGACCTGCATTTTTTCACCCAATTTTGTTCATCCATTCTCTCCACATGTCCATACCATCCCAGTCTACTTGTACGCATCACCTCGCTAATATGAATACTCTTTATACCTAAACGTCTCCTCAGCTCAACATTTGTAATTCTATCCTGTAGCCTGGCCCCACACATCCATCTCACCATTCTCATCTCATTACGCTCCATTCTGTTGACATCCTCTACTTTAACGGCCCATGTTTCTGAGGCATACGTCATTGCACTTCTAACACATGAGGCATACACCTTTCCCTTCAGGGGGAGAGGCATTCTTTTCATGGTCAGGATTGGCATCAATTCTCTGAACTTCCCCCAGCCACACCTAATTCTAGCAACAGTGGCAGCCTCGGCCCCACCACCGGCAGAGATGGTATCTCCTAGGTAACAAAACTTGTTCACCAGCTCCAAAGACTCATTTCCAAAATTCAAAGCCACAGGATCATCACTTAACACAAGCTCGCCTTTGCACACTACGCACTCAAATTTCTCTATTTCTGACTTATCCTTCGGCAGGGGCCCCTTTATTCTACTACAGCGCTTACTCCCATGGTGTACCCAACATCGACAGATGCTACATTGAATTGAGTTAACGCCCACTCCCTTTCCACACACTGCACATGGGTATGCACCGCTCTTTTCCACATTGCCTCGTCTCAAACTACAATGCATAACCTTGGTTTTGTTAATATTAACTCTTAAACCCTTGCTCGCCATGCCCTCTCTCCACTCTCTGAATTTGGCCTCAGCATCCTGCATACTGTCAGCTATTAGGACTAAATCGTCTGCATAAAACAGTTCCAACGGGAGTCCGCCTCTAAAAACTCTAGACAGCGCCTCCAAGACCATAATAAAGAGGAGGGGGCTTAACACTGAACCCTGATGGACTCCAACACGGACTGCGAACTCATCACTCAGAGTACACCCTTCACCCTCACCGAACTTCACGAATCCTCATACATCTTCATTATCACACGCACCAGCCACTCTTCCACACCAAGTTTCCTCATAGCCCACTGTACAACATCTCTAGGTACCCTATCAAAGGCCTTCTCCAGGTCCACAAACACAAAGTAAAGATCCCTGCCTTTTAGTAAGTATCTTTCCTGTATCTGCCTGACTATGAAGATAGCATCGGTTGTACCACGTCCTGGCATAAAACCTAACTGCATATCATCAATAGAGATGCTTTGCCTGATCAAACCCTCAAGGACTCTCTCACAGACCTTCATGATTTGGTCAAGCATTTTCAGGCCCCTATAATTTCCTCTATCTAGCGCATCCCCTTTTCCTTTGTATATATTTACTATTACACTTTTGAGCCAATCCTCTGGGATTTTCTCATCTTTAATAATGGTGTTTATCAACTCAGTGACTAAGTTTACACCAATCTCCCCTGAGGCTTTTATCATCTCAGCGACAATGTCGGAGCAACCTGGAGCTTTACCGTCTTTCATTTTATTGATTGCGTCGCTCACTACAGCTGGTGCTATCAAAGGAGGGGGCCCAGATATTGGTTTTTCGATACTAAGCTGTTCCTTATCCCATTCAAACTCTACATTTAGCAATCGTTCATAGTGTACCTTCCATGCTTCTCTGATTTCATTTTCTCCATACACAATCTTCCCATTATCATCTCTAACACACTGTTCACCTATAATATCCCTACTGTCATTTTTAACTCGCCTAGCTAGGTTGAAGATCCCATTGGGATTGTCAGTGTTACACACTTGTTCGAGGACCAGGTCCTTAATGCGATTTTTAGCATTGTAAATAACTCTTTTGGCAGTTTGTTTAGCTGCCTGGTATTCCTCCCTGCTGCCTCCTTTCTTCCATGCTTTGAAGAATCTCCTTTTCTCTTTCACAGCATGTTCTACCTCATCGTTCCACCACCAAGAGGTCTTATTCCTGGGGTGACCCTTTGTTTTCCCACAGACTTTGTCAGTGGCAGCAATAAGGCTATGCTTAAGAAAGTTCCATTGGCTATTTACATCGTTAGGCCTAGCTTCCTTATTTCTATTAATTTCCTCCAGTTCATTATGAAACCTATCCCTAACTTCCTTGTCCTTCAGCAGCCACACTTTCCTTTTGGGTATGTAAACCTTCTTGCGCTTAGGATCTCTGTATAAGCTCATGTCGCACACAAGTAGCTTATGCTGGGGGATACATTCTTCGCTCGGGATGACCTTTACATCTCGAACTAGTTTCCAGTCTTTCCTGTTAACCAAGAAGTAATCTATCTGGCTACTGGAGACCCCAGAGTTATATGTGATCAGGTGGCTCTGTCTTTTCTTGAACTTTGTGTTACACACAACCATGTTGAGTGCAACGCAGGACTCCAATATATATTCGCCTTCTAGATTTCTCCTTCCGTAACCAATTCCTCCATGTACCCCCTCGTATCCATCTGCAGATGCTCCCACGTGACCATTGAGGTCCCCCCCCCACGATAGTTATTTCGTTCTCCGAGAGGCCTGAAATGACACTGACGGTGTCATTCCAAAAGTCCTCTTTTATCTCTTTCTGTAAACCAGCCTGTGGGGCATATGCAGATATCACATTCAGAATTCTTTCACCAACTTTCAACTTCAAAACAATCAGCCTTTCACTAACTCTCGTAATCTGAAGCACACTTTCCGCCAGCTCTTCAGCCACCAGAACACCCACTCCTCCTTTCGCTTTATCAGTCTCCACACCCATCCAGTATATCCTATATCTTTTCCTCCTTCTGACAATCCACTGTACCCCATGCCTCTTCCAGAGTGTTTCCTGGGTACAGCAGACGTCCACTCGCCTCCTCTCACACATCTCAGCCACTTCATTCGCACGCAGATTCAAACTACCAACATTCACACTATCTACCTTTCACATTTCCAAAATCCACTTCACCTCTCCTTGCATCTTTGTTTCACTCAGCGCAAGCACGTCATACTTTCTTCTTCCAGTCAGTCTGTGAAAAGAGAACACTGTATTCCTTCAGACGTAGCCTGAAGGAACACCTGAACCGGACAGCTGCGAGAAGGGAGCACCAAGCTTATGTCTACTACTAAATGCGACATAAGAGATAGACAAACCAAACTGAAATGATTACTGATTACGGATTACTGATATTTACTATAGGATGTAAGGTACAGTAGGGTCTCACATAAAACGAGTTTATAGTCGATAAACGAGGGCGTTTTATGTGAATTCGTTTTATGTGAACACAGCATTTTGGTGGCGCAATATCGTCAATGTTCACTGTCAGCGAAAATTTTCGTACAAAGCGAACGATATTTCGTACGTTTTGTACGATATTTCGGCGTTTTATATGAAAGCGTACGATATTTTGTACGTTTTGTACGATATTTCGGCGCTCTATATGAAAACTCCTTGTATTTGCCCCACTTTGGCGGCGGACTCGTTTTATGTGATCACATTCGTTCTGATCGAAAATTAAATATTAATATTTTAGGTCGGTCGTTTTAATCGAGACTCGTTTTATGCGAACACGTTTTATGCGGGACCCTACTGTATCTTAAAATAACCCCCTAGAAATACTTTCTCTAAAGTATCTATTTCTTTATCCTCCCCTTTTTCCCCAGCTAACCTAATCCCACAAGGACCCCAATGGAAATACACCTAACGGCCTTATTGGGCTATCCTTAGTTGGAATTATGCAAGGCTGGTACATGTCATATTTGTAACATACTATGTGGTACCAACTCTGTAAATTGCTAACTGAATAAATATTATTATTATTATTATTATTATCCACGCACATTTAGGGAACAGGGACCACGAACGCGTTCCTCGCCCTTATCTCTGTCTCTTAACCCCTTCATTACCGAGCCATCTTTTCCATTGTATTCTGGCTATGATTAGACGGTTTTATTTAGCTTAGGAAGGACATGAAACAATTAAGAAGGCTTCAAAGTATCTCGAGTCACCCTTTTAACTACCGCAGATCCTTCCTTAGCTATATATAAGCTTCTAAATATTTTTGAAATGATAGAAAAAGTCATGTTCGGTAATGAAGGGGTTAAGTAGGTAGATTTTTTTCAAGGGGAGGAATATTCCTAGCCCTCCACCCCCAGCTCCTTTCAGCTGTCTTATACGCCTTGCAGGAAAATGCTGTGATGGAAAATTCTTTCCCTTCCACCACAGACGAGCATCTTATTTCATATAAAACAAATTTATTGATATGCATGTTACACAATTATGACAGTGTAAACTCAGGATGATTAAACATTTATTATTTATAGATTTTCAATGTGATAAATTTATCTTACGGGATATTTTTTTTCCTGTTTTATAAAAGTATGGGTCTTACTCTATATTTGGACGTGTAATACATTGCAAATAGAGGCAATTATTGTGGGTAAAAACAGCAATAACATGCGTGTATCGTCTCATAGCAACACAAATAGCGATTGAGAGTGAGCAGTAGTGGAAAATACTTGGCCAAAAACTTAAGCGAGAGTGAGAGGGGTAAAATAATGTACTGTATGTACAGGAATGTATTTATACTATAGCATTACTGATATACAGTACTGTACAGTACAGTACATATATAAATAAATACAGTACTGCAAATTCAATTCAATACCTTATACCGGTACATACCTCTTTCTTTTAGCTCGGTATTCAGAAGAGGAGGATATTTATGAGGCTTGTGTGGAGAAGGAACCTCAGCACTCAACCCAAGGATGTCACTCGCTGCTTTACGACCAAAACTGCCCAATACCTGACGAACGGCTTTCACCATCCTCAGTTTACTTTCTGTTCCAAGAGTTGCCGGATCAATACTATTAGTCTGGATGGTTTCATTTTGTCTTTTGTCTTTGAATGATCCATTGGCATGTCTAAACACTCTTCCAAACTTTTGTGCCTTTTTGGACATTCTAGTTACACCTTCACTTGGCAATGCATCTTTGCATCCTTGTGTTTCAGATTTGTTCTCTCTCTCAGTGTGTGCCTTGCTGAGCTGTGAGTTCTGAGATGCCACAGCCTTATCTTCTTTCGTTGTTGGTGTTGATGTCAGACACACAGAAGAATGAACTGCAGCTGGCACATTCTTCATGGGTAAAAGTGACTTCAATAGCTCATACAACCATAACAGAAATTCAGACAAGCCAATCAAATCATCTTGCAACAAATAAGCATAGAGAATGGAATGCAGGCATTGACTTAGTTTCTTGCTGCCGGCTCCTTGAGATACGCCTGCTAATATTCTGCTCTTCCATTCATTTACAGCTGAATGGTAAAGTCCCTTAAGGCAATGCAATGTGGGCTGCTGAACTCGGAATTTCTGAGGACTGAAATCATAATGTAGTTTCTGCAATCTATCCTGTATCACATTCAACAGAGCTACAGATTTCTTGTAGCTGCTCCTTTTCAACTTTATTCCTGCAAGCTGAGAGTGCACCTTTGAGACACTGACATACAAACACACCCACAATTTCTTCATCTTAAGGCACACGGCAGGATTGCCAAATTCTGTCTTTCTGTCTACCCAGGAATTGGCAGAAATATTTGTGACTTCTATTCCAGGATACACTAACCCCGGATCATACATGGACTTGGAGTTAGACTGTATCTGTGGTCTGAAGGCTACTGCTGATGCCAGAGTTTGTTCCACGGCTGTGAGAGTTTGGGCGAGAATGAGAAGGGTGGTGATGGCACTCCTCTCACCAGTGTGTCTCTCATAAGACAGGATGGTGTGCAGCAACTTATGAGTCATTCGCAGTGTTGACCTCAGTAAGTGGGTCGAATTCGGCCAAACAGACAGAACCTGCAAAGATATGAAATTTATTAGTGGCTCTTACGTCACATGACGTAGTACACTTACATGGCTTATTCTAGCCCAAAGGATAAGCTGAAAGACCCCATATGCCTTCCAAGACAAATAGAACTACTGTACTGTATCTTCATAGGCGACACAGTGAAAATACCTATGGTACGGTATTTGAAAAGATGCCACTATGAAAAGATAAGAGAAAATATGAGAATAATATAATGATTGATAAGGAAAAATAATTAATTCATTCAAGGTAACGAGTTACTGTGCGCTCCCCATGCATTTGTTGTAAAGGGACAGAGTCCTACGAATCCTACTACAGTAATATTCTTTCTTACTTGGTAGGCGCTCGCCGAAACCACACGTGATATTGTTTACTCTGTACACTTCCTACTGTCATCCTCCTATCGCCGAACAATCTACTAGTGAGTAATAAATTATGTTTAGGTGGTGTAGAAGTGTATTAGGGATGTTTTATGCTATTAAGGATGTATTTTGTGTATTAAATGGGGTGAATAGTGGATGGCGATCACTTCCCTATACACAGGATGCCTTTCTTGTTCTACCACCGTTCCTGTCATAGAATTGGGATATGGACAAGCAATTTGTTGTTTATTTTTATCCAATATATATTTAGCTAGCACAGGCACAGTTTTGTGTGGAGGAATTTTTCATAATTCTAGGCTAACTTTTCGGGTTTATTAGGGGGGGTCCTCAAGCTATTGCTTTTCAAGTGAGGATAGCTTGTTTTGGGCTTTTATTCGAGTTCACTTATGTTCACCTAACTTAGTTTAGGTTTTCAGTGATGTTGGTGCTTTATCTTGCTTGATTTACAGATACAGGAAAGATACTCACTAAAAGGCAGGGATTTTTACTTTGTGTTTGTAGACCTGGAGAAGGCCTCTGACAGGGTGCCTAGAGATGTTGTGCAGTGGGCTATGAGGAAACTTGGTGTGGAAGAGTGGCTGGTGCGTGTGATAATGAAGATGTTTGAGGATTCGCAAAGTTCGGTGAGGGTGAAGGGTGTATTTACCTAATTGTATTTACCTAATTGTAGTTTACAGGAGTTGAGCTAAGCTCGTGTTGTCCCGTCTCTCAGTCTACTTTTTATCCAATTTTTTCTTGAAAATATGGATGTTCCTTGCCCCTACCACCTCCTCCTCCAGCCCATTCCATTTGTCAATACATCTATAGGGGAAGCTAAACTTCCTGATATCGTTCTTGCAGGTAGGTCTTTTTACTTTGTAGCTGTGGCCTCTAGTTATTCCTGTATCCATAATTAATATATCCTCCCTATCCAGCCTCTCCAGCCCCCGGGTACATTTGTACATCATTATCATGTCTCCCCTCTCTCTCCTCTCTTTTAGACTCGGTAGATTTAATTTGTCTAGCCTCCCTTCATATGGCAGTTCTCTGAGACTTGGAACCAATCTAGTGACTGCTCTCTGGATTCTTTCTAATTTGTGAATATGCTTCTTTAGATGCGGGGACCACACCACTGCTGCATACTCCAATCTTGGTCTAATCATACTCTTCATAATTTTCGCTACCATGGTCTCATCCAAATAGTTCAGAGCAACTTTCATATTCCCAGCCATTGCATACATTCCGCTAAAGAGCTTGTTAATATGTTTCTCTGGCGACAAATTATCTTGTATAATCAACCCTAAATCTTTTTCTTTTTCGGCCTTGCTAATTTTATTATCTCCCATCCTGTACTCCCAATTTGGTCTATTCACACTTCTTCCCATATTTAACACATGACATTTACTTATATTAAATTTCATTTTCCACTTGGTGCTCCATTCGTATATTTTATCTAAATCCCCTTGCAGCTCCTCACAACTACTTTTATTTGTTATTTGTCTCATAATTTTTACGTCATCTGCAAACATTGACATGTAAGAGTTTATGCCTATCGGCAGGTCATTCACGTACATAAGGAACATGAGAGGTGCCAACACAGATCCCTGCGGCACACCACTCTCAACTTTCCGCCACGATGAGTAAGTTCCTCTAATGTTGGTCCTCATTTCCCTATCTGTTAAATAGCTCTCCATCCATTTCAGCAAACTCCCCCTGACACATCCTAGCGTCTCAAGCTTAGATAACAATCTCTTATGTGGTACCTTATCGAATGCTTTGGAAAGGTCTAAGTAGACGCAGTCCACCCATCCGCCTCTTTCTTGGAGTACATCTATCACCCTACTGTAATAACATAGCAAACTGGTAACACAAGATGTCCCTTCTCTGAATCCAAATTGCTTTGGGGTTATTATTTTCTTTCTCTCCAACATTTTCATCCATCTCTTCCTAATTAGCTTTTCACAAATCTTGTACTGAGTGATGAGTTCGTAGTCTGTGTTGGAGTCCATCAGGGTTCAGTGTTAAGCCCCTTCCTCTTTATTATGGTCCTGGAGGCACCACTGTCTAGATTTTTTAGAGGCGGGCTCCCGTTGGAACTGTTTTATGCAGACGATTTAGTCCTAATAGCTGACAGTATGCAAGATGCTGAGGCCAAATTCAGAGAATGGAGAGAGGGCATGGCGAGCAAGGGTTTAAGAGTCAATATTAACAAAACCAAGGTTATGCATTGTAGATTGAGACGAGGCAATGTGGAAAAGAGCGGTGCATACCCATGTGCAGTGTGTGGAAAGGGTGTGGGTGTTAACGCGATTCAATGTAGCATCTGTCGACGCTGGGTACACCATGGGAGTAAGCACTATAGTTGAAGAAAGGGACCCCTGCCGAAGGATAAGTCAGAAATAGAGAAATTTTAGTGCGTAGTGTGCAAAGGGGAGCTTGTGTTAAGTGATAATCCTGTGGCTGTGAATTTTGGAAATGAGTCATTGGAGCTGGTAAACAAGTTTTGTTACCTAGGAGATACCATCTCTGCCGGTGGTGGGGCTGAGGCTGCCACTGTCGCTAGAATTAGATGTGGCTGGGGGAAGTTCAGAGAACTGCTGCCAATCCTGACCATGAAAAGAATGCCTCTCCCCCTGAAGGGAAAGGTGTATGCCTCATGTGTTAGAAGTGCAATGACGTATGCCTCAGAAACATGGGCCGTTAAAGTAGAGGATGTCAATAGAATGGAACGTAATGAGATGAGAATGGTGAGATGGATGTGTGGGACCAGGCTACAGGATAGAATAACAAATGTTGAGCTGAAGAGACGTTTAGGTATAAAGAGTATTAGCGAGGTGATGCGTACAAGTAGACTGGGATGGTATGGACATGTGGAGAGAATGGATGAACAAAATTGGGTGAAAAAATGCAGGTCTGTGATTGTGGAGGGAGCTGCACCAAGGGGTGGACCGAGGAAGACCTGGGATCGGACTATACGTGCTGATCTCAAATCCAAAAACTTGACAAGTGAAGCAGCCCTTAACAGGGTTGCCTGGAACGCCGCCATTAGGACAAGAGACTGAAACTGCACGTATGTGTGGAGCACTCTGTCTTAAAATTTTATGTACAGTATGTATGTATGTATGTTACAAAACAATTTTGTGTGAGGTGGCAAGGTAAGTTTTGTCTGAATTCTAATCATTGCCTAACACCCGATCCATGGCTAGGCTATTCTTTTTATTCTCCAGTCAATAGGCTACTCTAAACTCACTTTTCTTAGTTATTATGCCTATGTCTTATATATTAATGTTATTAAGATGTAAGCAGGAGGACAAGCATGGCATCCTATACTCAGGGAAGTGATTGCCATCCACACAATATTATACTCAATTCACTAGCGATATTCCTAACGCACTTCTAGACTGCCCAAATCTAACTCAGAACTCAATAGGGTAACCGAGAGAAAAACGACAAGGGGATGTGCACAGAGCAAAAAAATACATGTGTGGTAAGAGCGAACGCCTCCCAACAGAGAAAGCTCCGAGGGCGAAGGAAGTGGCAAGACGCCACTTGTTGACAACAGATGCATAAGAGAAGAACACAGTAACTGATCAACTCATTTAATTTATCTAACATATTCAAAGGAAAAAATTTCCTTTTTCTAGAATTATTTATATTATTCTATTTACTACTATACTTTCATAATGGCATCCGTGATCAAATGACGTCCCATAGGTATTTTCACAGTGCTGCCTATTTTTGTTGGAAGGCGTATGGGGTCTTCCAGCTTAACTTATGGGCCTTATATAATAATGGCACTGTCATTTTACGTAAAAGCCATTTATAAATACGTACATCTCAAGTAACTCATTTCGACCACTCTCACTCTTGATATATGCCTCTCCAACAACATCTATGCTTCACTCCCGAACATCAATGTCGGGATCATCACACTATCATGCAGGGATTTCTTTACTTCCATGCTCACCTCCCTATTTCTAGTAACTGCTTTCAGCATACTGTACTTACAACCCTCCTCCCCTGTTGCACTCTCTCAGTGTAATAATAAATAGGCCAGGGAACTAGAACGATATTGTAAAATGACAAGGGTAAGATCAATATTTCTAGTTTTAGCCCACCTGAACAAAGTGATGGAAGAAATGAAGAACTTGGGCGAGTCGGGCCTGATGCTCAAGTGAATCCTCCTGCACAGTGGTCCTCATCAGTGTGCACACCAGTTTGGTCACAAGATGTACAACCGTTTTGGCTCGCCCCCGCCACTCTTGGGTCGGGGCTACTCTGTGTGAGGCTAGCAAGGTCCATGAGGCCAGGAGAGGATTCAAGACATCTTCTATCTGTTAATAAGACAAAAAACATGAAAAATTAAAAGTTGATTTTTGGTCGTTTTTTTTACCACTAGGGAGGTAGCTGGTTAGGAGAATTTTTTGGTCATTTTTTATTACCACTACAGTAGGGAGGTAGCTGGTTAGGAGAATTGTGCAGTTTACTAGTTAAGCCTGAGATAATTCTTTAGTACCTCATTCCAGGCATTACTTCGTCTGCCCACAGCATGCTATCCTAACTTTTTCAAAGACAAACTTAACCCTTTACCGGGCACTCATAGAAATACTTAGAAATTCAATTTTTTTACCCTACACCATGAAAGTAGACCCAATTCTAAGGTATTTTTACTTATGAATTTTTTTCACATTTTTGTATATTGAATTAGCAAATCGAGGTTGACGAAGTGATCATATATGGTCATCCGCCGGTCTAGGGTAAAAAAATCCCGAATTATGCTGTATTGAAAATGTAAATATAAGGTAAAAAAATACACAGAATACCAGTTGTATCATTATATTACCCAAAAATAAGCATTTTATTTTAATAAGTATATAAATAGATTATATGAGGCGTCCGGCGGCAGAAGGTCGGAAGCACCAAAAAAAAGTTTGATACATATTCCATAACGAAGGCTGAAAAATCACAGTTCTAGAATTCTTTTTGGTGCTTCCAACCTTCTGCCGCCGAACGCATCTAAGGCGTTTGGCGGCAGAAGGGAAAGTATAGATGTGAGGCCGGTCTGTACTAGTGGCAACATTAGTATACGACGTGTTCCCCATGTACTGTCCCTTCCTTTACTTGTACTCGTTGACGAACCAGGACCGGCCACGGACTATGTGTCAAAATATTTTATGTACCCTCGCACCCGGCAAAATTATAAAAACTTAAAAATTAAAAATAATAATGCAAATAACCGGCGTCTTTTCGATGATAACTGTAAATGTAAACTCTGTGTGAATGAATTTGATTTTGAACATCAATTTTTTTTTAAAAGTTACATTACCAATACAAAATTTTTGTTTCTAAATTCTTCTGTTAATGTAACATCTCCATGTAAAGTAAAGAATGTTATCTATTTAATAACCTGTGAGAAATGTGGTATACAATATGTTGGAAAGACGGAGCAATGTTTAAGAGAAAGAGCCTACGGGCATAGATCAGGAATTAAGAACGGCATCGACTCCAAGATTCTTCTATATAAGCATTTTAACACAGATTGTACTAAATTTGATTGTAAATACAAAATTATAGAAATTGTTCAAAGTAATCAAAATGTTTTAGATAGAGAAAATTATTGGATTTGAAAATTAATGACCATCTATCCATTTGGACTTAACAATCAAATAAAAAATTTAGGCAACATTTTGTATAAAAATTTATTAAAAAACGATTTTAATAACCCATATTTTAACTTCCCTGTTTTAAACAGAAGACCTGGTAGACACGGTAATAGAAGACTAAATACATTTAATAAAAAGAAAAACAGGTCTGATATTAAAATTATTGTTAATAATTTATATTCATTATATCGAAATTTCGGAATTAAAAAATTAAAAGATTCATTGAAAGGCCTACAAAAGAAAAGTTTTGCTCCTTTTATAGAAAATATTCTAAATAATAAACATAATTTCACAAATAAATTTAAGAATATAGTCTTTGCTTTTATGGGATATATTAGATCTAATTCTAAGAAATCCAAAGATAACCGTATTAAAGATAAAGTCATGTCCACTTTAAATTATTCCTCTAAAATTTTAGACAAAATTAATGTTAACAGTCTTATTAATTCAAAGAAAGTTAAGTCCATGTTACCAGATGGTTGTAAAGATTTCAAACCATTAATAGTGTATTCATATGAACGACCTGTTGGGTCTATTATTTGTAATTATAATAAAGTTTTAGGAAATCTTTCAGATAATGATATTTTCAATAATAATAAATGCGTGTGTGAAAGAGTCATGGATATGCCAGCTAGCAGACGTGATGCACTAGCAAAGTTCATTTATAGTCCAATATGTCACATATTAACAGGTGATGTAGAACTAGTTAAACATTTTGCAAACGACAAATTAGCGGAGCTATGTCGTAAAGGGTTTAAATTTAGAATAGGGAGTAATAAAGTAACATGGGACATCATTTTAAAAGATATTGTTTTTTCAGTCAATAAATTAAAAGATAAATTGTTAAAAATTGCGTGCTGCAATGCGAGAGAACTAGAAGCATGGTCTAAATTATTAATTAAGTTAATTAGAAATAAAATTTTCTCGCTTAAAAATGAATTTAATCTTTCAGATTTTATAGACTATAATTATAATAAGCTTAACCCTCCAGCCCCGGCTATGTATTATATATATATTCCTCGAAACCCGGGTGTTTTGGCCGAAAACGTCTAGGCTAGGCTACCGTATATTCGTTAATCAGACTGCTTCCCGCATTCCCGCGCATCCCCAAGCATAGCTGTGTTATTTACCTGTAGAATGGCATTAAGTAGAGCTCTCTAAGTCAACTGGTTGAGTTGTGATGATGATTTCATTGGAGATAACTTTATGGCCAAAACAGCCACTTTACACCACTTTTCGATACTTAACAACAACATACAGGCACACACGAACAAGCGACGCTCTCCTTCTTGTGGCCGGAGATGCGGGGCGACGGTCCAGCCGGCTGTTGTTTACATGCGTCGGACCGACGCCTCGCACACGAAGCTCACAGGCTTTCAACCACTGGGCGTTCAAGATACCATCCGGGTACCTGTTATATGCTTTTTTATGGGCGTTCAAGAGCCCTTCCGTGGTGAGAGGGTTAAAGCTGATTTAATAAATTTACATAAACATTTTGTAATCACTACAGTAGATAAAGCCAGCAATAATTATAGCTTCACATGTAAGAAATTTTATCTTGAAAATATGAAAAAAGAATTAGGTATTAACCCTCTCACCACGGAAGGGCTCTTGAACGCCCATAAAAAAGCATATAACAGGTACCCGGATGGTATCTTGAACGCCCAGTGGTTGAAAGCCTGTGAGCTTCGTGTGCGAGGCGTCGGTCCGACGCATGTAAACAACAGCCTGTATGTTGTTGTTAAGTATCGAAAAGTGGTGTAAAGTGGCTGTTTTGGCCATAAAGTTATCTCCAATGAAATCATCATCACAGCTCAACCAGTTGACTTAGAGAGCTCTACTTAATGCCATTCTACAGGTAAATAACACAGCTACGCTTGGGGATGCGCGGGAATGCGGGAAGCAGTCTGATTAACGAATATACGGTAGCCTAGCCTAGACGTTTTTCGGCCAAAACACCCGGGTTTCGAGGAATATATATATAATACATAGCCGGGGCTGGAGGGTTAAGGGTAACATATTACGTAAAAATATTTGCGGTAATTCTGTTTATGAAATTCAAAATAATCTGAATATTGATAACTTAATCGATGAACATACCAAGAAAAATATAATATTTGATATTAAACTTTCTGATAAGAACAAGTGCATTGCAAAATTATACATGTTACCTAAATTTCATAAAAGACCTTATAAATATCGCTTTATTGCCGGAGCAAAATTTGCTACCACTAAAACTCTATCAGAACAAGTCGTAAATTGCTTAAAATACATTAAAAGTACTCATAAAAGATATTGTAATACCATCATGAGAAGAACTGGCATTAACTATTATTGGAGTGTTGACAATTCGTTAGAAGTTATTGATAAAATAAATACCATGCCGAAAGTTACCTCGGTACATAGCTTCGACTTTTCAACTTTGTATACCAATTTGCCTTTAGATTTAGTATATTCAGAGCTTTGCTTTATTATAGATTTGCACTTTGACAGGTTCGTTAGGAATGGTAATTATTTCATAAATGTTTATACATATTTTAATAATGCATCACTTAGCTCTACTCCCACTAGTTCTGTATATTTTGATAGAACAAAACTTAAAGATGCCCTTAAATTCCTCCTTTTCAATACTTATGTTAGATTCGGGCCGTACATTTTCAAACAAATATTAGGAATTCCTATGGGTGGAAATGCTAGCCCTTTAATTGCAGACTTATTCTTGCTTGCTTTAGAATTTAAATATATAAAAGACTTAGTTGACAGTAGCAAGAAAAATAAAATTCCAGAAAAATTAGCACTTGCTAAACTGTTAAGTAATAATAGATATATTGATGATATTCTTGTTTGCAATTTGTTAAATTTTAATCAAGTTGCTAAACTTATTTACCCTAATTCTATTCCCCTCACACAATGTAACGTAAATTATAAAGTTGAAAATTTTCTTGATATAAATATAGAGATTGTTAATGAACAGTGCATACTTAAAGTATATCACAAAGTTAATGATTTTAATTTGAACGTAATAAACTTTCCTTTCCCTAGTAGTAATATCGATAGTAAAATAACTTATAATTGTTTTTATTCCCAATTAATAAGATTTTGTAAAATCTGCACTAAAGTAGATGACTTTTGGGCTAGAGCTAGGTTACTATACAGACTCTTAGTGGACAGAGGTTTTGAGGCAAGTAAATTGTTCCATAAATTTAATCTTTTTAGGGTCAATTATTGTGACTGTATTCTAAAATTTGACATCAATAATTTTAATCAAGCATTTTTAACTTGAAGTTTCTTGTATAACCTCTGCTTACTTTTTGTCTGTATTTATTGTTTATCTTTTTCTTTTTCTATTATTATTATTATTATTATTATTAATATTGATGATTTTTTAAATTTATTGTTCTTGTTAAAAGAGTACTCTTTGTTTAAATCTGTTGTTACTTCATATTTTGCAATTATTTGTCTTTATATTATATGTATTCATTGTCGATAGTATCAATTGCTTACTTTTGCGATTTCCTTAGTTTATTTGTGCTATAAATGTAGGTTATTTGTAGGGTAGTTATTGATAGGGGTCACTTGAGGCATGCTATGCTTACAGGTACCTACCCGATAGCACTATCGTTAGTGAGTGCTGTACTGTATTTTATATATTATTTTGTAATAGTATAGATATCTTATCAATATTTGTATTTTGTACTATTGTTAATGTCTTGTCATGTTGCAAATTTGATTTTAAATAATATTTTGACATTTAACATGTAGTTTCTTTATTCATGCAGAGTTTAGTAAAATTTGCCAGAACGTCCCGGACTTCCCAAACTTGACTACTTCCTTTAACGTGACGATAGTGCGTTGTTATATGTGCGATTAGTTTGCTTGGGAAACAGATTAACTTGCTCATGTAGTAATGTACACCCTATGTGGTGGATTGTGTTCTTTTATTTAATAATTTTCATTTTAGTAAGCGTTGTTTCCACATAGCGATTTTGATAATTTAATTTGACTTTATATTGTCCTTGTCCCAATTTTGGTTTGTTTAGTTTGCAAGTTTTACATTTTAATTAATATCAAGTAAACCAAAATCCTTAATACATCAACGAATGGGAAGGGGATGGTCGGGAGGGCCCCAGTCGTCAATGATTACGGGGCCACTACTAAATATTAGGTTTTCTTTATCTCCTTGCAGGAGTCAAACCTATAATTTATTAGTGGCCCCTCCATCATTGACGATATGCCTGATATCTAAGACTGGAGGGGGACATTCGTAATCATATCATAACTCTTAGCAAAGGCAGATAATCAAACAACCACATAGTATTCTTACTTTGTAAAAAAGATATATATTTGGCGCATAAACTTTATACAGCACAATTTATATAAAAAGGGGTACAAGCAGGAGCGTGCTTCAAAGAAGCCTGCTTGATAAAAAAGATGTTAACTCTGAGATTCTGAGAACAGATCCGCCAGTTAATAAGGCACCCCACTTAAATTAAGTGGTGAAAAATAAAACTTATAAGTTTACATGTGCACATATAAACCCCATAAAATTAGTGGATATATCTTGCAAAATATAACCAATGCTTAAATTAGATTGCTTCTCAGCCCAAACATTACTTACAACAACACTGTTGTTTGTACTAAAATTGTACTAGCACAATTTCCTGTAATGAATAATACAGAGAAATTTAAATATCACAACACCCATAAACAGTATCACAGCTCTCATATTCTGGCGGGGTCTAGGGTGTCCTATGTTACACTGACTGCACCCCCCCCCCCCCCTCCTTTTCTTGAAATTAAACAATAAGTGACTTAGGGGCCACCTAGACCCTTTGCCTTAAAGCTATACATGGCAAGGAAGGTTTGTCTAGAGCTACTGAGAGGTCTATCTATCTATCTATTGCCTGACGCCGTGATCCCCGAAGGGGTGGCCACGAACGAACCGCCCCCATGCACCTCTGTCCCCAGTCAGTCGACGCCCCTCCCCCCAACCAGCACCGCCTTCGTTCATGTACTTCCTCACTCCATCCTTCCACCTCATATTCGGTCTACCTCTCCCCCTCTGTCCCTCCACCTCGCTCTCGTACACCCTCTTAGTCATTCTCTCGCTTTCCATACGTTCCATATGGCCGAACCATCTCAAGTTGTTCCTTTTCACACTTTCCAGCACATCTACCTCCACACCACACCTCCTTCTTACTTCCTCATTAGTCTGTCTATCCCTCCATGTAACTCCGCACGCACTCCTTAAGTAATTCATTTCCACTGCTCTCACTCTTGGTGTCAGTCTCTCCCACAACGTCCATGCTTCGCTTCCGTAAGTCAGTGTCGGAATTACCACACTGTCATGCAAGGACTTCTTCACTTCCATACTGACCACCCTATTTCTTGTTACTGCTTTTAGCGTTCCTACAACCCTCTTCCCCTGTTGTACCCTCTCCCGCACCTCTTCATCCATAGTCCCATCTTTACTCAACACACTACCCAGATACTTAAAAGAGTTGACGATCTCCACAGCCTGACCGTTCAGCTTCACCTCACACTCTGTGACTTCACCCCTTTCGAAGACCATAACCTTGCTCTTCCCCGTATTTACCTTCAAATTCCGTTTTTCGCACACTGTTCCAAACTCATTTACCAGACCCTGCAACTCCCATTCATTATCACTCATAAGAACTCATAATTATTCATTACTGAGAGGTAACGAGTCAAAAACGTATGATTAGAGGCCCACAACTGTGTGGACGTAATATCTTCAACAGAAAAATTCTTAAGGAAACGTAACGAAGACGCCCACTTGCGTAAATCGTGGACCCTACCCACAACGCCGGGATTACTCTCTTTAATGACCTCGACCAAGAGAGATGCCAGTCTACGTTTCATCAAGCGTTTACCCGTACTTGCTACCTATAAAGCACCGTGGTGATTTAGAGGTGCCACTCTCAAATATTTGGTTAGAGCTTGCACTGGACATAAATTATGGTGCACCTTTCCCCTTTTCAACGCCGGCACCGTGAACTCTGAAAACACGTGTTCACTGTGCTCATTCTTGGCTATGAACCCTGGGGAAGGTGCAATGTGAATACACTCATTAAGCCTACCAAACCTGAGGCAATTAGGAGTGTTGCTCATCGCCGCCAGCTCAGATACTCTGTTCCCGGTAGCCAAGGCCATAAGGAATACTGCCCTTTTTAAAAGTAATGTAAAATCTGCAGTATTTTGGTACAGACGGGAATGAAGTAAAGACAATGCCTTGTCCAGAGACCAGGTAGGCATGAGCTGACGGGGAGGTGGGCGAAGTTTAAAACATGCCCTCATAAAACCTTTTTCCTCCGCAACTGGTATGGAGAGACCGGTAAGGTCCAAAAACGGTATTGTAATCGCTGTTAAGTGATTTTTTAACGTTACTACAGATAAGCGTTTTTGCTCGAACAGATAATTTAAATAATTAAACACCAAAGCCACCGAGGGCACAGTTTGTTCTGTTCTAAGAATCCAAGAAGTAAAGGCTTGCCAATGCGATTGATACTGTCGCTTAGTAGACTGGGTATATTGATTCATGAATTTATTGGTCACGTCTCTACCATATGGTGCTAGCCATTTGGCCTCCTGAATGTCCATAATGCAAAAGTCAGTGAGGTCTTTAGGTTGCCAATTGTGTCTAAGTGGAAAAACCCCACCGGGAGTGATACCGGGTCCGGGCACCACGTCTTCAATTGCTGGTACCACAACTGCGCCGGCCACAGGGGCGCGATTAGCGAGACTACGCCCCGATAATCCTGTAGTTTGTTTACTACGTGGCACATTAGAGACGAATCTGCTGGCGGAAACAGATAAATGGAACTCCACCTGTTCCAGTCTGTCACCAGTGCATCTGACCCGCCCGCCGGCGTTATCGTCCGGCGGGTGAGGTACAGTGGGAGTTTGTGAGTCTCCTCTGACGCAAACAAATCCACTTGTGGATGGTAAGGCTCCGCAATCATTTGGTCGAAAATGGTTTGCTTGAGCGCCCATTCTACTGTTGTGCTCTGTCTCCGAGACAGAGCGTCTGCCCAGACGTTTGCTATGCCTGGGAGATAAGATGCGTGAAGCTGAATGTCCAGCCTGTTGGCTAGAATAAAAAATTCTTCTGACACATTTAGCAACCCCCGAGATCTCGTCGACCCTTGTTTCTGAATACAGTGAACTGCATTCAGATTGTCCATTCTGAAGGCCACCGCCTTGCCCCGTAAAGTAGAGCCGTGAGCCTGAAGGAAATATAAGGGGACTAGTAATTCTTTGACATTGATGTGGGAGATTTCTAAATGGGACCAAAGCCCTTGACCCTGGTGCCCTTGGTTTGACTGAAAGTCCCAACCTATCGATCCTGACGCATCCGTGTCTACCCATACCGTCGGTGGAGGAGAGGTCCATGACATGACTGAGTGTAATGTTTCCCTCTTCGCCCAGACCGCTAGTAAGTTGTGGATTAATTTTGGTATGGGCCATAATTTTTCGCCGGCAATAGCGGAAAATATTTGTTGCCCTCCAATATTAAACGTTTGACTCTTAACCGGCCCAACTTTACTGTTAGTTGAATCCAGTTGAGAGAGCCGACCAGAGACTCCTAGATTCTCTGTGTCGTAGTCAGACTGTGAAGGAACAGAAACAATTTCCTGCGAAATCTGTTGCGATTGTCCACACTCTGACTCAGAGTGAGAATAGCTGTGTCCCAGACCAGCCCTATCCACTGAACTACTCTTGAGGGAACAAGGTTTGACTTTACCAGGTTGACCTTGAACCCTAGAGTTTTGACATGTTTTAATGTTATGTTGACATGATTTATGCATACGTGTTCCGTCTCTGCCACCACTAGCCAGTCGTCTAGATACCACAAAATCCTGATCCCTTGCCTTAACAAGGGCATCAGGACTTGCCGGACTAATTTCGTGAATAAGCGAGGTGCTAGGTTCAATCCAAACGGCATCCTCTGAAAGACATAAGTCTGATGCTTTATTCTTAAGGCCAGAAACCTTTGAAATCTTTTGTTGACCGAGACGTGCCAATACGCGTCCGTCAGGTCTAAAGAACACATCCATCCTCCCGGCGGAAGTGTTAGCCTGATCTGGTTTACTGTTAGCATCCTGAATGACATGTTGTGAATATGTAGGTTCAGATAAGACAGGTCTACAACTGGTCTCATCTGAACACTGTCCCTTTTGGGCACTAGAAATAGTTTGGATGTGAAAACTGGGTAATTTTGAGGAACCGGGATGATGACATTCTTGGCGATCATTTCCTGGACTAGTGACTCCACCTCTAATGAAACTAAATTTGCCTTTGTCGGCTGACGTAAACGAGGTCGCCGGAGCCACTGCCAGGTGATGCCCTTGCGTGCCACCATCCTCGCCCAAGTATTTACTGGCCATGCGCGGTGGCACGTCCGGAACGACCCAGTTAGCAGACAAGGGTTCGCCGGCTGTACTACTCTCCGATCCACCCGCCGTGAGACCGGCCCTGGGAGTGAGAGAGACTTTAGTTTTTTGATGGTGGTGGTGGTGGTGGTGTATGCTTAGCCGACTGGCCGGCGTTGGCAGAAGACGTGCCCTGGCCCGGTCTGCTATAGTTCCGTCCTTTATGACCTGCAAACTTACCTTGCTTATACCTGTACTGACCTTGGGGGGAAGTGGCCTTAGGTATCTGAAAGGGCTTTGACCCGCCCGGCTGAGCTTTTGCGACTGGCTTGGGTTTGGGAAAGTTAAAAGCAGGTTTCTTAGACGGGGTGGGACTGTGCTTAAAGGCCTGAGCCATATTGAAAACAGTTCTCCACACATCAGGGGACATTAAAGAGGGAGTTAGCACCGGTGACATGACCACTTGGTTCGCAATTCTGTCAGGAAGTTTCCTCACAAGGGACATCCTAAGATCCTGTCTCGCCCGCACCGCCTCGAGCAAGGCTGTGCGTATATCCCCCAACGACTGAATCGAAGTCTGAAGGAGTAATCTCCGAGATAGTTCAACCGATCTCCTGGCTTCCGCGTCCGCGATTGCCTGAGTGGATCGTAACATAGATTTCACCACCTGGTGCGTAACGATGTACTGGGAAAAAAGTCTATACGCCTTCCCCCTTAGCCTAAACTCCCGGTCTAGGTGAGCTGGTGAAGGCGTAGTGAAAGGATCTTTAAGTTCGCATAGATTGATTTTGGGGGCAGCTAAAAAGGCAAACAAAGCAGATGGGACTCCGCCGGCTGAAGAGACTGGCATAGAGAACCAAGAATGACTGTCCTGAGGGATCTGGTGCGAAGATTTCGAGGTGAAGGTGGTCGCAAAGTTCTGAGCCTCTACCTCCCATTCCACCCAAGGTCCTGGACCCAACTGCCCCACCTTTAACACTGGATTAGCGGCTGTGTCTGTGACCATTTGTAAATCTAATTCTGGAGTGAGAGCTGACAGTGCTTTTATATCATTAAAACTGTCATGCTTGGTCCAGTCAGAAAACAGTTTTGAAGCTGAGGCAGGGGGCAGTGCAGGCATAGCTGTATACACAAAGAAGTCATGGTGATAATGGTTTGGAATGGCCTTAATATTAACATCAAGTACATTACCCGCAATATCCAAGGCTCGTAACTTTCTAGATTTATTTCCTTGGATTACCCACTCACGTGGCACTGGAAGTTCTCCTGACAAAGTGGGCTGCGCCGTATCTGGCTTAGTTGGGATCATTTGAATCCATGAGTCATCTGGACCGTATAAAAGGGGCATAGCTACCTTTCTTAACAGTGCTCTATCCAGCGGGGGAGGATTCACATCCGTTACCACCCTTACATTAGAAGTAGTCAGTGCCGCCGAAGCAGGCCTAGCGACTATATTAGGTGATATAGAGGGAGGGTGCGGAATCTTGGTCAAAGCAATAGAAGCGATCAGAGGCCGAACACTTGCACTTGTCATGGGAGCTCCCAGGTCCACTGTAGGAGCTGTTGCCCAATTTTTTTTGTTAGAGCCGTAACTAGCAGCCCATCTATTTCCTCCGCCGTGACAAATTTGGCGGATGAAGAACTCAGAGGTGAATCATTCCTCTCTTGCGGGTCGTCTAGAACTGAACCCGACTCTTGCACTTCCATGTCAGAGATTATAGACACCTCATCCTTGTCATCTGGCCCATCATGAGAGGGTTCCACCGAAGCCGGAACCTCGTCTTGGTGCCAAGTTAAATCAGGAATGGATGATGGGATCGCAGCGTCCCGGTTGACGTCCGTCCGTACCTGTGGCTCCTGAACCAAACATGGGCCTTCATGCCCTGGTTGGGAATAACGCCATACACCCAGGCCTTGGCCCGAACTCCCTTGGGAGTCAGATACACCCTCAACCACTGAGCCCCCACTAGATCTTCTAAAGGGCGATCACTGCCTACCGAACTCTCTAACTCTAAGTATGTAATATCCATTGGTAACCTGTCCGCCGGCAACACCCCCACCACAGTCTCTGACTCCACTCCCGCCCCATCAGATTGGATACTAGATAAGTCGGGAGTAGAGGCAAAAAGTGAGGCACGAGGCTCCGGCGAACGCCGGGAGGCCTTTCGTTCCTTAGAATCTTTCCTGGAAGATTTATGGCTGCAGTGTGACTTAGATTTTTCACTGCTCTTAGACTTTTCCGATCTTTCACTAGAGCTGTCCTTGGACTTTTCCTCTTTACTCCTCTTTCTTGCTGGTGAAGAGGAATGACTAGGCGGCTGTTGTCGGAGGGGAGACCTGGACCTGGACCGCGCCCGTGACGTGGAGGCTGTCACCGGGGGCGTGGGTTCACGAGGTCTCTTAGAAGTTGTAGGGACCAGAGAAAGTGCTGTACCCTGCCCAGTCTCTGCCGACTTTCGTACAGTTACTCTAGCGGGACGTTTAATAGGGGGGTGCTCAATTAGTAATTTATCCCAAAGAATTACATTGTCACATTGCAGCGCTTTATGAGCCACTGAGGTTGCATAACATGACAACTGCTGCCTGACCTCCCTCAAAGTGACCTCCGCGGATCTACTATTGTCCCGCAACACTTTGGCACTCAATTGAGTACAGAAGGTACAGTTCCCCGTTACCCACAAACCCCTTGAGCGATCTAAACATTTAACACATCTAATGCAAAGAGTGTGTGCAAAGATAGGGATACCTGAACAGGAGGGAGCAATACACAAGGCAAAAACAGGGTCTATGGTAGCAAAACACGAACCCACCCCCGGTTTTACTCCAGGTTCTCGAAAGTCTCGCCGGAATTCAGCCCTGGAAAAAAAGAAAACTTCCAGGAATTAATGCTCATAAAGCTACACCAACATGTTCGAACACAAGTGTTAGACAACCCGCCGGGTAACGAGACGTAATACACAACTATCCCGGCTCGCTACGCGGAGGGTTCATGAATAAAGATTTCAGAATATCTTAACTTGTCCAAAAGATTTATGTATATCCTCTGACATAATATAAAGACCAGCATGGCTTTTTATAACTGACGCAGTCTTCCCAGTGGTGTTTGTTAAGTTCTTACTGGAAAAAACCACCCTCAAAGACGCCGGCCCCCGTATTATCTCACAGATCAAAAACTGGAAAGCCTGTCTTAATGCTAGATCTGGCTTCTCCCGAAGCGTTCTAGATCGCCGTATGTTGAATGTCGGCGATACATATCGTATCCCTCGATTGTCTGGTTAACTCCACTGAATTACGCAAATCCGTTAATCCTACCCTCCCAAGGTGCAACCGCCGGGTGTGAATTTTAACGTTAACCCCAAAATTCCTATCCCCACTTCTTTGCAAAAGATCGCCGGGGAGGAAAGACCAATTAACACACAGCCTAGTTTTACTGGCTTTGCAAAAACCGGGAAAAACTCAACTCAACAAGTGTCCGTATGAACACTTAGTTAAATGGGTAAAGCCATCCCGCCGGGAAACACAGTACGCCTGAACACAGGCCCAACACAGAGACGCAGTCCTGGAGAGCCTCAGGCCACTACTCGCCGGGGAACACAAGCCATTTTTTTTAACCACGCGTGATTAAAACTCGGCCACCAGCCGGGTTTTCATGGTGTAACCGAGAAAACCCGCCGGAAAAGGCAACCCACACCGTTCAGATTCAATCTGAACGTACCAAATAGACCGTGGAAATAGCCAAAGCACGACTAACCCAGGACACACAAATACTCAGTGGAATTAGCCAATACACAACTAATCCAGGACACATATATAGTCCGTGGAATTAGCCAATACACAACTAAACCAGGACACACATGACACAGTAGTACATATTTATAACATAAAACAATAACACTTGTACATGTGGCAAAGCTACGAGAGGCTGGCTAGGCCTAAGCAGATGGAAATACAGTACACAGTAAACATGTCGTAATATAAACAAAAAGCACTGAATTATATCACAACAGGAACCACCGTCAACACACCACTGTAGCAAAAACTTCCCGGCAAAGGGAAGAACTGACTCGGGACCCAGAAAAAACTTCACTAAGTGAAGAAAAATACGCTGGGAACGTCAGAGAATAAAAGCTACCTCATCAGAAAGATAAAAGGCAGCAAAAATAACGCGTAATGAAAGCCGCCTGCATCACAAAGCTAGCTAACCGTGAAAAAGTTCACATGTCCACAACAGGACCACGAGGGTACACCCGAAATAGATGCCCCAAACACACGACCCAAAATACACTGCACTGCGGGCAACCCGCCCAGGACACTCCTGCTACGCATATCCTAACCTTACTCGATACATCCCGGAGTAAACAAATGAGAAAAAACTCACTAGGGACGCAACAAATGCGGAACTAGCGGAGCGTGGGGAGGCACGTCCGGGTCGGTTGAGCGCAGAGCAGAGAAGGAAGAATGACGCTTGAGTCAGCGTCTGGGCAAAGATCCACACAAGTACATCCACGAGTATATGGAAAGCTTATGAATAGTTATTCTTATTTTCTTTTTGTTGTTTATTTGTTACGAAGTTTTTTCGTAGTGAGAACCCAATTTCATAATGACTGAACCATGAGTGAGGTTGCGTGCGCTCATGATGAAGGCTCCTCAAATTTTTTATGCTCTGCGCGGTAGATTCAAAACTACGGCGGATGAGTGTTTGAAGAGGGTGCCTTATGTAATAGGCATTACGTCAATGATGGAGGGGCCACTAATAAATTGTAGTACTTTAAATGGGAAAATTATCCATTAGTCTTTGACGAGGCCCGAGTTCACCCTTTTGGGCCTTTTCAAACCGCCCGCCATGCGCATCGTCGATCGCCGACACACTCGGCACCGTCTGCTTACTCTGTTTTTGCTAGAAGACATAGGCCTAGCCACAAAGAATTGACCTAACGTAGGTTAGATGTATATCAGGCAGCAGAATTCATTGTTATCTTGTGAATAGTCTTATTGATAAGGAATAACCTGATGTGGCGGCGTCTACGCCGTGGGGCCACCTCCCGAGGCTGCCAACCGCGGATGGCTGCCGACCCTCCACAGCCGAAGACAAAATCAACGACCAGTGGAGGAAAACCGGATTCCAGCCGCGGGGAGCAGTTTCGGGAGCCAAACCGTCACAACCATCCCCTGCCCCCTCCCTGGGGGCACGGGTCCTTGGAGCGGCTTCGGTCGCGCCGGGAATTTCCACACCTCTCACACCACACACACACATCACACAGTTTTTCCTACACCGAGAAATTACTTTCCGGCTGTCATTTCTCGAAGACTTCTTCTAGCCGGAGACATTGAGAGCAACCCAGGACCCACGTTCACATACATATGTCCAACTTGCTCAAAACCCATCACTTCGAGTCGCCATACTAAGGGTTCAGTTCTCTGCAATTCATGCGGGAACTGGACCCACTTCACCTGCACAACACTTGCCTCCAAGAAACACTACACAAACACCTGGACCTGTTCCTCATGCCCCTCCCTCTCCCAGTCAAATCCCTCGCCTAAAACCCGTCCACCTCTCCTCCCCAACCCACCTAACCTTCCCATATCATCCACTCCCCCCCCTAAAACCCGTCCACCTCTCCTCCCTAACCCACCTAACCTTCCCATACCATCCACATCCTCAACTCACCACACCCCATCCTAATCCATTCCAACCCCCATCTCCTGCTCCCCAATCCCCACCCCCACCTCACCCATCCCAACCCCCAGCCCCTCCCTCACCCCCACCCCCACCCCCCCCCATCACCCCCACCCCCACCCCATCCTCGTGCAGCAGCACCCAACATACATCGTGCACATAACATTAACATTCTTCAACTGAACATAGATGGCATCAACACAAAGAAACACGAACTCTCACACTTCATCAAACAACACAACATACACATTGCCATCTTACAAGAAACAAAACTCCGCACAACACAAAAAAACACCCACATTTCATAATTTCACCACCATCAGACAAGACCGGGCTGTCGGCGGGGGCGGTGGACTCATCACCCTGGTACACAAAGAAATATCATACATAGTAACCAGTGTACAAACCAAATCACTCCTCCCCCCAAATGATAACACAACAGAAATACAGTCAATTAAAATACGCACTGGCAACAACTCCAACATAACCATCATAAACACATACATACATCCCTCCCCAAACATCCCCTACAGTACCAAATGAATACAGACTACACTTACAACACATCACAAACACCCCACACATCATCCTGGGTGGTGACTTCAACGCCAAGACGTCGGCCTGGTTTGTCGACAACCCCGACACAGACAGAGGGCTGGTACTACAAAACCAAACAGATAACCTCATCATCCTTAACGACATCCATCAACATACCCATATTCCTCACCAAGCCCTCTATAACCCATCATCTCCAGACATCACCTTTTGCTCCCCAGAACTCGCCCCCACAACATCCTGGAGGGTGGTCAGAACCTTAGGCTCTGACCACCTCCCGATCATTATCACCACCAAAACCAGACTCACCCCAGCTAGCCACAAACACACATACACCAATTATAAAAGAGCTAACTGGGAAGCATTCACAAATGAGACAGAACAACACTTCACAACTCTAAACAGTACACCCATCACTAACATCAACAATGCTGTACACATACTCAATAAAACTATCCAAAACGCTGACAAGAAACACATTCCAAGAGGTAACAGAAAAAGACACAACCCCAACTTCACACCAGAAATTCAAAACCTCATCAGACAACGCGACATACTGAAACCCTCCCCAGCACCCCACACACGACATCACACAACAAATTCAAGCACTCAACACCCAAACTAACAACAAAATACAAGAACAACAAAAACTAAATTGGAATAACTTCCTACAAACACTTGATCACAAAACAAACCCCAAAAAACTATACAAAACACTAAACAGCATCACAATTTCCAACAGCAACACAACACAATCACATGCTGCAATCACAACAACAGACTCTACTCCTTCATGTAAACAACAAGCAAACACTCTCATCAATCACTTTTCACATGTCAGCCACCTAAAACCTCACAAAGACGACCGACGTGTCATCCGACGTAAGAGACAATTCCCCACAGACCCTGACTATACACCCTTCACCAATCACCAGACAAAGCATATCATCAACAATCTCAAGCACTCACCCGCCTGTGGCCTAGACAACATAAGCAACATACACCTCAGACACCTGGGACCACAAGGCATACAAGCACTCACTAACATATCAAACTACAGCTATTCACACAACACAATACCAGACATTTGGAAGCATGGTATCATCATCACATTCCCCAAACCCAACAAAGACCCCACGCTACCCTCCTCGCACCGCCCCATCACACTCCTTTGCTCCCCCTCCAAAGTCATGGAATGCCTAGTATTACAACTAATTACACCTGACCTACCCCTAGCTCCAACACAACATGGCTTTAGGCCACTGCACTCCACAAACACTCTTCTCACAGACCTTACACAAAGAGCTTTCGACGGCATCAATTCAGCTAGACACAGATCACTATTAGCCACACTCGACATTAGTAAAGCCTTCGATGCCATCCCCCGCCACAACCTAACAAACAAAATCTACAACACAAACATGCACAACAACACAAAACGGTGGCTGGCCAACTTCCTAGCAGGCAGATGTGCACACGTATCTTTTGCCGGTCAGTCATCTAAAATCAGAAACTTTCCAAACGGAGTCCCACAAGGATCCGTCCTATCGCCCGCACTCTTCAATCTGTACATGCACGATATAACTACACCCAATACGCCCCAAATAAACTTAGCCTCCTATGCAGATGACATAACACTCACATGCACACACCATGACCCAAAAAGAGCAACAGATCTCCTTCAACCCTATCTCAACACACTACATGGCTGGTGCACTACAAACAGACTTAATCTAGCCCCAGCCAAATCCACCGCAACCCTGCTCACAAGTTGGACAGGAGAACACGAATACATCCCTCAACTCACCATAAACAACACCCCTAACACATACACACACACCCAAAATCCTAGGAGTAACATATGATACTCATATGACATTCAAACAGCACACCACAAACATTAAAAAGAAACTGACACCCAGACTTAACGCCCTCAGGTCACTTGCTCACACAAAATTTGGACACAACAAAGAAACTACCACCACAGTATATAAACAATACATAAGATCAGTGATGGAATACGCAAGCCCAGCCTGGGCTTCTAACCTAGCTGAAACACATCATAAGACCTTACAGACTATTCAAAACAAAGCCCTGAAGATCATTACAGGCTGCACAGCTACTGCACCCACAGATCACCTACATCAAGAAACCAAAATCCTCAAAGTCAAAGACCATCTGGACATGAGAGGCACTCAATTCCTGGCAGCAGCCTCCACGAACCAAGACCACCCACTAAACTACATGGCAACACACCCACAGACACCAAGAAATATCAAAACAACACCCAGCACACGGTATCACACACAATTATTGTCCTCTCTCCCTCCCTGCCCACCCCGAACCAACTTCCAGAAGCACATCCATACTCAGATCTCTCACCGATCCATCCACTCACTCACAGACAACACGCAGCTGCATGCACGACCTCCCGAAATCCATCCTTCCGAATCCTCCCTTCCTCGCGAGGACAGAGTCCACCTGGCCAGGCTGAGATGCGGACATCATCCAGCTCTCCTGAGCTATCAGAAGAGACTGGATGACTCCGTTGTCGACACCTGCCCGGGATGTAACACAGCACCCCATACCATTAAACACATCATAGAAGACTGCATTTCACACAACCACTTACGCCAACAACACAATCTACACTCAATGAGAGCTCTGTGGGAAAGCCCAATCGTGGCCATGGCCTTTCTCAGGGACTCGGGGCTGTTCGGCCAGGCAGCTTAGGGAACAACAACAACAACAACAACCACATAACCTTAGCAACAAGTTGCCAAGTCACTAGCTAGCCAGACCAAGAAATGGTCTAACCTAGCTTAGATATATATCAGGAGGCATAAATCACTTTTACCTTGTGAATGGTGAAGACTACAGTAGAATTTTCTATACCAACTGCTTTTCGATTTCAAGAGCAAAATAATGAAATTGGTTTTGGATCCATGGTCACTTCTTTGATTAATTATATTTATCGATTGGGCCCCTGAGTCAGCTGATGCGCGCGTGTGTGTTTGTGTGTCGCAGACTGTTCGGCACAATAAACAAAGCAAAACACAAGAGATATGAGGTTCACAAATCGGTTTGGTCAAGATTACTCTGTTAATATACGTTTATGAAATATACCTGGGATATTCTCGCTATCCAAGCAGCTCAGTTAGGGCTTTGTGAGTAGGCCTAAGCCTATCTATAGCCTAGCCTCGGCCTATGAGTAACTCTTAATACGGCGCTCTACTGTAGCCTACATGAAACATTAACAGCAATAGAAAAGACAATAGATAATAGATAACAGATTTTATTTACCATGAATTATTTAGAGTTAGGCCTGGTGAGACTAGCTTGCGGGCGGCGCATTCTGGGCCGACGCCATTCCGTGACGTCAGCATTCTCGCCAAAAGTGTATTTGAAGCGCCAAATTTGGATTTTGGTACCATATCCAACCTATCGCCAATACTGTGTTTCACCAAGCTGAAATCCGCTAAACGCGAAGGACCACTGTATTGTCATATACACAACTTACCAGGTGATCAGCTTCACTAAGATTTGTTTGTTGTTGCTGTTTCCAGGCTCCACTACCACCTTCACTCCTCAGCCATAAGTTTATCTGAAAAATTAAACCACTATAAACATAATTTTGAAATAACTAAACCTGACAAAGGCAAGGGGGTGAATGATGGTATAGTTGTTGTAATAGCCTCAAGATGCCCTCTAAGGAAATCCCGGGGCATCCAGTAGTCCACCACCTCTCTCGGGTGGGTCCAGAGCAGGGTTACCAAATTAAGTCTGCTAGATAATAAATAAATGCCGAAAATCGCAAGAATAATGCCACAATCTCTACAATATCGCTCGTAAATAGCTCAAACTACAGAATCTCGCTAGAATTCTTGTCACTATATGTAAACATTTGCCTCTAGATTGAAGTAAATACCTCTTGATCTAGCGGGAAAGTAGCTAAATTGGCAACAATGGCCCAGAGATCTCTGTGTGAGGTGATGTTGAAGTTGTGTCTGTGTAGGGCAAGTGTTGGGCAGTGGAGTATTAGGTGTTCTGTGTTGTCAGTAGATTGGTGTAAAGATCTTATCATTATATCACCATTATTTTCAGAGATCTTGTATAATTATATGATGACTTGCTGTGGAAACTAGGCTCCTGATGCAAATTTGCCACTAAAATTTCCCATGTAACACAGATGAATAGCGGTTTTCTTTATTAATACTACTACCAGACAATTATACTAAGATTATGAATGACCTTTAGGAAGCAAATGGGTCAAGATTATTACAATAAATTCTCTAACATGTTATTTCAATAAATATAATTATATGGAGGTAGTTTAAATGAAACAAAATGTGTATCATTCTTACAGTTTCTTACAGTAGATCCTCTGGAAAAAGGCAAACTAGGCCTGTGTATCCAGCTCAGTACCAGTACTTGCACTGCTGCGGTCGTTCACGGTGTTGGCGGTGGCGGTAGCAGACGCAAAAATTTTACTATTCTGTATTTTTGCTTTATAATCAAACTTCAAATCTTGTCTTCCCCATGCTTTATCAAGATTACTTTCAAACTCCCTTATTGATTCAGAATCGACTACATACTGGGGCAGTGTGTTCCACTTATTTACCACTCTATCACAAAATGAGTTCTTTGCCTTCTCAAGCCTATTTCTTTCTTTGTAAATTTTCTTTGAGTGTCCTCTCGTTCTTGTTCCCTCCCGCATCAAGAAGATACCTTCACACACATCCTCATTATACTTTCCTGACACTATCTTAAAAGTCTCTATCATATCCCCTCTTTCTCCTATATGCCAGTGTCGGAAGCCCCAGTGTCCTCAACCTCTGCTCATAGCCCGCGTTCTTCAACGTTGGTACAGTACTAGCTTGCTAGCTCTCCTCTGCACTTTCTCCACTGCTTCCATATCCTTTACCATATATGGAGCCCACACCTGGTTCGCATATTCCAGGTGCGGCCTAACCAGCGCTGTATAGAGATTCCTGAAGATTTCTTCGTCAAGTGACACAAATGTCCTCCTTATCAGCCCTACAATTCTATTGGCTTTGTTTATCTTTTCTGTTAAATGTTCTGAGAAATTTAACTTATTGTCTATCACTACTCCTATATTCTTTTCTGCATTCACTTCCTCCATCGCTTCATACATACTGTATCCTACCTTGTCTATCTTGCTTGTCCCAATCCGCATGCACTTGCATTTTTTTGGATGAAAAGGCATTAACCAATGCTCAGACCATCCCTTCATGCCCTCCACATCTCCTTGAAGCAAACCCACATCTTCCTTACTCCTCACTCTTCTATACAGCTTAGTGTCATCCGCATTCAGGTATACTTCACTTCCATTAGTTATAACTTCAGGTAAGTCGTTGATAAATATAACGAACAGTAGTGGTCCCAACACAGATCCCTCAACACCCAAACTAACAACAAAATACAAGAACAAAAACTAAATTGGAATAATTTCCTACAAACACTTGATCACAAAACAAACCCCAAAAAACTCTACAAAACACTAAACAGCATCACATGCTGCAATCACAACAGACTCTACTCCTTCATGTAAACAACAAGCAAACACTCTCATCAATCACTTCTCACATGTCAGCCACCTAAAACCTCACAAAGACGACCGACGTGTCATCCGACGTAAGAGACAATTCCCCACAGATCCTGACTATACACCCTTCACCAATCACCAGACAAAGCATATCATCAACAATCTCAAGCACTCACCCGCCTGTGGCCTAGACAACATAAGCAACATACACCTCAGACACCTGGGACCACAAGGCATACAAGCACTCACTAACATATCAAACTACAGCTATTCACACAACACAATACCAGACATTTGGAAGCATGGTATCATCATCACATTCCCCAAACCCAACAAAGACCCCACGCTACCCTCCTCGCACCGCCCCATCACACTCCTTTGCTCCCCCTCCAAAGTCATGGAACGCCTAGTATTACAACTAATTACACCTGACCTACCCCTAGCTCCAACACAGCATGGCTTTAGGCCACTGCACTCCACAAACACTCTTCTCACAGACCTTACACAAAGAGCTTTTGACGGCATCAACTCAGCTAGACCACCACACAGATCACTATTAGCCACACTCGACATTAGTAAAGCCTTCGATGCCATCCCCCGCCACAACCTAACAAACAAAATCTACAACACAAACATGCACAACAACACAAAAAGGTGGCTGGCCAACTTCCTAGCCGGCAGATGTGCACACGTATCTTTTGCCGGTCAGTCATCTAAAATCAGAAACTTTCCAAACGGAGTCCCACAAGGATCCGTCCTATCGCCCGCACTCTTCAATCTGTACATGCACGATATAACTACACCCAATACGCCCCAAATAAACTTAGCCTCCTATGCAGATGACATAACACTCACATGCACACACCATGACCCAAAAAGAGCAACAGATCTCCTTCAACCCTATCTCAACACACTACATGGCTGGTGCACTACAAACAGACTTAATCTAGCCCCAGCCAAATCCATCGCAACCCTGCTCACAAGCTGGACAGGAGAACACGAATACATCCCTCAACTCACCATAAACAACACACCCCTAACACATACACACACACCCAAAATCCTAGGAGTAACATATGATACTCATATGACATTCAAACAGCACACCACAAACATTAAAAAGAAACTGACACCCAGACTTAACACCCTCAGGTCACTTGCTCACACAAAATTTGGACACAACAAAGAAACTACCACCACAGTATATAAACAATACATAAGATCAGTGATGGAATATGCAAGCCCAGCCTGGGCTTCTAACCTAGCTGAAACACATCATAAGACCTTACAGACTATTCAAAACAAAGCCCTGAAGATCATTACAGGCTGCACAGCTACTGCACCCACAGATCACTTCCACCCCGAACCAACTTCCAGAAGCACATCCATACTCATATCTCTCACCGATCCATCCACTCACTCACAGACAACACGCAGCTGCATGCACGACCTCCCGAAATCCATCCTTCCGAATCCTCCCTTCCTCGCAAGGACAGAGTCCACCTGGCCAGGCTGAGATGCGGACACCATCCAGCTCTCCTGAGCTATCAGAAGAGACTGGATGACTCCGTTGTCGACGCCTGCCCGGGATGTAACACAGCACCCCATACCATTAAACACATCATAGAAGACTGCATTTCACACAACCACTTATGCCAACAACACAATCTACACTCAATGAGAGCTCTGTGGGAAAGCCCGATCATGGCCATGGCCTTCCTCAGGGACTCGGGGCTGTTCGGCCAGGCAGCTTAGGGAACAACAACAACAACATAGATCCCTGAGGAACCCCACTTGTAATTTCCCTCCACCCCGAGCCTATTCCATTCACCACCACCCTCTGTCTCCGATCTTTCAGGAAGGCTTCTATCCATTTCACACATTTCTCCCCTATACTATAGCTTCTAACTTTCTCTATTAACCTTTTATGTGGGACCTTATCGAAGGCCTTCATAAAATCACAATATACCACGTCTATTACATCACCATCCTCTAGAATTGCATCCAATCATCTACCACCTTAATTAGCTGTAGTACCGTCGACATCCCCGGCAAGAATCCGAACTGTCTCCCACTGAAAAGTTGGTTTGATTTCATATGATCCATTATTCCTTCTCTAATTACCGTTTCCATTAGTTTACACACAACACTTGTCAAACTGACTGGTCTATAATTTCCTGGGTCATTTCTCTTTCCCTTCTTAAATATAGCTGTTATGTTTGCCTCTCTCCAATCCATCGGGATTTGTCCTGTATTAAACGATACCTCAAATAACCTTTTCAATGGCTCTACTAACATCTCACCTCCTTCCTCTATGAGTCTTGGGTGTATCCCATCCGGTCCCGGGGACTTACTTCTGTTCATTTTTTCTATAGCCCTTCTTATTCTAGCATGGGAAAACTCTATTAGTTCTAGTGCAGGTGCCTGTTTGATGGGAATATTTGGCACTGCATCATCCGACTCTACTGTTAGTACCCCCCCCAAAGTATTTCCCCAGCACCTCTGCTTTCTCCTTATCCGTCTCCGCTCTAGGGGGGTTGGATGATGGCATCCAACCCCCCTACCAGCTCTGGGATCACTACTCTACTTGTTAACTTTTTCTGAATGTACTTCCAGAATATTTTTGGATTATCCTTCTCATTTCTTGCAATCTCTCTCTCCCTTTCCTTTACCCCCTCCTTGTCTCCCACCTTATTTTATTGTTTATCTGTCTACGTTCCAAATCCACTACTTTAGCTTCTATACTAGACCCCATGTTCTTTTTTAACACTTTTAATCTATCCCACAATCGTTTCTTTCTTCTTATCAAAGTCCACAGCTTTCTTTTCATTGGTAATTCTGGGTTCGTTCTTTTCCTCAATTTTGTTTTATCCTTATATTCCCTTACTGGTACACATTTGGATATAACATCCTCCAGTTTGACTCTAAACTTCCTCCACATTCCTTCAGCATCTTTACCGTTCAAGTATTCCCCCCAGTCAATGTCCAGACACCTTCTCAGCAGCTCATAATCTGCTCTGTCATACATGTATATTTTTTTATTGCTTCTATCATCCCTCTCTGTTTTAATATTGCAACTAAAACTTATACAGGCATGGTCACTACGACCTATAGGGCTATCCACATTGACATGTTCCACTATATCCTCCTCATTGCTAAAAATTAAATCAAGTACACTCCCCTGCTTCCCATCTCTATATCTTGTCATCTCTGTAATATGTTGCGTTAAAAAACAATCTCTTACTTTCTCTATAAACTTGTTTTCCAGGCATTACTGTCCCGCTGGAGTAGTACAATTTGCCCAGTTGATCCTTGGCAAATTGAAATCTTCAATCAAAATCATATATTTGTTCTCTCTATTATCTATTTCCTCCATTACTTTCAGTAGTTTATCATCCTCTTCCCTACTATTATTTGGGCTTCTATATATAGAGGCAATTAGAATTGACCCTCTTGTACATTTTACTTCAATACACAAATACTGTACTCACAATACTGCTGTCTCATATCCACCTCATTTACCTTGAGCTCTTTTCTTACATAAATAAACAGTCCTCTTCCAACCTCTGCTCTAATAGCATTCCTCTCGTACAACTCAAAACCCTCCAAACTATACTCCACCAGTTCCCTTTCAATTCTAGCATTTTTTGGTCTTACTTCTTGTACTGTAAGGCTATGACATCAGGTTTTTCCTCTTTATCCTGCAACCTACATATCAGTTCTCTTTTCTTGTCCTGGGTAAACACATCGACATTACTAAACATAATCCTTAATCTTTCTACCATTCCTTCAGCAGCTACATCATCCCGCTCCTCCTGTCCGTGCCCTACTCCCCCCTCACACTACTGGTACTGGGTCTGCAGCTTCTTCTCCTGTCTCTCCCCGAGACGCTTCCACCCTGCTCTCCACCTCTGCCACAACTTCTGTCACATTCTCTTCCCTCCCAGCTCTCCTTCTCCCTTCTATTCGTATACACCACTTCCTCAATTTCCCGTCCCTCACTCTCCAGAAAAACTTCTTCTTATCCTCCTCACCCAACTTTCCATTTTCCTCATCAGCCTTTTCCTGTAGTTCCTTTATTTTTGTCTTTGTTCTATGCTCAAATCCTTCTTTAATCTTATATGTTTCAGTTCTTCATTTGTGTTTAGTCTCCAACTAAAATTTGTCACTGTCTCTACCACTGCCCTGGTTTTAAACTGTACCCTTATAGGTCTCATCTCCCCCCTTCTATATCTACCTATCCTACTGACTTCCTCCACCTGCCCATCCCATCTACATCCATCTACATCAACAGCTTTCATGACCTCCTTCACTTTCTCCATATCTCTCACTTTTCTCACTCCATTATGTGATGGATGCGTGGGGCCAGGCTACAAGATAGAATAACAAATGTTGAGCTGAGGAGACGTTTAGGTATAAAGAGTATTAGCGAGGTGATGCGTACAAGTAGACTGGGATGGTATGGACATGTGGAGAGAATGGATGAACAAAATTGGTGAAAAAATGCAGGTCTGTGATTGTGGAGGGAGCTGCACCAAGGGGTCGACCGAGGAAGACCTGGGATCGGACTGTACGCGCCGATCTCAAATCCAATAACTTGACAAGTGAAGCAGCCCTTAACAGGGTTGCTTGGAACGCCGCCATTAGGACAAGAGACTGAAACTGCACTTATGTGTGGAACACTCAGTCTTAAAATTTTATATTTAGTAGTAGCCTCTGAGTACCCAACGTAGAGCTATATACATCTCGTATAATTCCGTTCCGTTGTGGAGCGGGTAATTATCGTAATCCATAGCGTGATTAATCGATAACATCTAGAGTAGAACCTACTCTCTCTACTAGGTATGTTGTACACACTTTTGAGGCTACTATTATTATGTTCCTCCCAACAACCAACAATACTCCTAAAATCGATTAATGAAATTTACAAACACATGTGGCAGTCCGTGGACTCGAACCCAGGATGCTCACACCGAAAATCAACACCTTATACATCGCACCACGAAGACAGTTAAAGGTTGGTGGACACTGCCTACGATTTATTATGCAACTTCGAATCCTGCATATCAATCTAAGCATGTACACACATCCCAACTGCAACTCACGTAGGCTATGCATATGTGAATGGAAAGAGCAATTAATGGGGCCTTAACCACTTAGGGAAGTCCTCTCGATAAATTACTCCTGAACCAATATCAATTATTATGTTCCTTCCAACAACCAACAATACTCCTAAAATCGATTAATGAAATTTACAAACACATGTGGCAGTCCGTGGACTCGAACCCAGGATGCTCACACCGAAAATCAACACCTTATACATCGCACCACGAAGACAGTTAAAGGTTGGTGGACACTGCCTACGATTTATTATGCAACTTCGAATCCTGCATATCAATCTAAGCATGTACACACATAAAAGGAAAACTGAAAATATTGATGAGAAAGAAAAGAGAAAATTGTAGAATATTGTCCATCCTATCTGGCTCCCTAAGCCGCTGTCACGGGCCCACCGCACCATACGACCGGGTTTATTAGATCATCTGTTTCACGCTACTCTCCTTCACAACACGCGATTTTCGGGCCTCTGTTTTTGTGTCTTCCATGCCTGTCCCCTACCCTTTGGGTGAGTTGTGGGCCTTATTTAAGGTTCCTGTGATTTTAGACAGATGATCTGTGATGTAGGCACGCCGAAAAATGGGCTCTAACATGTTTTTGGAGTGTGGCGTTGAAACTGGAGGTTACTCTTATTTTTTGCCTTCTGCGCATGCGCCGCCGCTTGGGCGTCTCTCGTTCACTATGGCCTTTGCCATCTTTTGTTCTTTTTTCATTTGCGGTGGCTTTAGTTTTTGTTATAGCAGGTTCTTTTCATTTTGTTTTGGTCACTGCCTTAGTTTTGCTAATACTTTTCGCGCACTTAGGCCTAGGCGTACTTGTGCCCTTCTCGTTGGTTGAGAGGGGGGCGCTAACCCCTTTTTTTTTTGTCTCGCTTTGGGGGGCTGTTTTGCTGGTCGCTGCCTCTCCTCAAGGGTGCAGGACCTAGTGCGCCAGGTAATTTCATATATTACTGCCTCAAGTACTGATAAGGCTAACTTTTGTTTTTAGCCTAGCCTAGTAGGGGGGCGACTTTAGTTTCCGTCCCTTTTTGGTGTCGTCCCCGGTGCTTTGTTACCTGCTGCTGGTTGCTTCCCCTCCTCAAGGGGCCGGTAACTCATGCACCCTGTAATTTCATATATTACTGACACTCGTACCGTTTCGGCTGCTTGCCGTTTTTTGGCCTAGCCTAGGGGGGGGGGGGGGGGGCGCTTTGGTTTTCAACACTGTGGTAACCTCATTCTGGCATTCGTGCTCGTGTTGTTTGACGGTCCCGGTGCTCTGTCTTCCTGGTTCTCCCCGAAACCGCGAACGTAACCCGTTCTTATGTATTTACCTAATTGTATTTACCTAATTGTAGTTTACAGGAGTTGAGCTAAGCTCGTGTTGTCCCGTCTCTCAGTCTACTTTTTATCCAATTTTGTCTTGAAAATATGGATGTTCTTTGCCCCTACCACCTCCTTCTCCAGCCCATTCCATTTGTCAATACATCTATATGTGTTTGGCTGGCAGTTTTTCTTCTGTCTCTGTCCCCTTCGGTAGTGTCTGCTTACCCACTGGCTCTCCCGCGCCTGTTGTGATTTGGTGGGGTTCACTTTGAACCCCCCCCCCCATTTTTGGAAGGGATGGCTTTCACTGTAATTTGTGCCTCAGGCCTTGCTGGACCGTACTGTTGGGTTACCGCCCTGGGTCGGGTACTTCCCGCTCTAGGTCGGGGCCTTCCTTTCCGGTCGCATGGTCGCCTTCTGGCGCCTCCGCTCTGGAACGGGCCTTGCCCGTTCTATCTCGGGGGTTTGTTTTTGTTGCTGCTTGATGCCCACAGACTATCCCGCGTCTGTTGTGACGGGCCTGGGTCCCTTAGGGGTCCTCGGCTTCCGGCGGGGCCCCTCGGGGCCTCTCCGCTCTAGGACGGGCCTTATTTTGTGCATTCTTGCCTTCCTCCTTCGGCACTGCTCTCATCTATTAGCACGTCCCGTTCCTGGGCGGGGGTGTCTGTCCTCCGCTCCTCTGCTCTGGGTCGGGTATGCCGCTTCCCTGCTTTCTCCTGCCACGTCCCGCTCCAGGGCGGGGGAGTCGGTTTTCAGACTCCTCCGCTCTGGGGCGGGTTTGTTGCTCCCGCCTGAGTACGCAGGTGTTCCCGCTCGATGTCGGGGTTTTTCCGCTCTAGGTCGGTCATCCCCGTTTATGGACGCGCTCATCTTGACTCAGTTTAGGCTTAGACTATTAGTCCTGCACTTCTTTTAAGCCGTCTTTTAACGCTCTTTTCCCTTTTTTCCCAGGCTGTGCTCTCTACCCGACTGGGCTTCATCACTGCTCACGTGTTGAAGGTAGTAGTCTTCCCTGTTCTTTTTTTTTTTTGGGGGGGGGGGGGAGGGGCACTCTCCTACCTTGGTAGGGGCTCCAGTCTCCGGGCCTAGGGAGAGCTTTTGGGCTCCTCCCTGACCTGGTGTCTGTGGCTGTTTCAGGGGTCTTTGATCTTTTATGTGTGCATGACCTCTTACCTGTTACTCCTGTCTGGCCGCCCTCTTCAGGGGCGCTCTTCGGCCTTCACCTTCTTCATGGGGGGGGGGGGGGGGGATTTCATTCTTATTTGGCACTGTTCATGCGCCTTTCAAGTTTTTTTTCTTCATGATATATGGACTGGCTTTCTTTTGGTTCCTGTCCTTGACACTCACCTCATCGACGCACGACTCACGACCTCATCCGTGAGATTGAGGCTGCGCAGGCCGTTGGTCACCAACCTTCTGCTCCACCACTTGACCTGCCGACTCCACTCCGTCCAACTGCTCTTTTTGACCAGGCCGTCGAGATCCCTCTGTCGCCTCCTGCTCCACCTTCGTCGTCTGGCAATGTTGATCCGACCCACCACTGTGCCCAGTCTCCTTCTGCGCGACCTGATCGGTCTCCTCCCCTGGCGGTGCAAGATGCCCCAGAAGAAGGGGATTGGACTGATCTGGAGGAGGGTCCTGCGGATAAGGACGGAGACGACGACGGGGACTGGTTGGTCGTCGACGGGGAGGGGCTTGACGACTCCCCTCGTGAGTCCATCCACAACACGCCGCCTGGCCGGAAGCGTGTCCGCCGTCTCCGCATCATTTCTCCCTCGTCGTCTACTGTTGCTTCGGCCGAGGATCCCGAGATTCCCCTGACTGTCGCTTCTCTTCAAGCTGCTCATCTTCGGGCCCAAGAGGCGAACACTGAAAAGTTTGCTTCCTTACAGTCGGCACTGGAATGGCTCACTGAGGCAGTTTTGAACCCTACCTCTGTCCCTCAGGTCGTCCCGTTGGTGACTCCTCTTCCACCTTTGGAGGAGCACCTGCCGACTAAGCCGGCTCGCCAGGCGGATGCTGCTCCTGCCGTCCCACCCTCTGCCCCCTCTCAGGCTCCTGCGGCTTCGTTCGTCGTACTACCTGGGAGTGGTCTGGGGCTGGTGACTCAACCTGTGCACGTTCCTTCGCTCTCCAAGTTCAAGATTCCGAAGCGTAGGTTCCCGTCTCTGTATGGGGAACCTGCTTCCTGGAGGAACGTCCAGGCCTCGCACCCGGAGCGTGTAGTCACCCATGCGCCTGGCGAGCGCCCTGTAGCAGCTAGCTGGACGATTCAGGTCAATACCAAAGGCCTGTTTCGGGCTTTGACTCTGGACGGACTGGTCCCAGAGGTGGACATCAGGGTTCACCCTAGTAGGTCGGACATTCAGTTTTTTACGTACCGGCCTAAGGTGTCCCCCTCTGGGTCTACTAAACTCTGGGCGGACTTCACTCGACACGACATTAATGTAGATGCTACCACCGTGTCGGCCATTGCGGGCCTTCCTCTGGTGAGGAATGCCCGGGACATTGAGGGTAACCTCATGCTCAAACTCCCCCACTTGGAGGAGGGTCGTTGGGATTTGTGGCTGGCAGAGGGTATTGACTTTGGGGTTCGGTCTTCGGAAGGGACGGCTCAGCTCCCTTCCATTGACGAGACGTTCGTGTCGAGTTTGGTCCTGTCCTCGTCCGGGGTCGCACCCAAGTATTGGTCTTGGTTGAACGCCCCACGCATGGTTTTAGATAAGATGCCCACCTCCTACTTCGCTCCACCTGAGAAGAGCTCCCTTGAGCGGGATCATAGGCTCCGACAGCGCGCTGCTCGTTTACTCTCCACCCTCTTGCTCCAACTCCAAATGGCTCGTGTTCACCTCAGGCTCATTGAAGCCCAGCCGGATGGGGACATCAGGAGGGGCGAGGAACACTTGCGGCGCGTTCAGTTGCAGCTTGCTCTGAACTCAGTCGGCGACCTTCGGGTGGCCATCCACGAGGCTGCACGTTGTCGTCAGTCTCTGCGGGTGGCTTTTTGTAAGAAGGCGCCCGCTGAGGTCAGGACTAAGCTGTTGCTTTCTGAGCTAGCTACGGAGTGTCTCTTCTCAGATAGCGCTTGGCAGGAGGCTTACCTCTTTGCGGCTGCGGGGCGCTTCGCACCTCGTCGTTCTGAGGTGTCGCGGAACCCCTCAGCCGCTTCCTCCCACCAGCGAGGGCGGAAGGTCGGCCCGCAGCGAGGACGCCAGTTTTGGCGAGGTGCCACGGCTGGGAAGCGCCAGGCGGTGAGGGGTCGGGCAGTGCGCCCTTATGTACCTCGCTCCCCGCCTCGCCCTTCTCAGCAACTCGCTATTGAGGCTTCCTCTCGGCGAGTCGACCAGAGGCAGGGTGATAGTAGGCCCACGCAGGAGCGTCACCACCAATTTCGTCGGGGCGGTCGCTACAGGGGAGGTGGTAACCGTGGGGGTCAGTCCTCCCACGGCAGGTCCGGGGAGCACTCTGCGGCAAAAAACGCGTAGTGCCTCCAGGACCTTCACCCCTGCCCTCTCCCGACTGTCTCCCCGAGATGGTGTTGACTCTCACGAAGGGGGCCCTTACCGGCTTCTTTCGCCCCCACTTTCGGCACTGGCCTCGCCGTTCGTGGGCGCGTCGGGTAGTGAAGCGGGGTCTGTCCTAGAGGTGGCGGTCACGGCCTCCTCTCAGACGGCCTCCCAGACATCGGCCTGTTTCCCCGGAGGTGGCCAAAGTGATTCTGTCAATGCTCGAGGATGGTATCATCACGGAGATCTCGCCTCACCAGCGGGTTTTCCTCTCTCCCCAAGAAGGACTGCGACGCGATGAGACCGGTGGTCGATCTGTCGTGTCTCAATTTGCATATCGTGAACGACCACTTTCGCATGCTCACCATCAATCAGGTGCGGTTGGCGCTCCGTCCCGGCTGCTGGGTGGTATCCCTGGATCTCAAGGATGCGTACTGGCATGTGCCGATCGCTCCTCGGTTCCAGTGTTATCTGGCGCTCCAGCTGCACGAAAGGGTGTTCACGTTCGACAGGTAGCCCTTCGGCCTCAATATCGCGCCGCGCGTCTTTACGAAACTCGTCAAACAGGCTCTGACTCCCCTGCTCCGTCAGGGGATTCAGATCCTGTTTTACTTGGCCGACTGGCTCATCGCCGCAGACTCTCCCACCCTTTGCGTACAGGACACTCTTCTTGTCATCCAACACGTCACACACTTAGGTTTCAAAATCAACGTTCCCAAGTCATGCCTCACTCCGTCGCAGATCGTGACGTGGGTGGGCCTCGACTGGGACATGGCGAGCACGACTGTCTGCCAGAGTCGAGTGAACGCTTCGAAAATTCGAAAGAAACTTTTCGTTGTGTTGCACTCTATGTCGATTTCCAGGAAACTCTGGGACTCGCTGGTAGGGTCACTCAATTGGGTGTCTCTGACCATTCCCTTAGGGCGGCTCAGGATCAAACGCCTTATTCAGCTAGGCAACAGAGCGTTCCCGCTTCTGCCTCCACATCGGCTTTGGCCAATTCCGCGCTCGGTCCATGTACTCTTGACACACTGGGTCGCACGGGGCACGCTCGCGAGGGCGGTGCCCTGGACGTCTCCCCCTCAGACCATTTGGGTGGACACGGATGCGTCCACCGAGGTCGGGTGGGGTTACCAGTCCAACACGGGACATCAAAATCATGGCAGGTGGTCAGGTCTCACTCATTTACACATAAACGTCTTAGAACTGTTGGTCCCGTTGTTCTTCCTGAGGGATCATGAGCAGGCCCTTTCCGGCAGGTCTCTGGCCTTCAGGATGGACAACATGACCGCAGTTCATTGCATCCAGAAACAAGGCTCCTCCAGGTCCGCCGTTCTTCAGGACCTGGCGGAGAAATTGTTTTACCAAGCAGACCGGTACAACATCACACTGCATGCAACCTACCTGCCCGGGACTGCCAATCTTTGGGCGGATGCTCTGTCGAGGGGACGGAGCACCCAGGTAGGATGGTCTTTCAAACAAACCGTATTCGACGACCTAGCAGCCTCCTGGGGTGTTCCGCAGGTCGACTTGTTCGCCTCCGACCAGACGAACAAGTTGCCTGTGTTCCTGACTCGCTGGATTCGAACTCCAGCGGGGGGACCGGACGCTTACAGCGAGGACTGGAGCAGGTGGCAGTCAATATACGTGTTTCCGCCACCCGACGCACTTTTGATGTGCAAAGTCCTCCACAGGCTGAGAGAGTACCAGGGCAGAGTTTGGTTGATCGCACCCCTATGGCCGGCCCAAGCCTGGTACACTCAGCTGAAACGATGGTGCCCGAGTTCCGTTCACCTATCGGTCTCAGACTTCCACTTGGGGTCGATTGGAGACCTAGGGACCTCATTGGCATTCGCATCGTGGGTGTTTGTGGGCGGGGTGGCTGCCCATGTTTGGACGATCATTGACTAACAAATTGACTCTACATTGGACACCTTCAACATGGAAGACTTACGAATCTCACTGGCACAGTTTTACTTCTTGGATAAACGACACATCACAAACAACTCCATCTGTGGCGTTAGTGTTCCACTACCTCAATTATTTATTTGAGTCGCGCCACAACATGTACAACACCATTAGGAACCACCTGTCTGCCATTCGGGAGCCGTTTGAGAAGTTAACGGGGTTGGTCGTTCCTCAACAAGAATTGGATTTCTTTATGCGCGCCTGCTTTAGGCTTAGACCACCCCCGCGTCAGCTTCCCCTTCAGTGGTCGCTGGCGAAGGCTCTCACACTCCTCTCGTCGGCCCCTTATTCTATCTCTCCTACACCTGACAGATTACTTGACAAGACACTGTTTCTTCTAGCTTTAGCTACGGGTGAGAGGGTCTCGGAGATGGCTGCCATGTCTCGGGCCCAGAATTGCTTGAGGTTTTCCCCCATTCTCGGCTCCGCCACTTTGGCCCCTTCTGTTCATTTTGTTGCCAAGAATGAGCGTGAGTCCCATATTTTTCAACCTTTTACTGTCCCTGCCTTGAAGCGGGGTCGGGTACATCATTCTTTGTGCCCGGTTAAATCTCTCCATACATATGTTGACTCCACGGGGCCGGGGTCTGGGTTGGCTTTGTGGGTGGCGCCTCGGACCGGTAGGCGGTTGACCAAACGTGCTGTGGGGATTCGCCTGTGTCGTGTCATTAGGGATAGTAATCCTCATATTAAGGGCTCTGCGCACGACGTTCGCTCATACGCGGCTACTCTGCGCTTTTTGCATAACCGGTCCCTTACGGATATTGCTGACACAGGGCTCTGGTCTTCCCACCGCACGTTTGTCTCCTCCTATCTGTCCATGTCCACGGACAGGCCGGGGCGTCCTTGTGTTGCGTTGGGCCAACTGGTTATTTAGGGGTATGACCTGTTATGTCCTTCTCTCTTCTGGCCTTCACCTGTCCTACCATGTATATTTTGGGGGAGGGTATTGGGGGGGGGGGGGGGGGGGTAAAGAGGGGTGAATCGCACAATACATGTACCTGCACCTAGGTTTAAGGACCATTTCCTAGATTAAGTCTTTCAGTTTTCTAGTCTTAAGGTATTCTTGGCTCGGGGTATGTATGAACCTATTACCTCATTCTTACCATTAGAATTCTGTGTTAGCCGGTTCGCCGACTTGTATTCACCTCATCGCATTTTGTACAGTTCCCCTCTTCTCCACATGTCTCTGTTCACTCTCTGTTGGGGGTTTTCATTGCTGTCTTTACACTGTACACCTGGGTTAAGTGCTCGTCGCTTATCTCCATGGTTTTCATCATCACATCCAGCACACGTTCCACTGTTCTGTGCTTCTTGATGTTTTTCTGCGTACCTTCACGGTACTCCTCTTGTCTTCTTTATGAACCAAGGGGGGGGGGCATCTTATATTCATAAACATTATGGAATACATAATTCTTTATCATCAGTTAAGTTATCCCATTGATTACGACATGACTGTACCTGATTCTCTTGATATGCACCTGTCAGTACAATCTTTCTTAAACTCTCTTGTTTATAAGTCTGTCTTTCATTGATCCTGATGGTTACTATTTGCTAAAGTTTGTGTTTTCAGCTTGGATGTCCGCCTCCAATTTGGTACTCTAGCTCTACGTTGGAGACGTAGAGGCTACTACTAAATTGGGAGGTTTGACACTCTCCCAATACCAAAGAAGGAAAACCTTCTATTTGGTATGTAGCCTCGGAGTATCCAACGTCATAGTATCCCGCCCTCACGCCGTACCCCTGCCCATCCAATCTTGTCTTTTTAACTTGATACCTAGATGATCTAATAAACCCGGTCGTATGGTGCGGTGGGCCCGTGACAGCGGCTTAGGGAGCCAGATAGGATGGACAATATTCTACAATTTTCTCTTTTCTTTCTCATCAATATTTTCAGTTTTTCCTTTTAATAGTACAGTAGAATCTCGCATCCCACGATTTATTGGTACCGAAATATTACCGTGGGACCGGAATTCGTGGGATGCAGAGTATTAAAGTAATGGGGAAAATTACAAAAGTACTGGAGGCTATCGTCGGGCGACTATTGACCATCACTTTACGTGCCAATAATCAAAAGTAAGTTGCTTTAACCCTCCAGCCTCGGCTACGCATTCTATAATACCGGTATATCCCCAAAACCTGGGGGATTTGGCCGAAAAAACGTCTCGCCTAGGCTACCGTATCTTTGTTATTTTGACTGCTTCCGCATTCCCACGCATCCCCAAGCGTAGATGTGTTTCGTTCCTGTAGAATGGCGTTGAGTAGAGCTCTCTAAGTCAACTGGTTCAGTTGTGATGACGATTTCCGTGGAGAGAACCTTGTGGCGATGTCAGCCACTTTTCACTACTTTTCACTACTTAACAATAACACAGCCACACACGAACAAGCGACGCCTTACCAGCTGTTGTTTACATGCGTCGGACGGACGCCTTTCAAAACAAGCTTACAGGCTTTCAAGCTGCTATGAAAAGAAAGGTAAGTAAAACACAAACAAAAAACTTAGAAAAGTTGATGAGGTGATTATTGTGATGGATGTGGTGATAGACGGGAGGCGGATGTTAGATACCACCCTCCGTGGCCCCACTCTCGTTCTCCGTCACCCCACCGTCGCCGCCAAAGCCGTGGGAATCGTGTGGTTTTTCGTGGGATGAGAATTCAGGTAGCCATTGGATAGTACCGTGGGATGCGTAATCGTGGGATCGAAATGCGTGAGATGCGTGACTCTACTGTAGCCTCAAAAGTGTGTACAATGTACCTAGTAGAGAGAGTAGGTGCTACTCTAGATGTTATCGATTAATCACGCTATGGATTACGATAATTACCCGCTCCACAACGGAACGGAATTATACGAGATGTATATAGCTCTACGTTGGATACTCCGAGGCTACGTACCAAATAGAAGGTTTTCCTTCTTTGGTATTGGGAGAGTGTCAAACCTCCCAGTATGTATGTATGTATATGAGCCTCTATATCTCCATGCATGATTATACCTCTATCCCTGTCCATGGCCTCCCTCACGACACTCCTTTTTCTTCATGACACCTACGACTGCACTCTCAAAACTTTTTTTTGTGTGCCTCAAAATGTGCCTCAGTATTAGTTCAGCAAGCAGTTCCATGCTTTCCACAGATATGCTTTGGTCATTTGATGGCCACTCTCCATGCTGCAGTTCTCTACACCATAACTGTAAGTTCCTAACCCTGAGATTCTGCCTCTGGTATTCGTCCTCTTTGGTCTAATGACTGTTGTTCTCTCCTTTACTCCCGTACTTGTAACGCGTTTCACCCAATCACTATCATTCACTCGCCACAGGCCAAACTATTGCTGTTTTCCAGTACACCATCACCTCATTGATGACTCTAAACCAAGTTGTTCTCTGAACATTCCTCTCATTGGTCCCTCTCTCACTGTGAATTTAAGCGTCCAGATCTCTATTGTCATTTAAGAAGTCAATGGGTCTCTTCCTCTTTAACCTGGGAAATGGACCATGGAGGGTGGAGGTGAACATCTGTGATGTGGCTATACACTCGACCCTCCATTTAACGGACAAATGCGTGCAAGCACCTGTCCGTTCCTGCTAAATGTCCGTTGCTGCTAAATACTGTCCAGTCCGGATGTAATCCAGAAATTCCTTGAGAAAAATTCGGTGTTGAGTACAGGTGTCCGGATCATGACATTTAACTGTTATGCATCCTTTTTTTTACTGTACCTGAAATAAATCCTGGTAATCCCTTGTGCTACACCCTATTGATAATGCAAAACTATTGAACACACTTAAAAGTGTATATTATTTGGTCTCTATATAATCTGTGAATCATTTCCGATATGATAGAATTAAAGATTTTATTTTCCACCAACTCATAATCAGCAAAAACGACACAAATGTCAATTAAAAACATGTTATAATATTGCCCCATCATTTTGTGTATACCGTGGGAAAAAAAAAAAAAAAAAATCTATCAAACGTAAATCTCCCGTCTGGGAAGCTCGGCGCCTAGACGGAGGGGAGGGTTGAAATATTTTGTTGACTATCTCATTTATTATTTATCTATGTGCTGGAAGGATATTATATTTTTCAATTCCATCACACTAGAAATTATTCAAAGATTACAAAAAGTCCAAATAAGACATAGTTATGTTAATGTATAAGGGATTTAGGTAGATGAATTAGAGAGATAGAGAGATAGAAAGAGTGTGTATATCGAGGGAAAAAAACAAAACAAAAAATCTATCAAACGTAAATCTTCCGTCTCTGCTGGCACGGAGGGGAGAGTTGAAATATTTTGTTGACTATCTTATTTATTATTTATCTATGTGCTGGAAGGATATTATATTTTTCAATTCCATCATATTAGAAATGATTCAAAGATTACAAAAAGTCCAAATAAGACATAGTTATGTTAATGTATAAGGGATTTAGGTAGGTGCATTAGAGAGATAAATAGATAGAGCAACGGACTTTGCTCCAACTTTTGTATAGCAACGGACTATGTCCGTTGTCCATTGGGTCCATTGGGTCCATTGGGTCCGATGGGTCCATTGTCCGGCCTACATTTTTTGACCGTTATTGCCGATATCCGTTAAATCGGAATCCGTTAAATGGAGGTTAGAGTGTATTGGCAAAAATCTGACTTTCGCAAAACGGAATGAGAAGTACATCGTCTTTCAAATACATACCCAAATCCAAACACATGTATATTTTGTACATTACAAAAATAACGTGTAAAATAAGAATCCTGCCAGTCAATCAACGCGCTGCATTTGACTATCTCTCTAACCCTCACAGACCGGTTTCACCTTCTATAGGATACCCGCGAAACCCGGGTGATCTGGCCGAAAAATTTCTTTAACCCTTGTCTATCGGCGCGCAACTTATGTCGTGTGAAAGAAATTTGGACTAAGTGGCGGTTCACACCTTATGTCGTGTGCCATTTTCAGCACGTAATGTTGCAGAGAGAGAGAGCTGAGCGGTGTGAGGAGCGTAGTAAGGCTATGACCGTCGCACACCACCGCGGTGGGCCAACTGAAATGAAAACCACCCTTCCTTTCCCCCTCACACTCGCTACACAGGGAATTATGTAGGGAAAGTACCTAATTACATGGTTTATGCACTCAAGTTGCGCGATCGTTGCAAAAAACTAGCGGTCGTACAAGGATGGTTGGGGTGTCATTGGAAAGCTCTGTTTATGCCCTTTCAGAGATAGATACTTGTTTTACATTCTGGGTCTTATTTAGGCATGAAAATGATCACGTAAGCAACCCTATTTAGGGTAAAAACACCCCGCTGGGCGGTACATATAAATTACCGCCTAGGCCGCTCATTAGGTGTTAATAGGCTACCCGTATCTTTGTTATTTTAACTGCTAGATAATTCACTCACATCTCTAAACGTAGATGTGTTTCTTATCTGTAGACTGGCGTTGAGTAGACTAAGTCAACTGGTTCAGTTGTGATGACAATTTCCGTGGAGAAAGTTTCGAGGCAATGTTAGCGATATTGGACATTTGCAGACACTAATCTCGTCAATGCATACAACAACAACTTTGATCCGACGTCTCCTTCTTGGTTTCGGAGGTGCGGTATCGCAAAGACAAGCTTTGTTTACATGCGTCGGACCTACGGCTTTCAAAACATGCTTAATAGGCTTTCAAGCTTACGGTGCTCAACAGCCCATCCGTGTTTCGGGCCCTAGTTTGTTATGGGCTCCTCAGAGCCCTTCCGGGTACCAGGGGTTAAACCAGCTGGGTTGGACATTTCTGACGTTTCCCCCAACTCTGCCACACCCTCCCGTGCAGCCAATCAGGAGCCTCCATTGTCGGAGCAAGCAAAAACTGAGCCAGCCGTGCACACATCTTCATCTTTCAAATCGCTCTCGCTCCCTCCACAGGCGACATCAGTGCAAGGCCTATACTCCCGTAAGCCACTACAAGACCTTTGCAACCATCTCCCTGGGACCTATTACAAAGAGATACGATCAGAGGAGAGGGGAAGAAATGTTCAAACCACACGGCTGGAGAAAGCACTGCCCGGGCGGCTGGCTCAACCAATCACAGCGCGGCAATTCGTGAGGCGGGGCTATAAAGTAGGGGGGGGGGGGGGGGGGGGTGCAGACTTCACTCCCGCCATGGGTCCCACTGGGTTCACTTGCCAGCAACTCACACTCTCTCCCTCACCTGGGCAACAATGGGAACTTGGCTAAACCTGCTCCAGCCTCCCAGCTCGCCTATCCCGCCCCAATAAAGTCCACCTCTGGCCCAACACAGCTTTCGTCTACTAACCAGATACACCACAAGTATCTTGGTGCTTGTCGCCACATTGCTGGCTTACACACCTATAGCCAAGCGATTCAAGAGGGACGACAGATAGTAGATGGAACTGAGGATTTCCAGAAGAACTATTGGCCGGCCTTGAGGTGGTGAAGATTGTTCCAGAGATACCCAAGACATTTTACAGGACCCTTATGGGCCCGAAACACCATTATTAAAAGGAGAGAAATGTTTGACAAACCCAGTGGTTCCAACCATTAAAATTTATGTGTTCTTATAGAACAAAATAAAAAGAAAGAGATTAGACTCATGAAATAAATAAATGGATGAAGTGTTGAGAGAATATAGCTGTCATTTATAGAAAAGGCTCCATGCCACTTAGCTACCAATAGTATAGGATCTTCTAGGTTAGTAGATAAATGTAAATTATAAAGATAAGGGGAAGATGAAATAAGAGATTAAAGGTTAAAAGCAATTATAGGAATGACGTGGGGATAAATAATAGTTGCAGATAGATTAGATCTAGCTTGAGAAATAGTTAGGACGGACACTAATCCATATGATGAAATATACTTTTTGTTATAAAGGAAATATTGTTATTCGTAGCATTTAAGAAGAAGAATTCGCCGGTATGATAATGAACTTTGTGATCATGATATAAGTAACAAGTCGAGGCGACTATTGTGAGGAAATATTATACTCCTGAGATAAGTAGTTAGTGAGTTGATAAATATAGTATCAATCAGATTAAACATTAAGAGTAATAATGTAATCATGATATATAGAGAAGTAAGTGTTGAATATTGATAATATAGGTGTTAATGAAATATTGATTCTATCGGACCATGTAATGAGATATATTATTTGAGTAAGTGGTATCGGTGTTATTGAGTTTATTTATTTGTCAGATAGGAAGTCAGAGTGGAGATATTCCAAAACAAAGGGTTAAATTAATGTAGGTGCCTATGGGTACGGATTTATTTGTGTAGAAGATAAGAATATAATTATACAGTATAATGATTTGATTTTTAGCAATGAAGAGGATATAGTCGAACATGTTAATGTGGATAGCCCTATAGGTCGTAGTGACCATGCCTGTATAAGCTTTAGTTGTAACATTAAATCAGAGAGGGATAATAGAAGCAATAGAAAAATATACATGTATGATAGAGCAGATTATGAGCTGCTGAGACGGTGTTTGGACATTGACTGGGGGGAATACTTGAACGGTGAAGACGCTGAAGGAATGTGGAGGAAAATTAGAGTCAAACTGGAGAATGCTGTATCCAAAAGTGTACCAGTAAAGGAATATAAGGATAAAACAAAATTGAGGAAAAGAACTAACCCAGAATTGCCAATGAAAAGAAAGCTTTGGATATTGATTAGAAGAAAGAAACGATTGTGGGAAAGATTAAAATTGTTAAAAAAGAACAGGGGGTCTAGTATAGAAGCTAAAAAAGTGGATCTGGAATGCAGACAAATAAACAATAAAATATGGTGGGAAACAAGGAGGGGGGTGAAGGAGAGGGAGAGAGAGATAGCTAGAAATGTGAAGGATAATCCAAAAATATTCTGGAAGTACATTCAGGAAAAGTTAACAAGAAGAGTAGGGATCCCAGAGCTGGTAGGGGGGTTGAATGGTGGGAGTAGAGCGGAGACTGATAAGGAGAAAGCAGAGGTGCTGGGGAAATACTTTGGGGGGGTACTAACAGTGGAGTCGGAGGATGCAGTGCCTACTATTCCCATCAAACAGGCACCGGCACTAGAACTAATAGAGTTTTCCCATGCTAGAATAAGAAGGGCTATAGAAAAAATAAACAGAAGTAAGTCACCGGGACTGGATGAGATACACCCAAGAATCATAAAGGAAGGAGGGGAGATGTTAGTAGAGCCATTGAAAATGTTATTTGAGGTATCGTTTAATACAGGACAAATCCCGATGGACTGGAGAGAGGCGAACATAACAGCTATATTTAAGAAGGGAAAGAGAAATGACCCAGGGAATTATAGACCAGTCAGTTTGACAAGTGTTGTGTGTAAACTAATGGAAACGGTAATTAGAGAAGGAATAATGGATCATATGAAGTCAAACCAACTTTTCAGTGGGAGACAGTTCGGATTCTTGCCGGGGAGGTCGACGGTACTACAGCTAATTAAGGTGGTAGATGATTGGATGCAAATTCTAGAAGATGGTGATGTAATAGACGTGGTATATTGCGATTTTATGAAGGCCTTCGATAAGGTCCCACATAAAAGGTTAATAGAGAAAGTTAGAAGCTATAATATAGGGGAGAAATGTGTGAAATGGATAGAAGCCTTCCTGAAAGATCGGAGACAGAGGGTACTGGTGAATGGAATAGGCTCGGGGTGGAGGGAAATTACAAGTGGGGTACCTCAGGGATCTGTGTTGGGACCACTGCTGTTCGTTATATTTATCAACGACTTACCTGAAGTTATAACTAATGGAAGTGAGGTATACCTGTATGCGGATGACACTAAGCTGTATAGAAGAGTGAGGAGTAAGGAAGATATGGGTTTGCTTCAAGGAGATGTGGAGGGCATGAAGGGATGGTCTGAGCATTGGTTAATGCCTTTTCATCCAAAAAAATGCAAGTACATGCGGATTGGGACCAGCAAGATAGACAAGGTAGGATACAGTATGTATGAAGCGATGGAGGAAGTGAATGCAGAAAAGGATATAGGAGTAGTGATAGACAATAAGTTAAATTTCTCAGAACATTTAGCGGAAAAGATAAACAAAGCCAATAGAATTGTAGGGCTGATAAGGAGGATATTTGTGTCACTTGACGAAGAAATCTTCAGGAATCTCTATACAGCGCTGGTTAGGCCGCACCTGGAATATGCGAACCAGGTGTGGGCTCCATATATGGTAAAGGATATAGAAGCAGTGGAGAAAGTGCAGAGGAGAGCTAGCAAGCTGGTACCAACGTTGAAGAACGCGGGCTATGAGCAGAGGTTGAGGACACTGGGGCTTCCGACACTGGCATATAGGAGAAAGAGAGGGGATATGATAGAGACTTTTAAGATAGTGTCAGGAAAGTACGATGAGGATGTGTGTGAAGGTATCTTCTTGATGCGGGAGGAAACAAGAACGAGAGGACACTCTAAGAAAATTTACAAAGAAAGAAATAGGCTTGAGAAGGCAAAGAACTAATTTTGTGATAGAGTGGTAAATGAGTGGAACGTACTGCCCCAGTATGTAGTCGATTCCGAATCAAATAGGGAGTTTGAAAGTAATATTGATAAAGCATGGGGAAGACAAGATTTGAAGTTTGATTATAAAAAAAAAATACAGAATAGTAAAAATTTTGCGTCTGCTACCGCCGCCGCCAACACCGTGAACGACCGCAGCAGTGCAAGTACTGGTACTGAGCTGGATACACAGGCATAGTTTGCCTTTTTCCAGAGGATCTACTGTAAAAAAACTGTAAGATAATGTAAGAGTGTTAAAGATAGGTAAATAGCGGTCAAATTCATTAAAGCCTTGGTCTTTGGATTAGACATATTGAGGTCTGGTAAAGATGATATATTATCTTGGGGACTAGTAATGTGCCTTTGGATCGAAGTCGGAGTGAGTCAATACCTGAATAGCGGGTATCGAAATAGGTGGTAACGGGAACTTGCGAGTTCCAATGTACAATCTATTGTGGGTCGACGATAATATTCAATCTGAGTGTTGAACTCATTTCGACCCGAACAGAGAATCAATTGCTAGGGGAACATAAAACCATTAGGGAGTTTGTTAAATAAAGGATACGAACTTCTGAACAACTGTCGAATTATTCCCACCTTAGTAGTATACTGAGAATTAGAAAATAAGTACTACAATGTGTATTACCAATTCTTTTAGCACCCTTAGTGCTACAGAGTGTGAGGACTTTGCGCCGGTGTACGCCGTGCTACTTAGGATGCCACGCCATCTTGTTTGTGATTTCTTAATTCTAGTTTTTGTTATGTTATTTACCCCTTTCCAGGTTTTTTATTCATTATTGACACATTATTCATGTACTGTACTCTCATAATCGGCAAGAATAATATTTTTGTGGGTTTCAGGCACGTAATCTTAGATTTTGTGTTCCACATGTTACCCCTAGGCTAGCCTTAGTCTCCTACCCCCCTAGGCATGGTAAGTGTATTTAGGCTTTTCCTACTACTTATTCATTACTAATTTATATTCATGCCTATGATATGGCCCTTGATGTGTTATTTCTACAATTTTCACTGACTTTATAGCCTATTTATTCACTTTTTGAGTTTTGCTATTATTATGTGTAACAATCACTTTCCAATGCTCTACTGTATACTATAATTGTCTAACTTGCCATCATTACTGTTAGAAGATTTATTTGTGTGATACACCCTCTTATCTTGCCTGTTAAGAGTAATTTTCATCACATCATAATGGATTATAACCTAAATATTCGGCTTGTGGACAAGTCAGACATGATTTCGATTTATTGACTGCCTGCGGACCTCATACAGGTAGTATACAAAACAATCTTCCTGTACATGAAGGATGCGTTCGTCCTCAAAGCCTTCAACCTGTAAAAGCTCAAGAAACCTGCAATGCCAGGAAATATACCAACTTGAGGAGATTCCAGAAACATATCATTCAGGATCTCCTTGACACACATGCTGCACCTGCAAGAGCTCAACCCCAGACAGAAGCTGGCAATGTGGAACGCCTTCACTGTGCCAACTATTACAGAAGGCACAGAGGCATCGCCCTTCCACAGGCAGGTGGTCGCAAGACACTGAAACGGTGCCATGTGTATTACAACACAGTCAACAGAGCCAGAAAACAACAAAACATCGTATGACTGCTAGGAGTGCAAGGTGGCACTGTGCACTGACCCTTGCTTCACTAATTACCATACGATTCAGAACTATTGAAGTCTATCTATCTATCTATTGCCTGATGCCGTGATCCCCGAAGGGGTGGCCACGAACGAACTGCACCCATGCACCTCTGTCCCCAGTCAGTCGACGCCCCTCCTCCCAACCAGTCATATACTTCCTCACTCCATCCTTCCACCTCTCTTTCGGTTTACCTCTCCCTCTCTGTCCTTCCACCTAGCTCTCGTACACCCTCTTAGTCATTCTCTCGCTTCCCATACGTTCCATATGGCCGAACCATCTCAAGGTGTTCCTTTTCACACTTTCCAGCACATCTACCTCCACACCACACCTCCTTCTTACTTCCTCATTCGTCTGTCTATCCCTCCATGTAACTCCGCACGCACTTCTCAAGTAACTCATTTCCACCCCTCTCACTCGTGGTCTGAGTCTCTCAACCAACGTCCATGCTTCGCTTCCGTAAGTCAGTGTCGGGATTACCACACTATCATGCAAGGACTTCTTCACTTCCATACTGACCACCCTATTTCCTGTTACTGCTTTCAGCATTCCTACAACCCTCTTCCCCTGTTGCACCCTTTCCCGCACTTCTTCATCCATAGTCCCATCTTTACTCAACACACTGCCCGCCCCAGATACTTAAATGAGCTGACAATCTCCATAGCCTGACCGTTCAACTTCACCTCACACTCTGTGGCTTCAGCCCTTTCGAACACCATAACCTTGCTCTTCTCCGCATTTACCTTCAGATTCCATTTTTCACACACTGTTCCAAACTCATTTACCAGACCCTGCAACTCCCATTCATTATCGCTCATCAGAACTGTATCATCAGCAAACAGCAGTACAGGTAGCTTCCACTCATTTCCCTCCCTTATCAGTGATACACCAACATCCACTGCTCTTTCTTGTATTTCTTTCATGACTCCATCCATTTAGGGGAGGTGTGGTGGAGTGGTCTTGCCACTGGCCTGGTAATCCAAAGGTCCCGGGTTCAAATCCCGATGTATCAATGGGAAGATATTATTGGGATGGAATTTGTGCTGTACCTGGTATCAGTGCATTACCACAAGCCCACCGAAACGTCAATAAAATACCCTCATTGTTCCCTGATTAAATAGCACTGTATGAATATTCCCATATTCAAAATATGCTATAGGGGTGCAATGCCTGGTGAGTTATCTGCTCAACAGGTGGCGTTGTGTGTGTGTAAGTGTGAGAGTCCGAGTGTAGGGGGTGAGACAGTGAAGCACGGGAACGAGGTGGCTTCAGAGATGGGGTCGTTTCGGGCCATGAGTGAGCACCGTGCCTCATGTGAAGGCAAGATGGCAGGAGCTCGTTGTACTCTACGTGCTTCACATGTCTCACTCCCTAGACTGGAACAAGACCTCACAGGCTTCACTGTTCATTGTAAAGCGGTGAATGTTAAGGCTCTCAGCCTATGCCCGAGAGGAAGTAAGTTGGAATATAGAAAAAAACAAAATACAGTAAACAACCACAGGGACATTACACACCCCTGTTTCAACCCAACATGCAGGTCAAAGAACTCGCTCTGCTCATTCTCCACACGTACTGCCGCCTTTGCACCCTCATTCATGCTCTTCACTGCTTTCAGTAAGTTGCCATCTACTCCGTATATTCTAAGTACTTTCCACATACCTTCTCTATCCACTCTGTCATAGGCCTTCTCCATGTCCGTAAAGGCAACATACACCTTTTGTTGCTTCTCCAGATATTTCTCCACAACACAATTCAGGGTAAAAATCTGATCTACACATCCTCTTCCCTTCCTAAAACCGCCCTGCTCGTCATCCATCCATTTCTCCGTTCTCACTCTCACTCTCTCTATCACTACCCTACTGTACACCTTCCCTACTACGCTTAGAAGACATATTCCTCGGTGGTTACCACACATTCCTCTTTCCCCTTTACCCTTATATAGGGGGACTATTATGGCTTTCTTCCAGTCATCAGGTGCACTCCCCTTCTCCCATGCTAGTTTGCACATTTTCCATACCCATTCGATCACTATCTCACCACCATACCTCAACATTTCCCCACACACTCCATTGAAGTGCCTGAGGTTTATTTGTAAGTTTATTGGTGGGTTGGTGATAATTTGAACTCTATCTATCTATCTATTGCCGGACGTCACGATCTCCGAAGGAGTGGCCACGAACGAAACGCCCCCATGCACCTCTGTCCCCAGTCAGTGGATGCCCCTCCTCCCATCCAACACCACTTTCACGCATATACTTCTTAACTCCATCCTTCCACCTCTCTCTGGGTCTACCTCTCCCTCTCTGTCCTTCTACCTCACTCTCGTACACTCTCTTAGTAATTCTCTCACTTCCCATACGTTCCACATGGCCGAACCATCTCAAGGTGTTCCTTTTCACACTTTCCAGCACATCTACATTCACACCACACTGCTCTCGTACTTCCTCATTTGTCTGTCTATCCCTTCATGTAACTCCACACGCACTTCTCAAGTAACTTATTTCCACCCCTCTCACTCTTGGTTTGTGTCTCTCCAACAACATCCATGCTTCACTACCATACGTCAATGTCGGGTTTACCACACTATCTTTACTTCCATGCTGACTACCCTATTTCTTGCTACTGCTTTCAGTGTTTCTACAACCCTCTTCCCCTGTTGCACCCTCTCTTGCACTTCTTCAACCATACTCCCATCTTTACTCAACACAATACCCAAATAATAAAATGAGCTGACATTCTCTATAACCTGACCGTACAACCTCACCTCACCATATCCTCCACCAAGCCCTCTACCACCCCTCATCACCAAACATCACCTTTTGTTCCCCCAACCTCGCTCCCACGACATCCTGGAGGTCGGTCAAAACCCCAAGTTCTGACCACCTCCCGATCATCATCACCACCAAAACCAGAATCACCCCAGCTGGCCACAGATACACATAAACTAAGTGGTGATGGGCTGGTCTATCAGAGTGAGAGCTGAGCGATCTCTGCCATACCCATAGCTTACTCTGACTGTTCCTTTTACTTATACTGTATATTTTCTAGATCTCAAGTGACGGCGTCTTTTCCGTGGATTGACCTCCCTACTGCCAACCTAGGGGTTGGCAGAATGGGAGCCAAAGTATCACATTTTTCCTTTGCCCCTCTACTTTTCCTTCATAATAGCTGAGGGGCACAGGGCCTTGGGTGGGGCTTTGGTTTCCCGGGCATTTACGCACCCTCCTCAGCTCCCTGCATTGGAGTGGCTTCGATTACCTGGGCTTTACTAGTGGTAAGCAGGGAGGGTTTTGTGGGGGCGCTCGGTTATGGCCTTGGCCTTGCTCGGGACCTGGGGGCTGCTCGGTCAAACAGCCTGGGGAACAACAACAACACATACACTAATTATAAAAGAGCCAACTGGGAAGCTTTCACAACTGAAACAGAACAACAGCTTGAAACTTTAAACAGTACACCTATCACAAACATCAACGACGCCGTACACTATTTCAATATACAGTCGGCCCTCGGGTAACGCGGTTTTAGGTTCCGCGGTTTTGCTCTAACACGGGTACCCCAAATGTGCTGAGTCAGCATCTAGCACGGTTTTGTTTAGGTAACGCATGTGGCGGGTGGCGGCTGGTCGGCATCTCTCGGCATCTCTCGGCCGGTGACGTCAGACTCGTGACGTCAGACTCGGCAGACCCGTATATACCGGCGTATAAGACAAATTTCTAAGCCTCCAAAAGCCTCCAAAACCATGGGTGGTCTTATACGACGAATATACTTTCAATGCAAGTGAATTTGAAGCGCCGAGATTCATCAGCTAATTTTCCAAGTGACCGAAATCGTGTGCGTTATTGTTGTGTCAGTTTGTGGGTGTGTGTGTGTACTTGTTCTTGTGTGGCTATGTCGGCCGTATCAGTAGGGAGCCTCAACCCGAGTTATTTCTGTATGCAGTAAAATTTCATTATAATTATACTCTATGGAATTGAATTTTATTTTACCAAATAATATTTATAATAGTAAAAGCCAAAGAAAAATCCATTAAACTGTAACTCTAATGAAGGCGGTAGATTGTTGGCAAGTTTAGCAAAGCTGCCGCCGCCTGCCTCACTTGCAGACGACATGTGGTTTGTTATTGTTGTGCTAAAGATGCGTGGCATTGTTTTTGTGTCAAATAAATGGCATTTCATAGTACCAATGGTCTTAATTGGATATATTATTGACCCCTAGTATGAAGGTATGTTGCCAACGTAATAATACAGTAAACCCTCGCTATCTCGGACCTCTAGAAGTCGGAAACCCGGACTACTCGGACTGGCATCGGCCTCTCGGAAAGTTCGCCGTATATCTCGGAAAATTCCGAGATGTAAGGGGAAAACTCCGAGGGCCCACATGGTCTGTCGGACAGGTGTCATATATCTCGGAAAATTCCGAGATCTAAGGGCAAATTCCGAGATCTAAGGCTACAGTGAGGTGGAGAAGGACAGTGAAATGGAGAAGGAAAGTGATATTTATAATATATGTCTGCTGGATACTGTACAGGTACTGTAATTTATCTTGAATCAACGTTGTTAGTGATAGGGAAGTCTCCGTTTTCTCTGGTGGCTCGGACTCCCTCTTCCAATTCGGACATTTTCCTCTCTTAACCCTCCAGCCCCGGCTATGTATTATATATATATATTCCTCGAAACCCGGGTGTTTTGGCCGAAAAACGTCTAGGCTAGGCTACCGTATATTCGTTAATCAGACTGCTTCCCGCATTCCCGCGCATCCCCAAGCGTAGCTGTGTTATTTACCTGTAGAATGGCATTAAGTAGAGCTCTCTAAGTCAACTGGTTGAGCTGTGATGATGATTTCATTGGAGATAACTTTATGGCCAAAACAGCCACTTTACACCACTTTTCGATACTTAACAACAACATACAGGCACACACGAACAAGCGACGCTCTCCTTCTTGTGGCCGGAGATGCGGAGCGTCGGTCCAGCCGGCTGTTGTTTACATGCGTCGGACCGACGCCTCGCACACGAAGCTCACAGGCTTTGACCTCATGGGTGTTTAAGAGCCCTTCCGGGCAGCTCGTGTATGCTTTTTTATGGGCGTTCAAGAGCCCTTCCGGGAACAGAGGGTTAAGTCGGACATAAGTCGGACTTCGGACATCTCGGATTTTCGGTCATCTCGGACTGGGTCTCCCCCCAATTAGTCCGAGATAGCAAGGGTTTACTGTACTGACAAATAAATAGATAAATCGGGTGGTAAATGGTTAAAAAAGGGGACTTTGGGAAGTGGCCAGAACGAATTGAATTTTTCCCATTTAACCTTTGCTTTATGTAACGCGTGTTTGCGTAACGCTCCCTGGGGCCGGTACGATATACCCGTGTTACCCGAGGGCGGACTGTAATTATTAAAAATAAAGACAAAAAACACATCCCTAGAGGTAACAGAAAGCAACATAACCCCAATTTTACACCAGAAATTATAGACCTCGTCAGACAATGCGACACACTAAAACACTCCTCAACGACCCACACACAGGACACCACATAACAAATACAAGCATTAAACACTTAAATTAACTACAAAATACTAGAACAACAAACACTAAACTGGAATAGTTACCTCCGAACACATGATCACAAAACAAAAATCAACAAACTCTACAAAAAGAAAGCACTAGACAGCATACAACTCTCCAACAGCAACACAACACAATCACAACAAAAGACACCATACCTTCAAACAAACAACACCCAGCACTCGGTATCACACAAATATTGTTATCTCTCCTCCCCTTACTCATATCTCTCCCCGTTCCATCCAATCACTCATAGACAACACACAGCTGCAGGCACGACTAACCAAAATCCATCCTTCTAAATCCTCCCGAGGATAAAGTCCACCTGGCCAGGCTGAGATGTGGGCACCATCCAGCTATTCTGAACTATCAGAAGAGTGGATATCTCCGTCGTTGACACTTGCCCAGGATGCAACACGGCACCCCATAATATTAAACACATCATAGAAGACTGCATTCTACACAATCACCTACGCCAACAACATAATATACACTCCTTGAGAGCCCTGTGGGCAGCCTGATCGTGTCCATGGCCTTCCTTAAGGACTCGGGGCTGTTCTGCCAGGTAGCTTAGGGAACAACAACAACAACAACAACAACAACAACAACAACAACAAGCAAACATTCTCATCAATAATTTTACACGAGTCAGCCATCTAAACCCCCACCGTGACAATCGACGAGTCATCCGACGAACAAGACTATTCCCTACAGACCCAGACTATGCACCCGTCATTAACAGTCAGACCAAGAACATCATCGACAACCTCAAACACTCATCCACCTGTGGCCCAGACAAAATAAGTAACATACACCTTAGACACCTGGGACCACAAGGCATTCAAGAACTCACCAATATATCAAACTACAGCTATTCACACAATATAATACCCAACATCTGGAAGCAAGGTGTCATCATCACAATCCCCAAACCAAAGAAAGACTCCATGCTACTCTCCTTACACCGCCCCCTCACTCTCCTTTGCTCCCCCTCAAAAGTTATCGAACGCCTCATATTACAACTAACCACACCTCACATTCCCCTAGCTACATCACAACACGGCTTAAGGCCACTACACTCCACAAACACTCCCCCCTGTTACTACTCTCCTTGACGCGGTTGGGGGGCTTTGGGGCCAGCGACTGGAGCTTGATGGGGGATGGTTGTGGTCCTTACCATTGCCATCTCCCCTCAAGCTTTTGTCCTCAGCTTGACTAATTTTGGGTAGTTTTTCATTCCTCATTCTATGTTTTTCCCCTTCTATTCTAATTCTGTCCCATTTGGCTATCCTCCGGCAGCCTATATCTCATGTCTCCCTGGCCTGGCTAGGTAGCAGACACCTGACCTGATTTGTCTCTTCGGGTTGCTGATGTGGCCGGACTGACTTGATTCCATTCGGTACTGCATATTTTGCTTCTCGATATGATTTTTTCTACCTTCGACCTGATCTTTCATTCTTCGCCCTGATCACTTCTTGGTTGGTGTTGCGGTGTAGCAGTTCTTGCCTCATCCTTCGGCCCTGCCCTATAAGAGCTCTGATGTGGGGCTCATGTGGTCCGGCTGAACTGGTGAAATGGCGAGAAATGTCTGCGTGTCTTCACCTCCCTCGATTTGTTCCCCTACTGCCATTCCCGATCTATCTTGACTCGTTTAGTTATACTGTATATCTTAGTCGAATCCTTCGGGCCAGCCCTATGAGAGTTCTTTTATGTAGCTCAGTGGTCTGGTTAAACTAATGTTACAAAAAAAAAAAAAAATATCCACAAACACTCTCCTTACAGACCTCACACAAAAAGCTTTTGATGGCATCAATTCAGCTAGGCCACCACACAGAACACTTCTTGTTACAATTGACAATAGTAAAGCTTTTGATGCCATCCCCCACGACAACCTTACAAACAAAATTCTTAACACACACATGCACAACAACACAAAAAGATTGATGGACAACTATCTAGCAGGCAGATGTGGCCTTGTAAGAATTGCTGGCCAGTCATCGAAGATCAGAAATTTCACAAACGGAGTCCAACGGAGTCCCTCAGGAATCCATCTTGTCACCGTTTTCAATCTATACATGCACGACCTACCCATACCCCAGATACACACAGACTCTTACGCAGACGACAGAACACTCACATGTACACATAGAGACGCAAACAGAGCCGCACAACTCCTCCAACCGTATCTCAACACACTACACGACTGGTTCACTGCAAACAGACTCAAATTAGCCCAAGCTAAATCTACAGCGACTCTTCTCACAAACTGGACAGTAGAACATAGTCACATCCCTCGCCTCACCTTAAACAACATCCCCATAACACACACACAAAATCCTTGGCGTAACACACAATACAGGAATGTTATTTAAACAACATATTACAAATATAGAAATCAAACTGACACCAAGACTAAATGCCCTCAAATCATTTGCCCACACAACATTTGGACATAAAGAAACTACCACCACAGTATACAAACAATATATTTAGTAATGGTTCTCTCCGTCAATGACGTGAGAGCCTTATATATATAAGGGCTCCCCGGTGACCCCCGTGGGACCGGAGAAAGCATAACGCGACCCAAATAAATAAAAAGTACATCCTAGGGTGAAACCCTTTACTTAGTTCCTAGGGAACGTCATTAAAAAAGGTAACCATTAGAAAAAGAAAGATTTTTTTTATGAGTAAGGGTTAGAAACTATGAATGTTGTCTTACTAAATCAATTAGCGCGCCATTATACAGTCCTTCCATTGCACGCGTCTCCCAGCTGGACACGCTGGGGTTATACGTCCTTCTTGTGGTCGCGTCCCGTGAGGAAGGATGTGCGTGTTTTAGTGCTTCAAGAAATGCTACTCTTCATCGTTGATCCGCCTCCTGCTAACTCTCTGTGAGTGTATGTTATCTTATAGTAAGGAGGCATCATAGATATGTATGTTTATATTGAGCATTTCCAGAGAGCTGACACCTTCCACGGGATGCACCACATGCTACGACCATTATCGTTATACATTATTATTATTATTAGTTACTATATTTCTTTCTTTTCCTCTTTATATTATTACATTATGTTATGTAAGCCAGGTTAGTTAGAATGCCTCGATTTCAGTTGTTTAGACTTCGTTAGTTGTCTTTAGCAGTCGCCAATTTTAGGCCTAGGCCTTTGCCTATAGTCCATTTATGCTTTTCCAAGCTCCAAATTCAATATTCTTAATTCTAACTATCCATTATTAGTATATTTTTGATCAATCGTCGTTTCTATTTGTCTCAACTTTTTGTACGGATAGCCTAACTTTTCTCCAAACGTCGCGCGTTCGTTTACTTTTTAATGGCGGACGAGGGCGATCACATTTTCGGTAATTTCTTATCGAAAATTCTAGGGGCTTCAAATTTCATTCTTTTGATGTTTTCTTGCCATTGAGTTTTTAATGTTACATTTTAATAAGTTTTGACGATGTATTTTATTTTGCACTTTATATATACAAAATTTTAGACGATTATTACTTACGTCTTCATAGTCTCTGTACCTTCCAGATTTTCTGTCTTGTTGCGGAAGCGGAGTTATATTGTTCTGTTATGATACTGTTACATGTAATTATTTTTCACATGTGTCAACGTAGCCTATCCTTGCAAGTTTTTATGTTTTTAAGCTACGAACCAACCTTCAGTTGGGCCCCTTTAGTATGTCCTTGTTATATATTATTTGAGTTAGGTTCAAACATGAATTGAGTAATCGCCTGTATGTTTCAGAGTGCCACTGTCCATGCCTGTCCACACCGAAAGTATATGAGTACCGCTTCGCCATTTCTTAATATGTGTTATTCGTCGTATTAAGTGATTATTGTTATAATAGGCTATATCCTATACAATGCTTGCATTTAATTATTTACTTATTGTAGACTATTATTCGCCTTATTCGTGTGCCCTCAGGCTACACGTTGAACTCTTAAGATATTATTAATTCAAAGTTTTCTTTATCGTAAAGTAGCCTACATTATTTCCTGAAATTCTACTTGTATAAAATTTTCAAGATCACTTCGCTTTTATAGTTTACTTGCTTCTGACATTCTATAGTTTGCTTGCTTCTAGCATTACTTCGAGCTGATAGATTCTTAGCTAAGAATGATTGATTTCCTTATGTGTCACATGCTTGTACTAGTTACTTATTTATAGGGCCATGCTTGTTCGCCACCTCGAGCAAGTGTCCACGAGGTGGCCAATAGGCCTAACCAGCTCGGCTTCCCTCTACTGAATTTTACATAAGAGACCAATTGTTCTCTTCCTGTACGAGTGTTATGTTATGAAGTGCTTCAGATTCCTACACAATTATGTGTTAATTTCTTAAAATAGAAGGAGTTTGCATGACCACAAAATGAGCAACAAAAGTTTCCTCTAGTGCAAGAGCACCACTAACCCTATACAATTGCATGCTTCGAGTCCCGGAGTCGGCGGGGCTCCTGTGTCCCTCCGTTCTCTCCGGGTACTAAATGGTTTCAAGGAAACCGAGGAAAAAAATAAAAAATAAATAATCGATGCACAAAGAAGTTCCAGTTAAATGGAGAAACAAAGTTTTCCTCCAGGTGCACAAAACACCAACAAAATTCCTCTGGGTACTCCGAGTAATACAAAGAACCAAGGAACCAAAAGTTCAGGTTAAATTAAGGAACGAGAGCTTCCTCCGAATACTCCGGGTACTAACAAAAACCAGGGAACCAGGAAGTTCAGGTTAAATTAAGGAACAAGGCTTCCTCCAAGTACTCCGGGTACTAGGGGTACTCAGGGTACTCCGAGCAATACTGAAAACCAGGGAACCAAGAGGTTCAGGTTAAATTAAGGAACAAGAGTTTCCTCCAAGTACTCCGGGTACATACTAAAGACCCAAGAGGTTCAGGTTAAAATTAAGGAACAAGAGCTTCCTCCAAGTACTCCGGGTACTCAGGGTAAACACTGACAACCCCGGAACCAAGAGGTTCAGATTAAAATAAGGAACGGTAGCTTCCTCCAAGTACTCCGGGTACTCAGGGAAAACACTGACAACCCAGGAACCAAGAGGTTCAGATTAAAATAAGGAACGATAGCTTCCTCCAACAACTCCGGGTACTCCGGGTAATACTGGAAACCATGGAACCACGAGGTTCAGGTTATATTAAGGAACGAGTTTCCTCCAAGTACTCCGGGTACTCCGGGGTGGGGGGGGGGGGGGGGGGGGAGGACAATGTTTTCCTTCAGAAACAAATATCCGATGTACCAAAACGTTCCGGTTAACTTAAAGACCAACGTTTCCCTCCGAATTCTCAATGTAGAACAATGAATGGAAAAAGAAGGGAGGAGAGTACTTCAGTGGCATTTATGATAGCCTATAGAATATCCCACTTAAATCCATTCTTATATAAGATGTAGCAAATATGCTACCCGACTTAAAAAAAAACAGAAAAAAAAATCATTGGGCCGACAGGCTACTAGATATTGCATGGGCCTTATACATAATGAACTGGTACATGATTTTGTTCTTTGCTCTTATATTATGTAACATTGATTCTTGGCCTTTTCTCTGGCAGGTGGGCCATAGCTCTCCACAGTAATCTACGCCCCCTCACCTGAGTCACAACTGTGATCAGCTCCAGGAGTCACCCACGTCCTGGATCGCCGGACAGGCGCGTGGCCCTCTCTAGTGGGATCAGAGAGTGGCTTCTCAGGTTTTTCCACACCTGAGAGGATGTCGGGACCTGAAACGGCGACTTCAACCGCGACCAGGGTGCAGTGGTGCGGGGTCACAAGATGTGACAAATTTCCCCTTCTTGGCCATACGAGATGTGTACGCCATGTGTCTTGTGTGGATCGTACATTGGCTAAGTGGGCTCCTAAAAAGTGTACAAATTGTGCACTCTTCGTGAAACACTACCACAATCCGAGTGGCAACATAACAGCAGCGGGTGCGACTCAGGTATTGCTGAACATTTGGGGTGAGATAAGAATTTATATAACATCAACTTTGAAAAGAGTCCCAGACATTGCCAGTAGGGACTATGTTTCCTTCTTAAACATTCCAGAACGCACGTCCCAACGCTTTCGAAGATCTGTGTCTTCCCCAGAAACCTCTAAAAAGAGGTCTATACCTACAAAATCAAAAGACACTTCCTCCCCTCTCTGTCCTGTCCCCAAATGTGTTAAGCTTGACCTAGATAAAGATGTGTCATTTAGTAGCACTGCTGATACGGTGCACCTCTCAACAAGTCCTACCCCACCACCTTTTACCACTGCCGAGGTCCATCGCTCACAATCATCCCCAGTGGAACAAGTATTTTCAGAGTTTATTGAACAGGCCCTTCCCGTACAACTAGAACCACAACAACCCCAGCCCGATCCCTTTCAATCAGAAACGTCAGGTAGTGTGAAGGTGGAGGTGCCTTACGATGATTTTAATGTGAACTATATAGATGATAGCGAGGGACCGGATGGGACAGAGTACCTCAGAGAGAAGGGGGTTCCGTTTTTTTCCGACCCAGAGGACAGGGGGCCCCATGTCTCTGATCCTTCCCCAGCTTCCTGTAAGGAGCAACCAAACCTGCCCTCTGACACTGAAATTCTATCTTTTGATGAACTTGTAGAAAGGGCGGCAGTAGCCACGACGGATAAGCTTACCTCCAGATTAGAAACTTTGTTCCAAACAGAAGTGCTCAATGCAATTGATTCTAAATTTAGTCAGATACAAGAGTCTCTGATGCCCCAGGTTAAGCTGTCATCTAGGCTGGTGCCCCCTACGCTACCAACTATTCCTTACAACCTGTCCCTGTACAATTTAAGACCACCACGCCGCCTCGCCCCTCGGAGTCAATTGACCGTAGTGCTCCTAAACCGATGAATCCAATAATTTCCACCCTTGACAGGTCGGGGCTATTCCTAGCCCCGATCACTCCAGTTGCCCTGGAAGTGGACCCAGAGTTGCCCAAAAAAACAATGCCTCTGCTGTATGACCCTGCCCGAGTTTGGCAACCAGTAACTGGCCCTCTGCCACCAGAAGGTGCGGAAACGGGGATCGCTGAGCTTTACCCGGTACCTCCATCATGGGTCGTTGAAATGAATGAGTTAAAACAACTGCGGGCAAAAGACTATGCGGGACGAGTGCTGGATGTGGTCGTGTCTCCTTTCCCTTCCATATCTGATATTAAATGTTTTGTGTACAAACATTCTCCAGTATTTTCTGCCATGAAATCCTTGAAGCCTTGGTCTGATTTCTCAAAGCTTGACGCTCATAATGCCATAAAGTCACTTTCCTCAGTGTATTCTACAAAGATAGAAACTGTTGCTACGGACCCTCAGTCTCCCATGTTTACCTTAGAAGGTGTGGACCAAGGTCCGTGGGTGGAATGGGCAGCAGAGGCTGCAAAATTTGCTTTATCCCTGACTGACAGATCCTCTGGTAAGCTTCCAAATGAGGACCATAAATTTGCTTCATGTCATTTAAGATCTGACGATTCCCTACCAACTAGCTTCTGGGAGTTTCTACGGGGCCCCAAAATAATTTGTCGTCCGCTAACTGATCCTCTGCTGTCTACCCCCTCCCAGTTTCTTCTTGAGAAGGACCTGAAAGCACGTCAAAAGGCCCATAGGCTTCTTTCTAATTTTCTACTAAATAGGCACCTGTCTGAATGTATGAGAGTAGTGGGGGATTCCATTACTAACAGTGATTCTAGAGCCGCTTTAACTCTCGTCCGAAAAGCTCAATTAGCAAACTCTCTTATGCTGGGGGGGAGACATTAGATTATCCCTGTTTGAAGCTGTCAGAGCGAGACAAGACCTTCGGCTACAACTCTCTCATAACCTACCTAAAGATATTAAAGCACGCATTCTTTCTTCCCCCATCTTCTCTAACAGACTCATGTCAATTGACACATGGCAGGCAGTTAGTACAAAGGAGTACAAAGGAAATCAAGCAACAACAGATCTAGTGACCCTTCTAGGTTGCTTGTCCTCCAAAACACTGAGGATCAAGTGTCCAAACAGTGGTTTAGAGTGGGTAAGGGAATATTGGAAAGGGAATTACTGCTCTGGAACTAATGTCCGTGGCAGGATTAGGAAGTTAGTAGGGGACAGATGGGTTAGTAACTGAGGGGGGGATAAAATAAAGTTATTCATTTACAAACGCAGTCAGTCGCGGGTTTGATGCGAGATATTTGTCTAGTCGGAGTTTAAATGAATCAACGGTGATGCAGTCTATAATGTTTCGGGGAAGCCCATTCCACAAGTTGACAACTCGATTGAAGAAGAAATTCTTAGATTCGTGTGAGTTAAAAGATTTACCAATAATTTTGCAACCGTTTCCCCGCGTACAGTCCTCATGACCCCCTCTTCTGCTGCTTTCAGAGATAACTTCAGTAAATATCAACCCCGGAAACATAAGCGGGACTGGCCCCCACACAGTAGTGGATGGAACCCCTTGGCTTCCGTTGAGACTCCCCGAGGGGCGAGCCAGATGCCCTTTCGAAGTAGAGGGCGAGCCAGAGGCAGGGGTAACTATGGGCAACAAAGTCGGGTTAGAGGCTTCACGCCTTCAGGCTCCACGTATGTTGACCAACCCCAGGCAGGCCGAAGCCAGCCTAGCCAGGATCCACCCTACCAACAACAACGAACACGACAGCCCTACCAACAACAACAAACATGACAGCCCTACCAACAACAACAAACACGACAGCCATACTACCAACACCAACACCGGGGTCAGTCTAATAAGCCTCCCCAGCAGGAACAACAACAACGCTCTGAGTATGTCAACATGTAATAAATCTAGGAGTTCAAATAAATGTGGTGCCCATCTCCAGTGGAAATTCCAATCTCTCAATTCCATTTGGACCAAATTGGAAGCCTGAGACTTGTCTAAATTTTGCATTATGGACGTTTTCCGGGCCAAATGGCTGAGAGAAAAGTACGATCCTATGTTACATCCTAAATTCAAAGCCCAATATACGGAGGCATCCCCCAATTGTTTGCAATTCCAGGCCCAAAACCAAAGTGTACCTATAGCCCCAGCTCCGGATTTCATAGCAAACAACGAACACGAGAGACACATTTTTACTCCTTTTACTATTCCTGCCTTGGAACAGGGCAATCGGCACCAACCCCTTTGTCCTGTTCGGGTATTGCACTCTTACATTCAGGCCCATAAGATGACGGTTCTTACGGTGCATGGTTATGCCTTCCTTCTTCTAGTCTCCAAAAGGGATAGGGGGGGGAAGGTAGAACAAAACGAAGTAGGAAGACAATGGTTTTTCCTTACATAATGAATAAATGAATCAGGAGGTCAGAAGTGTGGGAAGCCATGAAAAGAGTGAAGTTGGGGAAAGCACCAGGAACAGATGGAGTGTATGGGGAAATGTTGAGGTATGGTGGTGAGATAGTGATAGAATGGGTATGGAAAATGTGCAAACTAGCATGGGAGAAGGGGAGTGCACCCGATGACTGGAAGACTGGCATAATAGTCCCCCTATATAAGGGCAAAGGGGAAAGAGGAGTGTGTGGTAACCACCGAGGAATATGTCTTCTAAGCGTAGTAGGGAAGGTATACAGTAGGGTAGTGATTGAGAGAGTGAGAGTGAGAACGGAGAAATGGATAGGCGACGAGCAGGGAGGTTTTAGGAAGGGAAGAGGATGTGTAGATCAGATTTTTACCCTGAATTGTGTTGTGGAGAAGTATCTGGAGAAGAAACAAAAGGTGTATGTTGCCTTTATGGACTTGGAGAAGGCCTATGACAGAGTGGATAGAGAAGGTTTGTGGAAAGTGTTGATGTTGTTGATGATGCTTTTATTTTATACTAGCCCACTGGGCCTAGGCCCTCTCAAGGCTAGTGGTGGAGGAGGTGGTACAGAGTTTAAAGTCACGTATATTTCAGCAGTTATATGTCATTGTATAAATTTATCGCTCTCAGGAAGTGACGAATAGGGGTGAAATTGAAAGAGTCTGAGTCAGAGAGGATGCCATGTAATGAGGTGTTCAGCAAGAATCTCCGTCTTTCAGATGCATAGACGGGACAAATACAAAGAAAGTGAAAAACAGTCAATGATGTATGGCAATGTTGGCATTCAGGTGGTGGACCACGAGGGGTGGACATCAGGTAACCATGTGTGAGGCGCGTGTGGCCTAAACGTAATCTAGTTAATAGGGTTTGGTCTGCACGTGAACCATTAATTGAAGAGGGCCACAAGTGTATGTCATCCTTAATGGAGCGAAGGTGGCCAGTTAATGGTTGCGCTCTCCACTCAACTCGCCAAGCGTCATAAACATGGCGACGGAGGACAGGGAGCATATCCTCCGAACGCAGCAAAGTAGTAGAGGGTGTACCATGACACGCTTGCTTAGCGAGGAAGTCTGCATGCTCATTCCCGGGAATTCCTACATGCGCGGGGATCCAGCACAGTGTGATGGAACGATTAGCGCACTGTAATTTGTGTATTGTGTGGATGATAGTCTTGACCAATGGGTCCTTGGGGGCAAATACACATAAGGCTTGCAGTGCACTCTTTGAGTCACTACAGATAACGACCCGTGGAGAGTTCCTCGACAATGAAGAGATGGTGCTTAAAGCACCTTGAATAGCCCATAATTCAGCAGTGAAAACCGTGGAGTGATGGTGTAAGGTACTTTGAGACAAGCCATGGTCTGAGACTGCAGCGCAACCCACGGCATCCGCAGTTTTCGAGCCATCGGTGTAAATGAAAACAGCCGGGATGTGATCATCAAGATGTTGTAAAGCGAGATGTCGACGTTGAGATGGGGCTTGGGCATCAAGTTGATCTGCTAAGTGAAAGCAAACTGTAGGGTGTTTTAGGGTCCACGGAGTGATGTGACTAGGAGGGGGAGTTATGGGAGGAACGGTGATATTGTAAGTGGAGAGCAATTGGCGAGACAATAGTGGGAATGGCACTGGAATGGTTGAACGATAGTTATCTGTGGAATGGAATAGTTCTAGTAGAGTTGGGTCATGACGGAGGCGAACAGCCGTACGCATGAGGACTAATCGACGGTGATAGGCTAGAGGTAAGGTCCCAGCCTCGCATAGGATATTGGAGACACGAGAGGAACGGAATGCCCCTGAGCTAATGCGGATGCCCAAATGGTGTACGCTGTCGAGGGTTCCTAATGTGGAAGCAGAGGCCGTGCCATAGACAGGGCTACCATAATCTAGGGCTGAGAGGATGGTAGCTCTGTAGAACAGTAAAAGCGTAGCGCGATCTGCGCCCCAATGGACTCGTGCGACTGTTTTCAGAACATTCATTCTCTGGAGGCAACGTGCCTTTAAGCAGGCAATGTGACTCTTCCAATTGAGGTGAGTATCAAAGATTAAACCAAGGAACCTGGTATGTGGAAGGATCTGAATATTAAAATGTCCCATGGTGAGAGTAATGGACTGGTTACGTAAATGTCGAACATTTCTATAGAATACAACGGCGTTAGTCTTTTCAGCAGAAAATTGAAAACCAGCAGTGGATGCCCAAGAGTGGATGGATTTTAGAGCAATGTTGAGACGCCGTTGTATGTGAGTCAGACTGGGAGAAGTATAATATATTGCGAAGTCGTCCACATACAAGCTATACGATATTTCAGGTGGGAGGCTGCGTATGACACTATTGATCGCCATAATAAAGAGTAAGCTGCTAAGGGCACAGCCTTGTGGTATTCCATTAATTTGTGACATAATGTCCGATAGGAGACCATTATTTTTGACCTGGAATGTACGGTTAGAGAGAAAATTTTGTAAAAAGCAGGGAAGAGGACCCCGCATGCCAGAATCGTGTAAATTTTTTAAAATCCTGTGTCTCCATGTTGTGTCATAAGCCTTAGCAATGTCAAAAAATATTGCCACTGTGGGTTGGTTCTTGGAGAACCCATCACGTATTTGGTGTTCAAGGCGAATAAGTGAGTGCAGTGTAGAACGGCCAGGGCGGGAACCATTCTGATATGGGGATAGGAGGGCATGTGACTCAGCGTAATGTAAAAGTCGAGGATTGATCATTTTTTCCATTAATTTGCAGAGGCATGAGGTAAGAACAATCGGTCTGTAATTTGTGGGAACACTATGATCTTTTCCAGGCTTCGGTACGGGTATAGTGTAAGCATGCCGCCAAGACGGTGGGAAGTAGTTACTTATCCAAAACTGATTGTACAGTTGTAAAAGATGTTGTAGCGCACGTGGATGGAGGTGACGGATGAGAGCGTACGAGAATCCATCCGGGCCAGGAGTAGTGTCTGTACACAGGTCGAGCGCGTGTCGCAATTCCGGAATTGAAAAAGGGGTGTTATATTCATGTGTTTTCCCGCTATGAAAAGATAGCGGGCGAGATTCCTCCATACATTTATAACGAAGAAATTGACGAGGCAATGACTGGTCTGAGCTGACGTGACAGAAATGTTTGGCATGTATGGCAGCGATGTCAAGGGGGTCATGTGTAAGCGAGTCCGAGGCAGGGTCTTTGAGTGGAGAGAGTGGAGGCCGTACAGTGCGTCCGTTGATACTGCGAAACTTTTTCCATAAAGTAGAGAGAGGGGTGCGGGAATTGAAGGACGAGATATATGATCGCCATGAAAGTATCTTGTTGTCAAGGATACTGCGTTTGACAACTGCACAGATCTTGTTATAGAACGTTTTAAGGGCAATTTTTTCAATAGTGATGGTTATAAGGTCAAAGTAACGATTAGTGGAAAAAAGCCGGGGGGAAACAGTCTTTAAACGCCGCTGCCTAACACTCAGACGCTTAAGAAGGCGTTCCACACGATGCTTGAATTTTATCATTTGGGCTAGAGTGGGCGTCCACCAAGGGACCTGGCGAGGGTGCGTCAGCGAGGAGGTAAGCGGGATATGAGTGCGTGCAATGGAGTTCAGGAAGGACGAAAAATAATCAAAATTGTGGGCAGGGGAAGAGGTAGGGGAGAAGTCCGAAACGTCTGCAGAGGAGTGCGTATAAGACGTCCAATCGGCTTTAGAGAGATGATAACTCGATATTTGAGGGGAGGATGCAGGGCACAAATACTTAAGGAGTATAGGGTAGTGGTCGCTGGAGAAGCGATCCTGTAAAACTGACCAGTCAAATAGGGGAGCTGCGTCATCCGAGGCAAAGGAAAGATCAACAGCGGAAAATGTACAGTGGGTAGCAGATCTGTAGGTGGGGGTGTCAAAGTTGAGACAACAAAGAGTAGAATGAAGGAGATATTTTTCAATTTTATCGCCTGGGATGTCTGTGTTTGGGTTGCCCCAAAGGGGAGAGTGTGCGTTAAAGTCGCCCAGAATAAGGTACGGTGGGGTCAGTTGTTGTACTAGTTGATGAAGGTCTGAAGTATTGTAATGACAGGAAGGTTGATTGTAGGAGGAACAAACAGTCAAGGAAGGAAGGTCTGGTAATGAAATGGAGACGGCAGTTGTTTGAAAAGGGTTGGGGTCAAGGGTGACAGGAACAAATACGCACTTATAGTGCACAAGGATGGCCGTTCGGAGATGTGAAGGGGTTATAGGGGAGCTAGCAGCAACAGTATAATGCCTGGGGGGGACAACAAAATTGCCTACATGTTGGAGGCAAATGCATAATGGTGAATATAATTTAAGTAATCGTTGTAATTCTCCCATACGGAGGCGAGTTTGGTATCCGTTTATATTCCATTGCAAAATGTTATATGCCATCAAGAATAGGATTGTCAGAGTCATCGACAATAGAGGTCTCTTGAAGAGAGTCTGGTAAAGGTTGTGAGTGTGGAGAGGGTTGTGTGGATGAAGGTGAAGGGGTAGATGTAAGGTCTGTAAATTTTTCAGAAATAGCTGTGAATTGTGTGACTAGTTTAGGAACAAGGGTGGGGCAGTGGAGGAGTTTTTGGCGCAGAGTGTCCATAAATAGATAAGCGGAGGTAACATCTTCATCAGGGTTAGGGGGAAGTGTACGTGTGGTGACAAATTCCTGCGTCCGAGCAAGGAGGCAGGGATCCGTGGCACAGATATGGGGTGTGATGTAATTACGGAAACAAATTGGACATCCACATTTGTCAGGTGGGATATTGGTGTGACATATCAATACAGGAGATTGTGAGGGGCTCGGGGTATGATGAGTCTTTATCGAAGGTTTGTCAGATGATGGTGTCGTAGGGTTAGCAGGAGTTTGTGGGGGAATGTCTCTAGGTTTGGGAGCATCGGGATCTGGGCAGTGGGGAGCGGCTAACGGAACATGTCGCTCAAGGTTACAGGGAGGATCAGGCGTGGTGAGGGTGGTATGCACATTGACAGGAGGTTGGTGAACATCAAATCGGGATTGTGATAGCTCTATATTAGTCAAGTCAGAATCCAACAGGTTATTGTCCTTCAGGAATCTCTGCATCAAGTCCTTGGGCGTAGGATCAGATTCACAAATATGGGTGACACAATAACAAGGAGTCGGGTGAATTGGAGCATCTTCCGCTGGAGCTCGCTTGGAAAGAAATTTGTGAAGATGTTCGGTGAGTACTGTACGGGTAGAAGTCTTGTGCTGAAGTAGAAAGAATCGGTCGCAGTTATGGCAGCCACAGTCCGGATCGTGGGTAGGCATAACCCACTTCTGTGTGGTGGAACCGAGTTTCGAGGTCCGGGATAATGACCGGATAGGACTTGCAACCTTACGCTTTTTCCGAGGCCGCGACTGGGTGGAGCGAGATTGGGGAGAAGTCTCTATATCTGGTACTGTGTTACATTCCATGAGGTTCTCTTCGGCAGTCATGTTCCAAAACTCAGTATCATCGGTCAAGTTAGTAAATCCCTCGAACCTGTTAGAGGTGGATAGGTCCGGGGAGTTAAGGTGAACTAAACGGAAGGTATCATGGGTGGGGTAATGTTGTGGGCTAATAGGTGGTGCCGGAGGCTGCTCTGGACGCTGGTGGTCAGAGGAGTCAGCGGGTGTAGTTGATTCAAACCGTCGATATGGAGGAGATTTACCTTCCTGCCTTAATTGTGCTGCAGCAGACCGGAAGGGGAGTCCTTTTGTGGCCTGTAAATGTAATACGTCACGATGAAACGCAAAGTGCGGGCATGTTCTGTCATTGGCTTTGTGGGACCCGTCACAATTTGCACAACGTGGTGTGCTGACTTGACAATTGTTGAGAGCATGTTGTTCTGAGCCGCAATTTAAGCAACGAGCATTGAGAGCCCGACACCGTGGGGTTGAATGCCCAAGCTTCCAGCAATTTGTGCATTGTCTCGGCTTGTTAACATACCTTCGTACCTGCAGTTGGCGACCTGCAAGACGGACATGCATAGGGAGGTCATGGCGCTTAAAATAGATTTTGACAATGCGTAGTGGGGGCCGATTTCCACGCTGAGGAGCAGTATAAGTGTCAACTTTAACAACAGTGGGGTCAGTTCTTTGCAATAATTTTAAGATACGATTGGTTGAGTCTGTAAAGCTCTGATCTGCAAATTCGAAGTCGGAAGGGAGCACAACCGTGCCAGTACACTGATTCAGGTATTCATCTGGTTTACCTGTGTATCTGTCGTTGGGGGTGTCGAGGTAGGCTTGTAAGGCTTCTGATTGCTCCTGTGTTTTCACCTCAATCATGCGCTTGGCCGATCCAACAGCATGCATGGTGAAGTCACCAATATCTTGTGCGAGAGTATCGTATAGACTGAAATCATCCATAGGTTCACCAGAGACCGTGAAAAACTGTGACCAATCAGGGGGACTGAACATAGCGTTATAAGTGTCCTTCGAAGCAGGGGTATACGTGTTACGTTTACGCCTTTGTCGGTTATGCGAAGGTACGAACGGTTGAAGCGTGTGAATGGCAGAGGAAATACCGGCAAGGTCTTTTCCTGTACCTGCATTAACGGCCCGTTGAGATCGTGGAGGTACAGAAGCAGGTTTAATTGAGGTAGGAGATCCTGTATCCGGAGGGAAGATGGTAACAGATGGAGTCACAGACGGGTCAGGGATGCAAGAAGCATCCGTAGGGGTGGCAGCTGAGGGCATGCGAGGTTCTTCAGTAAGGTTGTCAACGGAATGAAGAGGTAGGCTAAGGCTAGAATCATAATCTGGTAATTTAGAAGTTAAAGTCGAGACTGTGGGGTTGTCATCACTATTATTGATCACAGAGGCAGTATTGTGCATAGGAATTGATGCCGGGGAGATCACCTGATGGATCTCACTACCCGACGATGGAGAATTCGTCACAGTATCCTTAGGAGGTTTGCCAAGGTCTGTGGGTGCCATGCCTGAGTGGGGAACTCCGGCACTGTTGGCAGCAGGGGAAGGGTCCTTGAGGCAGTCCAATTTCTCGCAGGGGTCGGCGTCAGAGGGGGCAATTTTAGATTCCATAGGACGAATATTTCTAAATTCATCTGAGTCAGATTCCAAACCCACCATGGAGCCACAATTAGAGGACGGGACGACCGCCCTAGGAATTCTTGCAGATATACACCCCGACTAATGCACCTTAAGGGCCGTCGATCCGTCGATCGCCGACCCAGCACAAGGGTTAGGGTTTGGCATAAAAGTATCCCCTCGCTCGAACACGTCGGGTACCACAGTTCGACGGGTGTAGGGATTGCCGACCCACAACACCCTCCAACGAAACCAAAGAGTGAGTACGGTCGTTTACCTCATGACAGTCACGGTGCTCCCAAAGAAGGGGGCAGCGGGAAGAAGGGAAAAACGGAAAACAGAAAGGATGAGAAATGATAGGGCCCACTACAATTAGTTGGGGGCGGCAGGAAGGGTGGGCATGCGGGCATGCACTCCCCTCCTGCCGCCACCGTCAGCCCCCGCACGTGTTCAAAAGTGAAACCAACGAAGCAGGCAGAGCGGGGGGGTTTGTGGAAAGTACTTAGAATATACGGAGTAGAGGGCAAGTTGCTGAAAGCAGTGAAGAGCATGTATGAGGGTGCAAAGGCGGCAGTACGTGTGGAGAGTGAGCAGAGCGAGTTCTTTGACCTGAATGTTGGTTTGAAACAGGGGTGTGTGATGTCCCCGTGGTTGTTTACTGTATATATGGATGGAGTCATGAAAGAAATACTATATCTGGATGTTGGTGTATCGCTGAAAAGGGAGGGAATTGAGTGGAAGCTACCTATACTGCTGTTTGCGGATGATACAGTTCTGATGAGTGATAATGAATGGGAGTTGCAGGGTCTGGTAAATGAGTTTGGAACAGTGTGCGAAAAACGGAATTTGAAGGTAAATACGGGGAAGAGCAAGGTTATGGTCTTCGAAAGGGGTGAAGTCACAGTGTGAGGTGAAGCTGAACGGTCAGGCTATGGAGATCGTCAACTCTTTTAAGTATCTGGGCAGTGTGTTGAGTAAAGATGGGACTACAACAGGGGAAGAGGGTTGTAGGAACGCTAAAAGCAGTAACAAGAAATAGGGTGGTCAGTATGGAAGTGAAGAAGTCCTTGCATGACAGTGTGGTAATCCCGACACTGACTTACGGAAGCGAAGCATGGACGTTGGTTGAGAGACTCAGACCAAGAGTGAGAGCAGTGGAAATGAATTACTTAAGGAGTGCGTGCGGAGTTACATGGAGGGATAGACAGACGAATGAGGAAGTAAGAAGGAGGTGTGGTGTGGAGGTAGATGTGCTGGAAAGTGTGAAAAGGAACAACTTGAGATGGTTCGGCCATATGGAACGCATGGAAAGCGAGAGAATGACTAAGAGGGTGTACGAGAGCGAGGTGGAGGGACAGAGGGGGAGAGGTAGACCGACTATGAGGTGGAAGGAACTACATGAACGAAGGCGGTGCTGGTTGGGGGGAGGGACGTCGACTGACTGGGGACAGAGGTGCATGGGGGCGGTTCGTTCGTGGCCACCCCTTCGGGGATCACGGCGTCAGGCAATAGATAGATAGATAGATGAATAAATATACACTGTATGTGGGGAACAAGTATAGACAAATAGTTTATGTTATACTGGCTACCATACAAGCACAGAATTTCCTTGTATCATACTACTTTTGTACAGGCTTAAGGAGCATTATAGCTTGGCAATGTTTATTATAATTTTACGTCTTGTTCTCATCACCATAGAGTGATCAAGTAGAAAGACAAAGGGTCCTCTTCTATAATGAATAAGCATACGTTATAAGTATGACATACATGATTTCCGTTTTATACAAATACGAGAAATGTTTTCTTATGTTATGTTATGTTATGTTATTGTTTGTCCAAGCTCTAGGAGCATCATGATATAAGAATATTTTGTGACCTGACAACATAATGTCATTTGTATAATGGTACATCTCATTCTCATCAACAAGTTTGATTAAATAAGAGGACGAAGAATCCTCTTCTAGAACGACTCAGGAGTTGTATATGTTGTATAATTGGGAACGAATAGTTTATCGTACACCAATGCACACAAGAGATTTTATTACTATTCTGTACAGCTCAGGGAGCTTATAATTTGAGAGAGTTTTATGGAATTAAAGCATACTTTCATAAAAGATTTTACATCTAATTCTCCTCGTCCACAACATTCTAAGTTATAACTATTCCTACATCTTTCCTTCTTTCTGAGGCTTCCCAATGTACCCGCCTCTTCTTTTATAATTAAATTTAAATTTTTCCCGGTGTCAGCCTATCTGTTAATTGGTTCTCTCGATATACGTTGAGCATCTGATGTCCCACCTCCGGTCTTAATATTCTAGGCTCTTCGTCATTGACGAAGGAACCAATACTAAATTACGTGTTTGACAACCCGTAGGGAAGAAAGGAAAACCTTCTATTTAGGAGTGGTTCCGTAGTCAATGACGCAAAGGTTCCCTCCCACCTTCCCCTTCCCATGCACATGCCCAACTTGATATAACATTGCACCCATGCACCTCTGTCCCCAGTCAGTCGACGTCCCTCCCCCCAACCAGCACCGCCTTCGTTCATGTAGTTCCTTCCACCTCATAGTCGGTCTACCTCTCCCCCTCTGTCCCTCCACCTCGCTCTCGTACACCCTCTTAGTCATTCTCTCGCTTTCCATGCGTTCCATATGGCCGAACCATCTCAAGTTGTTCCTTTTCACACTTTCCAGCACATCTACCTCCACACCACACCTCCTTCTTACTTCCTCATTCGTCTGTCTATCCCTCCATGTAACTCCGCACGCACTCCTTAAGTAATTCATTTCCACTGCTCTCACTCTTGGTCTGAGTCTCTCAACCAACGTCCATGCTTCGCTTCCGTAAGTCAGTGTCGGGATTACCACACTGTCATGCAAGGACTTCTTCACTTCCATACTGACCACCCTATTTCTTGTTACTTCTTTTAGCGTTCCTACAACCCTCTTCCCCTGTTGTACCCTCTCCCGCACTTCTTCATCCATAGTCCCATCTTTACTCAACCCAGATACTTAAAAGAGTTGACGATCTCCATAGCCTGACCGTTCAGCTTCACCTCACACTCTGTGACTTCACCCCTTTCGAAGACCATAACCTTGCTCTTCCCCGCATTTACCTTCAAATTCCGTTTTTCGCACACTGTTCCAAACTCATTTACCAGACCCTGCAAGTCCCATTCATTATCACTCATCAGAACTGTATCATCCGCAAACAGCAGTATAGGTAGCTTCCACTCAATTCCCTCCCTTTTCAGCGATACACCAACATCCAGATATAGTATTTCTTTCATGACTCCATCCATATATACAGTAAACAACCACGGGGACATCACACACCCCTGTTTCAAACCAACATTCAGGTCAAAGAACTCGCTCTGCTCACTCTCCACACGTACTGCCGCCTTTGCACTCTCATACATGATCTGCACTGCTTTCAGCAACTTGCCCTCTACTCCGTATATTCTAAATACAGTAAACCCTCGCTATCTCGGACTAATTGGGGGGAGACCCAGTCCGAGATGACCGAAAATCAGAGATGTCCGACTTAAGAGAGGGAAAATTCCGAATTAGAAGAGGAAAGTCCGCATCACCAGAGAAATTGAGATTTTTTTTTTTTTTTTTTTTTATATATATACTGTACAGTATATCTATTTAATGCATCTATCTCCCTTATACATATATATAACTATGTCTTATTTGGTCTTTTTTTTATCTATGAATCAATTCTAATACAATGGAATTGAAAACAATATTACCCTTCTAACACACAAATAATAAAATGTAAACGAGAGTAAATAAAAATGTCTCCTTTGTCTTTCAGAAACATAAGTCCGTCTCGTATATGTTAGTATTTTATCGCTCGCTCGCCCCTAGCCACTCTCTCTCTATCTATTTATCTCTCTAATGCATCTAACTAACTCCCTTATACATTAACATAACTATGTCTTATTTGGACTTTTTGTAATCTATAAATAATTTTTAATGCGATGGAATTGAAAACAATATTATCCTTCTAGCACACAAATAATAACATGAAAAAGAGTCAATAAAAATGTCTCCTTTGTCTTTTCAGAACCAATTAAGTCCGTCTCATAATAGTTCGTGTTTATCGCTCACTTCCCCTTCTGCAACTCTCTTTCTATCTATCTTGTCTTTTCAGAACCAATTAAGTCCGTCGCATAATAGTTCGTGTTTATCGCTCACTCCCCCTCTGTAACTCTCTCTTTCTATCTATCTATCTCTCTAATGCATCTACGTAACTCCCTTATACATTAACATAACTATGTCTTATTTGGAGTTTTTGTAATCTTTGAATCATTTCAAATGCAATGGAATTGAAAACAATATTATCCTTCTAGCACACAAATAATAACATGAAAGAGTCAATATAAAAGTCTCCTTTGTCTTTTCAGAACCAATTAAGTCGTCTCATAAACACCGTGAACGACCGCAGCAGTGCAAGCACTGGTACTGAGCTGGATACACAGGCATAGTTTGCCTTTTTCCAGAGGATCTACTGTAAGAAACTGTAAGAAACTGTAAGAATAATATACAGTATATATATATATATTTTTTTTTTTTTTTTTTTTCTATATTCCAACTACTCCCTCTCGGGCATAGGCTGATAGCCTTTACACTCTACCGCTGAACACGGTGAGGCCCATGAGGTCTTGTTCCAGTCTAGGGAGTGAGACATGCGAAGCACCTATTCACGGCTCGAACACAACTCCATCTCTGAAGCTGCTTCGCCTCTGCGCTTCACAGTCTCATCCCTCAGGCTCGGACCCTGACTCTCAGAACGCCACCTATTGAGCAATTAACTCACTAGGCATTGCACCCCTGTAGCATATTTTGAATATGGGAATATTCATACAGTGCTATTTAATCAGGGAACAATGAGGGTGTTTTGTTTTGGCATTTCGGTGTGCTGTGGTAATGCACTGATACTAGGTACAGCACAAATTCCATCTCAATAATATCTTCCCAGTGACATAATAGTTCGTGTTTATCGCTCAATCCCCCTCTGTAACTCTCTCTTTCTATCTATCTATCTCTCTAATGCATCTACGTAACTCCCTTATACATAAACATAACTATGTCTTATTTGGACTTCTTGTAATCTTTTGAATAATTTCTAATGCAATGGAATTGAAAAATATAATATCGGACATTTTCCGAATACTTATATAAAGTCCGACAACGTCAGAGATTGTCGGAACGATGACGGAAATGTCCGAAATACGGAAGTGCATGTCCGAGAGGCCGTAGCCAGTCCGACTAGTACGGGTTTCCGACTTCTAGAGGTCCGAGATGGCGAGGGTTTACTGTACTTTCCACAAACCTTCTCTATCCACTCTGTCATAGGCCTTCTCCAAGTCCATAAAGGCAACATACACCTTTTGTTTCTTCTCCAGATACTTCTCCACAACACAATTTAGGGTAAAAATCTGATCTACACATCCTCTTCCCTTCCTAAAACCTCCCTGCTCGTCGCCTATCCATTTCTCCGTTCTCACTCTCACTCTCTCAATCACTACCCTACTGTATACCTTCCCTACTACGCTTAGAAGACATATTCCTCGGTGGTTACCACACCAGTTTACCAGTTTATGCTACCCGCAAAATATACACACGGAATCTCCGGGGCTCCGGAGTTAGGAAACTTTCCTTCACAAATTTTTACTAACTCCGGGTCACCAAGGGCTACGATAACTCCGGGAGCAATTATATTAAAGATTCATATTTTATCCGGTTCACTAACAACCTAGAATATCAAAACAAGGATAAACTTGACAGGGGCTTTGAGATAAATCAGTCGTCTAAATTCTGAATATTATACACTTACCTCATGTAATTCTCAATATAAAATAAGTTATTTTTTAACTCTAGTAGTTAATAATATTTATTCTTATCCAGACGAGACAAGGAAGAGCTGGACACACTCCGGTTGCCTGGAGACTCTTACAGAAGCCGGAGCTCTCGTGTTCCCCTAGTTACCAGCACTCCTTCCTCACCCAGACCCCGCACCGGAAGCCGGAGTGAGAGGCCCTGTTCGCCTCCACTCCGCCCCAAATTCTGACTTCTCGTATCAACACGAGTGAGTACAAACTAACTCTTATTAACAGAATACAATAACAAAATTCCAGGTTATCAACCGAACATCCAAATTGCACATTCGAAGTTATTAGTCCTACGTGCAATATACTACTTGGTTTAACTACTCAATTTTTTTTTAATTACCACTAGCCAATAAGGTCACTATAAATTAAATAGGATACCAGAATTTTCCATGTTTAATCTTCACACAGTAGCACACTTAAAGGGAATTGTATTCAATAATTAATAGGAATCTAGCATAAATCAGCATGACAAGATTCCAGGGTTGATTCTTTCTCTCAACAATTGTGACATAATCAACTTTAACCAAGACTAACGATAGATTACCCAACTCAGATTACGGAATATCCCCTGGGTTGTCACCTCTACACTCGAGGTCCTACTTCACGCTGGAGGACGAGTGCGAATTCCCGGGATTCGCCACTCCAGGTCCTTCCTCCAAGCGAATGGCGTCTTTGCAACAACATCCCTCCACACCACCGCTGAAACACATCCAGGGGTGTTCAACAGAGGGATGTCATCAAATTCCCTTAACAGCACATAATCAATGCTTATTTCATGTACCGTGCATAGATCGCACTAAGGCAGCTTGGAATACCCTTGTCTGCCAATCATGTTCTTTCTACATTACCAAATTCCATGAGCATAGTGTCCCTCAAGATCAATCTCTTGCTACACAAGTACTTTTATCTGCATGGGAAGAGATCAAGACTTACATTTCAAAGGTTCTCAAAAAGGTTCCGTCTCTGGCTGACCCGAAAGCTCTTGAATTTTGAAGATCACTATTCCCCCTTCTCAGAGGACTAGCCGTTCAGTAACCCACTCTAAGACTAAACATTCATCCGATCAGAAACGTAAATCTTCATCAAAAGCTCTAGTTCAAGAAATAAATCAATTGCTCGGAGTAACTCTCCTCAGTCTGATACGAGCACAGCTGTCACAATTAATCTGGACTCTGATCACCAAGCCAATGCTTTAAGAGAACATGAAACTCTCGAAACTCCTTATCCAGAACAATCTTTTGAGTCAATTCAATCTTCCATACCTAGCTTTCAGAATAAACCACTTTTGCAGACTACTGTAATACATCAATCAATCCAGCCGTAATCACTGTTCACGCTGATATTCATCATTCAGGAGATTCACCAGTCAGACGGAATCTTCCAATCACTCCTCTCCAAAACAAACTTATATCTCAACAACCTTACATACTAGCAACTGACATACCTGAAATTTTAGATAGTCAGTTAACACCAGGTCAAGAAGTAGACGAAGAAACTTATCTCTCAAATTCACAGGATAATTTGCATGACACCTACCCAGAAGATCCAGGTGACGGAGATTTTGAAGGGTTCCCTAACTATCAATCTTATGAGGAAGATGACCCTTGGTTCCAAGGTCAACATAGCCATGAACGACCCTTCTCTCCTTCACAGGCATCTGAAGGAGATGTGTCTCATAATACTTCCGTATCTAAAGAATATGTTAATTAATGTAGTTCAAGAATCCCTAGAAGAGTTTGCTTCACTAGTGGCTAAAGATACGGATAGTAAACTAGACAGGGTGTTGCAAGCTATCTCTAAAACACCTTCTCACACCCTGACCAAACCTGACCACCAGACCATACCCTTAGCAGTCAACCCTATTCTACCTAAACCATCTTCCAATATTACTCTTGGACAGCCAGTTACTCAACCCAAGCAACAGAGCTGCTTGCTTCAACAACCTATTTTTCTGTCTCCCATTACACTGACTGCTCTCGAGATTGATCCCGACCCTCCTAAAAAAAAAATACCTCTTCTCTATGGCCCTCCTCGTCAATGGGACAAAGTACCCATCCTCACACCAATAGGGGCCACATCAGATTCCTCAGATTCTTTCCCAGTACCACGAGACTGGTCAGTCGAAATGAATTAATTTCGACAGTTACGAGCAAAGGATAAAGAGGGTAGGGTGTTGGATGTGTTAGTATACCCCTTCCCATCAACACAAGATACTAGATTTTTTGTGTACAAATTAGCTCCTGCCATTACTTCCACTAAACTTTTCAAACCGTGGTCAGATTTTAAAAAATCAGACGGCCACGATGCATTAAAATTACTTGCTTCCCTTTGCACAACTGGATGCACCACGATCCTAGGTGAGTCACAAAATCAAATGCTAGAAATCACTGATATTGGTTATGGTCCGTGGTCAGAATGGGCAGAGGAAGCCAGTAAATTTGCTATGAGTACCTATGATTCTTCAACTACGAAGATTCCTAATGAGGATCACCACTTTGCATCTCATTTCGTGTACATGTCAGACTCTCTGCCCAAAGAATTCTGGGAATTTTTGAGAGGCCCAAAAATTGCATGCCAAAATTTAACAGACCCTCTCTTATCTACACCTACTCAAAGCATGCTGGAGAAGGATTGTAAACTTAGACAAAAAGCCCATAGATTGTTATCCAACTTTTTGTTGAACAGACAACTCACTCACACTATGAGAGAGGTAACAGACTCTATTCAGCATACAAACTCTAGGGCAGCTTTATCACACGTCAGGAGAGCCTCTCTTAGCAACTCTCTTATGACAGCGGGAGACGTCAGGACAGCCATTTTCGAAGCGGCCAAAAACCGTCAAGATATCCGCATTTTTCTCTCTAGGAACCTGCCCAAAGATATCAAAACAAGAATCTTGCTCTCTCCCCTATACTCGAACAGATTAATACCAACCTCTACTTGGTCTGAAGTATCTACACTACTCTTACAACCCTCTGTCAATACCTATCGAGCTAACTTTCTCAAACTCAGATCACAACGACTCCCCAGGGGCCAAAGTAGTCGAGGCAGACGAGGTCTTTCTTACACAGAACCTACACATTCCAGAGGGTCTTTTCAGTCGTCCTTTCGCGGCCAACATACCTACCGAGGCAGGTTCAATTCCACGTCTCAACGAAGTAGGAGGCCTAGCCAAACCAGATTTGCCAATAGGCAGAATTTCTCGCCTAGACAGTCACAGAACCACTCTGGAGAACAAACATCTTTTAGATCTCAACAACCAGCTCATGCCTCTTTTGCAAGTAACCAACAACAAAACAGGCAACAAAACAGACAGAACCAGACACAACAACACAAACAACAACAGACCAACTATCCAAAAACCTTCTCAAGTTAAAAAAACTAGATTCGTTCAACCTAGCCTTGCATCATATAATATCCCAAGGCACAACCGGCTCCTTTCAAACGAATCACACAGCATGGCCAAAAGCATCTTGGGCCAGACGGCTAATAAAGAAGGGTCTGTTTTGGAAATGGAAGAAACGACCTTTCCTTCGCCCATGCTCAAACACACTGTCAGTTCCGGTCAATGTGCAGTCACTTAATCAAGAGATGCTCCAACTAGGAATCCTCAGAACCATCCCAATAACTTCGAAAGTCTTTCTGTCTCGCTTATTCCTTGTTCCAAAACGAGACAGCCCAAAGTTCAGACCAGTCATTGATTTATTGATTCTAAACCAATTTATTGTCAATCATCCCTTCAAAATGTTAACAATCCAACAAATTCGATTAACAATTCAACCCCGAGTCTGGCTAATGACACGGGATCTGAAAGATGCCTACTGGCATGTTCCCATAGCCAACAGATACCAGAAATATCTAGCAATACCTTACTTAAACACAGCTGTAGTATTCCGCAGACTCTCATTTGGCCCCAACATAGCACCCAGAATTTTTACAAAACTAGTCAAACAAGCCCTATTACCATTACGACAACAAGGGATCAACATCTTGTTCTATCTAGACGACTGGGTAATCACAGGAAATTCTCCCCAACAGTGCCAGGATCACACATTACTAGTCATTCAACATGTCACCAATTTAGGCTTCCATGTAAACCTCGAAAAATCAAACTTAGTACCGACACAAAGAGCAGCCTGGATAGGCCTCCTTTGGGACACTCAATCTCTCACTCTGCAACAGACGACATCAAATGCCAGACGGTTACAAGTAAAGTTATTCAGAACACTTCATGCAAAGACGATTACCAGACGTCTGTGGGAATCGTTAATAGGGTCGATAAATTGGGTTCAACTATCAGTCCCATTAGGCAGACTTCGACTGAAACGCTTGATCTGGCTAGGCAACAAGACTTTTCCAGTAACTCAACCTCATACTCTCATAACAATTCCTCAACAAATTCTCAAACTGCTAAGCTTTTGGATCAAACCAGAGACACTTTCTTCAACAGCCCACTGGTCAGATCCCCCTCCGTCTCTATGGGTAGACACGGATGCAGCAGGAGCCCTAGGTTGGGGCTACCAGTCATCCGAGGGTCACCAGAACCAAGGTCGCTGGACTTCCCTCCATCTCTATCACATGGAGCTAGTTGTTCCTCTATTCTTCTTCAAAGACCATGCACATACACTTCAACACAGAGCAATAGCATTTCGCATGGACACCACATCAGCCGTGTCCTGCATCAACAAACAAGGTTCCACAAAATCTCACACGCTCCTAAGGCTATCAGAGAAGATATTTTTCCTTGCTCTACAACATCAGATCACAGTTCAGGCAGTTTACCTTCCAGGCAAGGCGAATCTGTGGGCAGACGCCTTGTCTCGAGGGAAGAGCACACTAGTCGAATGGGCAATAACTCAACAGACCTTCGACAAACTGATAAAACCATTCCACCCACAGATAGACCTATTTGCTTCTCATCAGTCTACAAAACTCCCTCTGTTTCTGACCCGATGGCACAAGACCCAAGCGGGCGGACCAGATGCGTTCTCGGAAGTTTGGAACAAGTGGTCTTCGATTTACCTCTTTCCTCCCCCAGACACAACACTAATGTGCAGAGTTTTGCAACGACTTCACTTATTTCAGGGTCAAGTGTGTCTCATAGCACCGATCTGGCCAACACAAGTGTGGTTCAATCAACTATCTCTATGGTGTCCAAATCCAATACCTCTTCCGATGTCATGTTTCCACTTAGCAGATTGGCAACCTGCAGACTTGTCTAAATTTTGCTTTATGGATATTTTCAAAGCCAAATGGCTAAATTCTTATGCTCAAGCCATTCACGACAAATTAACCAAACAATTTACACCTTCCACAATTAGACAGTATGAGTCACATTGGAAACACTTTACAACGTGGATTGTCGAATCCAACCAACAAAGTGCCTCAGTAAGTTTAATTTTAAAGTACTTAAATTACCTTTTCGAAGACAAACACCTATCAGTCAACACACTTCGCAATCACCTCTCAGCCATTAAAGAACCATTCTATGACCTTACTGGCCTTAGACTTCCACCTAAAGACGAAGCAGGTTTTATTAAAGCTTGTTTTAGATTACGAGCTCCTGCGAGACAGATTCTACCTCAGTGGTCTCTAGACAAAGTGTTAAATCTATTAAGTAGTAGACCTTACACGGTCAACTCCTCTGATGACAAGCTCTTATCTAAATGTGTTTTCTTAATTTCGTTAGCAACAGCACATAGAGTGTCTGAACTTGCGGCCATGGCTAGATCTGCGAACTGCTTACAATTTAAAGAAGACCTGAGTGCGGTTACACTCGCACCAGCTCCTGATTTTATAGCCAAGAACGAAAGAGAAGATCATATGTTCTCACCTTTTGATATAATGGCCCTAAAACAAAAGAATAAACATCACACACTATGCCCAGTGTTGGCTTTGTATAAGTATGTACAACTAACTATACCCTTACACCCTTCTCATTTGTGGATCTCTTCACATGATAAATCAAGATTATCTAAACGTCAACTTGCTTCAATTCTAGTGGACGTTATCAAAACAGCCGAACCGTCAGCAGTAGCAAGGGCCCATGATGTGAGAAAGTGGGCCACGACAGTCAGGTTTCTTAACAATTACTCGATCCAAGACATTAAGCAAACAAGAGTCTGGTCATCTCACCACACATTTTTATCCAAATATCTTTCGGTTCATTTGAAGAGACCCACTGTGCCATGCATAGCCATGAGAATTAGTCATAAACCTAACTGATCTCTGTTTATTGCAATAATGCCATGTTTTATGTTACAAGTACGTATGAGGTTCACCAAGTACTGACTTACTTTTAGGAGTTTTCGACAAAACAGAGGGGGGGGGGGGGTTCCGAACTGGAGAACCTCTCACAAGTGTTGTTCAATGTTAGCATTAATAAGATTATAATCTCTAAGGGTTAATTTCTAATACAAGATATTAGATTAATAAATACACAAAATCCTTTTTTGGGGTGAGTTTAATAGGTATGAATAGATTTTCTTTTTTACAAATCATTCTAGTACTACAGTATGTACAATTCTTATGTGTTACAATATATAGTGGCTCTTTTATTAAGTTTTACTGCATCCTTATCATTATCTACCTTTCTATTACTTCCCAAGGCTTAATTAGAAACCCTGCCTTTATACTTTACACTTTTTCTTAATTCTAGTTTCTTAATTCTAGTTATTTAATTACAACAGCGCGAGCCGTTAGTTTTTGTTCTCTTCCGACTTTGACGTTGAGCATGAGATGTCCCAACCACCGATCTTGGTATTCTTAGGCTCTCACGTCATTGACGGAGAGAACCATTACTAAATTATGGGTTTGACAACCCGAAGGGAAGGAAGGAAAACTAACTATTTAGTAATGGTTCCGTAGTCAATGACGTAAAGCGGCCCTCCCTCCTCCCTCTTCCCATGCACATGCGCAACTTTGTACTATGAAGGACATATAACCCTAGCGTGTCCAGCTGGGAGACGCGTGCAAGGGAAGGACTGTATAACGGCGCGCTAATTGATTTAGTAAGACAACATTCATAGTTTCTAACCCTTACTCATAAAAAATTTCTTTCTTTTTCTAATGGTTACCTTTTTTAATGACGTTCCCTAGGAACTAAGTAAAGGATTTCACCCTAGGATGTACTTTTTATATATTTGGGTCGCGTTATGCTTTCTCCGGGACCCTCACGGGGGTCACCGGGGAGCCCTTATATATATATGGCTCTCACGTCATTGACTACGGAACCATTACTAAATAGTTAGTTTTCCTTCCTTCCCTTCGGGTTGTCAAACCCGTAATATGTTCAGTGATGGAACATGCTAGCCCTGCTTGGGCCTCTAACCTCTCTGAAACACATCACAACACCCTACAGACCATGAAGAACAAACCCCTCATAACAATCACTGGCTACACAGCTACCACACCAACAGACCACCTACAATAGGAAACCAAAGTCCTCAAAATCAAGGATCACATTGATATGAGAGGCACACAATTCCTCGCCGCAGCCTCCACAAACCAACACCACCCACTACACTACATGGCAGAACATCCACATACAAGCGGGTGTCCAACCCCGAAAGGAGTTGAAATAGGGGAGCTATCCCCCCGCCCAAAGGTGGCTTTCTAGGGCCTTTCCTAGCTGCTGTTGAGAAGATTGGGTTCTAGTCATGTGGTGATGGGCTGGTCTATCAGAGTGAGAGCTGAGCGTTCTCTGCCATATCCATAGCTTACTCTGACTGTTCCTTTTACTTATGTTTTCTAGATCTCATGTGACGGCGTCTCTTCCGTGGATTGACCTCCCTACTGCCAACCTAGGGGTTGGCAGACTGGGAGCCAAAGCGTCACATTTTTCCCTTGCCCCTCAACTTTCTCTTCATAATTGCTGAGGGGCACAGGGCCCTGGGTGGGGCTTTGGTTTCCCGGGCATTTCCGCACCCTCCTCAGCTCCCCGCCATGGAGTGGCTTCGGTCACCCAGGCTTTATTGTGGTCGGCGGGGAGGGTTCTGTGGGGGCACTCGGTTATGGCCTTTGAATTGCTCGGGGCCTTGGGGCTGTTCGGGCAGGCAGCTTGGGGAACAACAACAACAACAACAACAACAACAACAACAACAACAACAACAACAACAACACCACAACAACAACAACAACAACAACAACAACAACAACAACAACAACAACAACAACAACAACAACAACAACAACAACAACAACAACAACAACAACAACAACAACAACAACAACAACAACAACAACAACAACAACAACAACAACAACAACAACAACAACAACAACAACAACAACAACAACAACAACAACAACAACAACACACACCAAGAAATATCAAAACAACACTTAGAACTCATTATCATACACAAATACTGTCTTCACTCCCCCCTTGCCCACCCTAAGTCAGGCTCCAGAAGCATATCCATACTCAAATCACACACCAATCCATCCAGTCACTCAAAGACAACACACGGCTACATGCACGCCCCCTGCAGTCCATCCCTCAGAAACCCTCCTTTCCCGTGAGGACAGAGTACACCTGGGTAGACTGAGATGTGGGCACCATCCAGCCCTTCTGAGTTATCAGAAGAAGCTGGATGACTCCGTCCAGGACACCTGTCCGGGTTGTAACACAGCACCGCACACTATCAAACACATTATGGAAGACTGCATAATGCACAATCATTTATGCCAATAACACAACACACACTCCTTGAGAACTTTGTGGGAAAACCCGGTCTCGGCCATGGCCTTCCTTAGGAGCATGGGGCTGTTCGGCCAGGCAGCCTAGAGAACGAATACTAGTACTACTACCTCACCTCACACTCTATGACTGCACCCCTTTCAAAGACCATAACCTTACTCTTCCCCGCATTTACCTTCAGATTCCGTTTTTCATACACTGTTCCAAACATATTTACCAGACCCTGCAACTCCCACTCACCATCACTCATCAGAACTGTATTGTCAGCAAACAGCAGTGTTAATGTTCGCTCACCTGGTGTATGTATACAACTGCCAGCTGCTGGCCAGCTGACCGCATATGACGGTTGCTTCCTGGTCCGCCATGACAGTGACGTCACGCGTGACGTCATCGCGCTCCATATTCAAAACAGTTCACACTCGCACACATCAACACTCTCGTCCTTCTCTTCTTAGATGTATAACACTTCCGTCCCTCTTCTCTACTGCCTAGTTCTTGTGAAGGACCTCGAATATGTAGCCAAAGTACATAGCTTCTACTTCCCAGTTCTTGCGAATGATTCCAAATATGTATCCAAAGTACATACATAGCATCTACCCCCTGGACAGGTATTCTAGTCCCGGCTGACTGCAGCGCGCAGGCGCACGGTTGATGCCCCCTTCTTGGTGAGGCAGTCAGCTAGTTGTCCCGTCGTATCCACCCAAGCCACTTCAGTGACCTCTCCACGCTCCAACATATCACATAACACAGCAATGTCAATCTGCAGTCTCCTATCTTCCACACTCCTACACGAGTGAAGCGCGTCTACCAGGCTCTTGTTATCAGTGAAACACCTTATCCTAAGAATCCCACAGTCGGAAATTTCATGTAGAAGTTTCGCCAGATACACTGCTGTCTCAGCACACTCCAACAGCGCCAGGGCCTCAGCGGACAGGGTGGATTTAACAACTCTCTTGATCTTTCTTGACTGCCAGTAAACGGGACATCTCTTCCCACCATCGTCCCACAAGAATATAGCAAAACCTCCCTGTGACCCATTTCCCACTAGGTTGGCAAACGAGGCATCTGAAAAGCACTCCAAGTAGCAATCTCCCAGTTCCTCCATCTTTGGCATATATAACTTCACAATATCTGTCTTCACTCTTTCTATCACCTTGTTAAGCAGCAGAAGATCAGCCACGATCGCCCGACAACATGCCACACTCAGCTCACACACATCAAATGCTATGTCTGGACGGGTATGCGTGGCTATCCAATTTAACTGGCCCACTAGAGCCCTATACTCCGACCTTTCTGACACCGACAATTCGGCCGATTTTACATTTGCACGTTGTCTGCAGATAGGTACCGGAGTCAAGGTCGATGCATACTGAAGCTGATCCAAGGTAATGCTTCCATCCTTATAAGAGACAATGTTCAGACCCACATACTTAAAAGCCTTGGACTCAGTGCTACCGATGAGGAAAACTTGACTTAACGGGTCTATCACATGATTCTTGAAATCAGGAGTACCAGTCCAAAGAAAATCATCCACGTAAATACACACCACGCCTTCAACCTTGCCATTACATTTCCAGGAGAACAGCGCCGAATCCAGTGAAGACACCATAGCACCGAGATCCAGTAACTGATCTTTCACTCGCAGGTACCACTGCCTAGCCGCATCACACAACCCGTAAACCGTCTTCTTCAGCTTCCACAGTTGTCCATCAGCAAACTCCGGCGGAGGTCTTAGATGTACAACTCTTCCAATCTCGTAACCTTGCAAATAAGCAGCTTTTACATCTAGGGAGTGACATATCCAGCCGGTGGAAGCAGCAATCGCCAGTGTCAAACGCACCGCTTCTTTAGAACATGTAGGCGAATCTTTCCGAATATCACCAGTCTCCTCCTCGAATCCCCTCGCAACCAAACGTGCCTTCACCACTGTCTGACCTCCTTTGACTTTTTCCGTCACAACCCACCGTACCGAGAATGCCACCTGTCCAACATCCTCCACCTCCTCATACACATAATTTTCCTGCCAGTTTACAATCTCTTTCTTCTTGGCACACCACACCTCATCTGAGTTGAAAAGAACCATCAGCTCTGTATTGTCATCCACCACCTTCCACGTGCTAAAGTCCCCCTTCAGATCTGCCCAGGAAACGCTTCCATCCAAGTCCCACCTAAAATTATAACAGTCCTTATGTTTTTCAGTGGCCTTACCAGCTCTACCCACCACACGTCCAGACACCAATTCACCGCTCTCAGCCCGTACACCCTGTATCCGTTGACCGGCGGTGAGTCTATCAGGTTGATAAGGAGCTGACTCTAGCCCCGGATCCGGGTCCTGGTTCCCGATCTCCGGTTCACTCGAATCACTTGAATCATCAACGACCTCAGGCTCACGCGGTCCATCTCCACTCTCCGACCCCTCATCAGGTGGATATTCCGTCGATGATAGCCCTGTCCCCTTGTCTTGAAGATTGTCAACATCTCGTCCCGCCGTAGAGTCCCCACCTGGAGCGCGTGCTAACCGACACTCATGAACTCTTACATAGACACCCCCATGTCTCACCAAAATCTGCTTCCCATCCTTTCCAATGACAATGCCAGGGCCGTGCCACTCACGACTGTTGTTTCGTTTGTAAAACACCTCATCTCCACTCTGCACATCCGCAAGGTTGCTTGAACGTAAGTTGTGTCGCAAGGCCCTTGCCAAGCATTCCCCAGACTCAATTTTAACAAACTCCTGTCTTGCCAAGTGAAGAGCGTTTAAATTGTTTCTCACAATGTCTGATGCCGAAACAGATTCCAATGCTGGGGGATCATTCGTAAACACATTAGGCAATCCGGGGTTGTGACCAAAGACTAGTTGGTTAGGGGAAAAGACTGTAAAGTTGGTTAGGGCATTCCTCGCTGACACTGCCCAGGCCAAAGCCACACCCAATTCACACTGCTGTCTGCCATAATTTTCCTTACTATGTCACCGATCACTGCATTCAAACGTTCGCAAACACCGTTGCTCCAGGGACTCTCCGCTGCGGTCGTCATAATTTTAATGTTGAATGCCTCACCAAGCGCCCTCATATCTTCATTGTTGAACTCACATCCATTGTCCGTCAGGATCTTTCCAGGCGCGCCGAACGTAACAATCCAGCTCTGAAACACAGCCTTGATAATGGTGGCTGCACGTTTATCTCCAATCACTGTTGCTGTACAATATCTAGTGGCCAAATCAACAACCACCAAAAAATATTTATTGCCCCAGGCCTTTAGGTCCATAGCAATGACCTCATTCAATTTAGACGCCATAGGCATGCTAACTATGGGACGTGGTGTAGCCCTCCTAAGATTAAAACATACCTCACACTCCTCGGTTTCCTTTTGTACAGCCCGTTCCAGATCCAAACTCTCAATTTCTGCATCATTAATGAGTTTGACAAGCTTTGATGATGTAGGGTATCCAAACTGCCTGTGAAGTTTCGAAGCTGTTTTCTTCACATCCCTCCCCTCCACAGCAGCCAAAGAAATCATTCCCCCAAACATCCGTCCTAGTCACGCTGATATCGGCAACAAATAGTGACCTGAAGCTGACATCTGTAGATCAATCACCCTTCCATGAATCTTGACCTGGTCTGTAGCAAAGTTAATCAACATCTCTACCTTTTTCATCGAACGCCTGCTCAACAGTAATGGAATATTACAATCCACCACATCCGTCACAACTCTTGCACTCATATTTCCAATAAAACAAGGCAATGTGACTCGCTTAAGGGAAGGAACAGTGACACCATCAGCAAAGGTAAATGTGGAAATTGACTTCTCCTCCACAATTGTATCCCGTTCATAATCACTAAGGCTACCCCGAAAACCATTAAGCCAGCCAGTTCCACACACCGTAGTAGAACACCCTGTTGTTGTTGATGATGCTAATATTTTATACTAGCCCACTGGGCCTAGGCCCTCTCAAGGCTAGTGGTGGAGGAGGTGGTACAGAGTTTAAAGTCACGTATATGTCAGTAGTTATATGTCATTGTATAAATTTATAGCTCTCAGGAAGTGACGAATAGGGGTGAAATTGAAAGAGTCTGAGTCAGAGAGGATGCCATGTAATGAGGTGTTCAGCAAGAATCTCCGTCTTTCAGATGCATAGACGGGACAAATACAAAGAAAGTGAAAAACAGTCAATGATGTATGGCAATGTTGGCATTCAGGTGGTTGACCACGAGGGGTGGACATCAGGTAACCATGTTGTTGTTGTTGTTGTTGTTGTTGATGATGCTTTTATTTTATACTAGCCCACTGGGCCTAGGCCCTCTCAAGGCTAGTGGTGGAGGAGGTGGTACAGAGGTTAAAGTCACGTATATGTCAGTAGTTATATGTCATTGTATAAATTTATCGCTCTCAGGAAGTGACGAATAGGGGTGAAATTGAAAGAGTCTGAGTCAGAGAGGATGCCATGTAATGAGGTGTTCAGCAAGAATCTCCGTCTTTCAGATGCATAGACGGGACAAATACAAAGAAAGTGAAAAACAGTCAATGATGTATGGCAATGTTGGCATTCAGGTGGTGGACCACGAGGGGTGGACATCAGGTAACCATGTGTGAGGCGTGTGTGGCCTAAACGTAATCTAGTTAATAGGGTTTGGTCTGCACGTGAACCATTAATTGAAGAGGGCCACAAGTGTATGTCATCCTTAATGGAGCGAAGGTGGCCAGTTAATGGTTGCGCTCTCCACTCAACCCGCCAAGCGTCATAAACATGGCGACGGAGGACAGGGAGCATATCCTCCGAACGCAGCAAAGTAGTAGAGGGTGTACCATGACACGCTTGCTTAGCGAGGAAGTCTGCACGCTCATTCCCGGGAATTCCTACATGCGCGGGGATCCAGCACAGTGTGATGGAACGATTAGCGCACTGTAATTTGTGTATTGTGTGGATGATAGTCTTAACCAATGGGTCCTTGGGGGCAAATATACATAAGGCTTGCAGTGCACTCTTTGAGTCACTACAGATAACGACCCGTGGAGAGTTCCTCGACAATGAAGAGATGGTGCTTAAAGCACCTTGAATAGCCCATAATTCAGCAGTGAAAACTGTGGAGTGATGGTGTAAGGTACTTTGATACAAGCCATGGTCTGAGACTGCAGCGCAACCCACGGCATCCGCATTTTTCGAGCCATCGGTGTAAATGAAAACAGCCGGGATGTGATCATCAAGATGTTGTAAAGCGAGATGTCGACATTGAGATGGGGCTTGGGCATGAAGTTAATCCGCTAAGTGAAAGCAAACTGTAGGGTGTTTTAGGGTCCACGGAGTGATGTGACTAGGAGGGGGAGTTATGGGAGGAACGGTGATACTGTAAGTGGAGAGCAATTGGCGAGACAATATAGGGAATGGCACTGGAATGGTTGAACGATAGTTATCTGTGGAATAGAATAGTACTAGTAGAGTTGGGTCATGACGGAGGCGAACAGCCGTACGCATGAGGACTAATCGACGGTGGTAGGCTAGAGGTAAGGTCCCAGCCTCACATAGGATATTGTAGACACGAGAGGAACGGAATGCCCCCGAGCTAATGCGGATGCCCAAATGGTGTACGCTGTCGAGGGTTCCTAATGTGGAAGCAGAGGCCGTGCCATAGACAGGGCTACCATAATCTAGGGCTGAGAGGATGGTAGCTCTGTAGAACAGTAAAAGCGTAGCGCGATCTGCGCCCCAATGGACTCGTGCGACTGTTTTCAGAACATTCATTCTCTGGAGGCAACGTGCCATTAAGCAGGCAATGTGACTCTTCCAATTGAGGTGAGTATCAAAGATTAAACCAAGGAACCTGGTATGTGGAAGGATCTGAATATTAGAATTTCCCATGGTGAGAGTAATGGACTGTTTACGTAAATGTCGAACATTTCTATAGAATACAACGGCGTTAGTCTTTTCAGCAGAAAATTGAAAACCAGCAGTGGATGCCCAAGAGTGGATGGATTTTAGAGCAATGTTGAGACGCTGTTGTATGTGAGTCAGACTGGGAGAAGTATAATATATTGCGAAGTCGTCCACATACAAGCTATACGATATTTCAGGTGGGAGGCTGCGTATGACACTATTGATCGCCATAATAAAGAGTAAGCTGCTAAGGGCACATCCTCGTGGTATTCCATTAATTTGTGACATAATGTCCGATAGGAGACCATTATTTTTTACCTGGAATGTACGGTTAGAGAGAAAATGTTGTAAAAAGCAGGGAAGAGGACCCCGCATGCCAGAATCGTGTAAAATTTTCAAAATCCTGTGTCTCCATGTTGTGTCATAAGCCTTAGCAATGTCAAAAAATTGGGAGGTTTGACGTACCTCCCAACCTACCAAATAGGAAAACCTACTATTTGGTAGTAGTCTTGGAAAATCCAACGTCAAGGCTATTAACCTAATTGCAATGACGACTTGTCTATTTTGACTGCTATGTCGTCATTCCAACCGCGGTTAAAAAGAAAACGTCTAGAGTCTACTCCTTATCTTGCTCTAGGAGACGTTGTACATTAACCAAAACTACCACCGAAGGTGAAAAAAGCATAGAAGAGAAGAAAAAGGGGTTTACCTTAGTTACCGCTTAAGGCCCATCCTGTGTTCCGTCATGTGCAGATCCCTGTCGAACGTGCGCATGAGCGACCCTCTCTTGTTATCACATCTCACGTCAGCAGAAGAACGCGGATGGGCAGGGGTCCGGCGTGAGGGAGGGTATTATGTACGTTGGATTTTCCAAGACTACTACCAAATAGTAGGTTTTCCTATTTGGTAGGTTGGGAGGTACGTCAAACCTCCCAATTTGTTAGTAGTCTTGGCAAATCCAACGTCAAGGCTGCATAACAAATAGGAGGAGGACATCCAAGCCCAACCTACCAAAAAAACCAATGCATAAAACAAAATTACGAATGACAAAGACACAATGTAAACAAGAGAGTTTAATAAAAGAGTGAAAAACTGAGGAGTAGCTAAAAAGAACAGTTTTAACACATGCCCGTCATTCATAGTAATGCAAAAACATAGACTTGTCTGAAACCAAATAGGTACTGTACCCAAAATCCCTTTTCTTCAAAAACCAACAAAAACACTGAACACAAGAACAAAACACAATTTTCAATGTGGCAAAAACACTTATGTACTGGAACAATACATAATCCCAAACTTGCAATCCAGTGTTGCAAACCCATACACCCCCCCCCCCCCCCTTTGTCAAATAAAACAAAGGAAAAGAACGAGGGACAAGGGGGGAAGACCAGGGATCTTCGCCAGAGCACCAGGAAACACGACCCCCGAGAGCAATCACCGGCCGAGGGGGTCGAACACTGGACACGGAGAGGTAGGAGGAGATGAAGGAATTGATAGAAGACCACAAAACCGCGGAGGCGAAGGCAGGGAAGGATCGACGTGGCAGGAACCGGAAGGAGGCAGCAAAGGATCTGACATCGCGCGCAGAACCCCTACAAACAGGGTGACGGGCACGAACGGTCCGACAAACGTGGCGGCCCAGCTGCACCTGCTAGAGCCTCCCACCTGTCCGAGGAGACACCCACACAGCAGTACCCGAAGGCGGCGCCACAGACGCAACAGAGGAGTGCAAGGCTGACACCGGGCACAACACATGGCGAGGATGCCCACGCCGTAAAGCCTGGACGGCGAAAGGCTGGAAAACGGGGGCCTCCCTCCCATGCGTGGTAACAAAAGGTGGGGAGGAGGCGAACGAGACGCCATGCAAGGACGGGGAGAATCGGACGCAGTCCCGGGGCCGTGACAATGCCGCTAGTGCAGACACCCGATCCCCAGTGGCCAGAGCGACAAGGAAGAGTGGACGCCCGAGCAACGGAACCGGCGTAGCGGCCCTTGTATACGTGGGGGAAGCCAGAAGGACCAGAGCCCGCCCCAGATCCCACAGCGGAGAGACCTGGCGCGGAGGCGGTCAATCCCGGAAGGCAGCCGTCAGGAAGGAATCCAGCACCTGTGGCGGAACGACCAGCCCAGCGACGGACCCAAAGAACCCCCCGGACGGCAGACAAGTGGGTACGTATAGCGTCGACTGGAAAGCGACGTGTACGGAAGAGGTGAAACAAGGAGCGTAGGACGAGGGAAGGAGAGCCAACTGGCAGGCGAGTGGCCTGTAGCCACCTAGCAAAAACCTCCAGCGGGACCCGTAAGGCCCCCAAGGAGAAGACGGCCAGGAACGCTGCAGGAAGTCAGTCAGGGCCCGGCCGGGGACCGGGAGCCACCGTGCCTCATGAACAAGCACGATGCGAAGGCCAAAGAGGTCCGCAGGACCCCAACCTAGCCCAAGTGGAAGCCGGAGACAGGTAGAGGGACCGGACCCGGGCACCACCGCGGCAACCGGGCGGACCAAGTCCGTGCCGGCCACAGAGGCGCGAGGAGCCAGACGCAGCCGTGGTACAGCCGCAGCTTCGCGAAGACCGGGCACATCAACAGCGCGTCTGGTGGCGGAAAAATGGATATCGACCGCCACCAGTACCAGGCGACCATGAAAGCGTCCGGACCCCCCCCGGAGCGCGAGGCCGGAGGGAGAGGTCCAGAGGCAACTGGCGCGGCACCCCCGATGCGAACAAGGCGACCTCCGGAACACCTCAGGAAGCCGCGAGGTCGGCGAACACAGTCCGTTTCATCGCCCATTCTACAAGAACGCCCTGCCCTCTCGACAGGGCGGCCGCCCAAAGGGTGGCAGGCCCGGGCAGGGAGGAGGCATGCAAGGAGAAGGGGTGTCGGTCCGCGAGGAAGAACAACTCCACCGAGACCCCTAATAGAGTCAACGACCTGGAGGACCCCCGCATAAGGAAACAGGGGACAGCTTGTCTGAGTGTCCAACCCGAAGGCCACCGACTCACCCCGAAGGGCCAGCGCGGGGACCCGCAGGAAGAACAAAGGAACCAACAATCCGAGGGCATAGACAGGTAAGAGGAGGGAGACCCACCCATCTGCCGGGAAGTGGACGTCCCAGGTTCGATTGGGAACCTCACCCAACCTCGCTCGACGTATCTGTGGTTACCCAGACCGTCGGCGGGGGGGTCGGTCCAGGGCACAGCCGCAAAGAGCGAGCCCCGAGCAACCCAGCGACCGAAGCGCCGGCGAACGGTACGCGGGAGCGGCAGGAGCCGATCCATAGGGGCAACGGAAACACCGCGGTGCCCATGAGGAGGAGGCGGCGTAGCCAGAGGCTCCCTAATGGAAGGGGCAGAGCGGCCCAATGCAGCGAACCCACGAACGAGTCCCAGAGCCACCCCGGGAGGGAGACCGAGTGCAACACGGCGAGGACCGTCCACCGAAGGTGCACCGCGGCCGGCAGACCCCGGGTCACCGTAGCGCCGGACAAAACCCATGCGAGACCGACCCATGGCACGACACGCGACGGGGTCAAGCGTGACTTGGGAACATCGAAGGGGAACCCTAACCGTGCGATGTCGCGAACGATTGTGAGGGCGTCGCCAATGCACAGGCCTAGGGCGTCGGAAACTACCAACCAAACGGCCAAGGAAAACAGGAGCTGGAGCCCGCTCCTGAGGAGAGGACCCAGAGCCTGCCCCACCAGTGCGGAGAAGATCTGCGGCGCGATGTGGAGACCGAAGGGAAGGCCGTCGAACAGGAACACACGATCGGAAGTCCGAACGGCCAAGAATCGCTGGAAGCGAGGATGGAGAGGAACGAGCCAAGACACATCCTGGAGGGCCAGCGACACTACCCACGACAGAGGGCACAGGGCCAGGCGTACCAGGGGTACCGGCAGCATCCGAAACCGTGTGTGCACGATGTGCCCGTTGAGGGCCAACAGATCCACCACCGGTCGCATCGCGTCGCAGGTCGGCGACGGAACCAGAAAGACACGGGAGAGGAAAACCGGGTGACCGGCGGTCAACTCCCTCGACGCTACCCAGCTCGGGCATGGAAGTGAACACGTGGGCCACCTCTGAAGAGATGGGCCGTTGTCGGTGACAAGAGCGGAGTGGGGGTCCGGACGTCCACCTCCAGGTGAGAACCCTCCGCGCAACCCGCCGCCCCCAACGTCCCTCGCGGCTACCGAGGGGCGCAAGGGCGAAAACAACCCGAGGGAGCACCCGAGAGGAGGGGAGCGACCCGGTACGCCCAGGCGAGAAGGAGAACAAGGAGGCCGACCCAGAGAACTACACATTGTGTTGACGTGGAGGTACCCCCGGTACGGGCCGTGCGGGCATGAGCGCCACGTTGACCTCCTCTACCCCGCCCCCCCCCAACCTCGTCGAAAAGGGCGGGCCACCCCAACCCAAGGCCGGCGCGGGGCTGACCCCTACGAAAGGCGGCCGGAAGTGGAAGGCCGGCCAGCCCCGACACAGAGGGGATGAAAGGGGCAAGAACAGAAGTGCGAGGCGGAACCGAAGCACTGGCCAGCAACGTCCCAGTCTTGCGCCCGGGCAAGGCGGCAGCACTTGCAGCAGCACCCCGAAGAGGACCGGCAGAAGGACGGGACTGAGAAAACCCCGCGCGCGGCACAGCGCGTCGGTGCGTGACGTAAGCAGGGTCCGTAACGACACAGCACGGCGTCGTGTGGCGGAAGCAGGGGCCGCCGACAGAGAAGCGGAGCATTCCCAAGCATCCTGCGTAAAAAACCCCGACGTATATAGCGCAGAGTACAACAAACCCTGACGAATAACCAAGGGGGCCGGCCGGCAGAACGAAGACCGTACCGTCGTGCGGTGCCGAGTTGCCGCGCACAAAACCGCCTTCAGCTCGGGAACCAAAGACACCGCGAGCCGAAGGTGGACCCGCTCAACGCGGTCCAAACCCTCGCGAAGATCGCCTGGCGCAGACGCCTCGAAAAGCCGCAGGTGGTGAACAGACGTCTGGAGGGAACCTAAAGACAAGACAATAAGTCCGTCACCCTCCGTCGCAAGGGAAAAACCTTGGCGACAGAGGGCTGATCCGGGTGAGAGAAGAACGGGGTAGCAATAGAACAAAGTTCAAGAACGGGCGCGCTCATCCAGGACCAGAACGCGCCGTCCAACCCGCCGACAGACACAAGAGGAGGCAAAATCAGGGACGACTCCGGGGGAGGGACGGAAGGAGAGCCGTCGACGGATCGGTGTGTGAAGTCGAAGGCCTCAGCAAACCAGGCCTCCAATGGGAGAGGGTGACCGAGCATGACGGCTAAGCCAGGCGTACCGGCGTCGCACAAACCTGTCCCTTAGGAGGACAGACCCGTCAACACAGCCAGGGACTGAACAGCCGGAAGGATGTCAGTGCGGCTGAAGCCTGACCAGAGCGTAGGCCTGCAGAAGGGAGGGGGACCATAGCAGGGGTAGGTAGGGTGAGGTGCTGAGGGTGAGGCACCGCCAAGAAGGGCGAGAAGAGGGAGTCTTCCATCGACTCCAAGCGCCCGTCGAAGCGTGACACAACCCAGCCCTGCATAGCCGACAATTGATCCGAGAGAGGCTACCCCCCCCCAGATTGGTCGGCCCGCAGGGGCGAGCGTGAGCGGGAGCGAGACCCACGACACGAACCAGCAGCGTCGCGGCCCAAGGAAGGCGAGCGACGACGGTTGTGTCGCCGTTGAGGGACTCGTCCCCGATCACGAACGGCCGAGGGGGAAACAGCACCATTCCCCTCTTCCAGCGACACATCAGCTCCTGAGAAAGGGGACCCCGAAACCTCGCGAAACCCCACCGAGGCAAGAGGAGGGGTACCCCCCTGGCGAGACGGTAAGGGAAGGTCAGGAAGAGAAGAATGAGGAGGAGCAGGACGACGGGAGTGGGAAGGCTGGCCGGGTGAAAGGAGGCCAGGAGCCGCGGGGGGAAACAGAGCAAGGATCCCCGGGGCTGAGATAACAGGGCGGCCCGACACCGAGGCGGAGGAGGGAGGGACCACCACCGTGGGACGAGACCGTGAAGTAAGAATAGGCACTGAAGCAGGTGAAGTAGGAGAAGCAACGACATCCAGGCGGACCCTCCTGGACAGTGTAGGAGGAGGGAGCAGAGGGCCAGCTACAGCATGAACAACCGCGCGCGGAGAGGACAACGTAAGAGGAAGTCGTCTGGGCTGGGGAAGCGGGCGGAAGGGAGTAGAGCCCCTATCCGTAGAGGCCAGGGGAGGGCGCACAGGGGCAGAGCCGCTAACCCCGGCCTCAGGGCGAGAACCATGACGAGGGCGATGGGCGTCGTCAAGGCGATCAGGAGGACGACAAGGCGAGCGAGAGCGTGGACGGAGCCGGGGAACCCCCCGACGATGGGACGACCGGCTGCGGGACCCAGGGGAGAGGGCCCGAGCAGGGAGAGGGCCAGGTAAATGGCCGTCAGTCGGGTCAGGGATACCCAGGGCGACGCGGATCCGGTCGCCAACAAAGGCCGGGGAACGGTGGCCCACAGTCCTAATGTGGCGGAAGACCATCGTCCACACCGACGGAAGGGAAGCAGGAGGCCACAGCCGCCGCCGAGGAACCAGAGCCATGGAGCAGCACAACCACCAGGGCCAGACACGTGCCACACAGAGCAGGGAGGTAGGCCGTAGAGGACACACAGAGCGAGTGGCGCAAGCAGGACTTGTGGCTCTCCAAGCACGGGGAGCGACAACCAAGGCGAAAGCAAGGCAGCCTACCTGCACTAGAAGAACACACACCATAATCAGCACGTCGAAGGAGTAAGTGGAGAGAATGTCCAAGAAGAACCAGGGAAGGAGCATGGGGAAACAGGAACACACATGCAAACAGGTATCCGTACTCACCCTAAACTGGGAGCACAGAGGTAGGTGAGGAGGGCGGCCGAGGCGGAAGAGCACTAGCAGAACCTGCAAAGATGGAGAAAGTGTTAACCACCACTCAACATCTTACATGCAGGGCCTATAACACCAGTAAAGTGCATACACCAATATAGTATCAGGCAACAAGATGACATAACAAAAGTCAATAGTGAAAGCCAACTATTACCGCAAATTTGCGGGCCAATGGAGGCATAACCGTACCGACACCACCCTCCTGCAATTTCGCGGGACCCCCCCACGATCTCCGCAAATTTGCGGGGAACCGAAATGGCCCAGAGGACCGAATCGAGCACCCCGCAAATTTGCGGGACCGGCCGAGATGGTCCGGCGCCGAAAAAGCGAGAGGAGCGTCTAGGAAATACCAAAGAGGCCCAGAAAAAAGCGTCATCTCCTTATGAACTCCAAGCGACGATGGCCATCAAGCTGAGCAGTGTCTTCCTTGATAATATCCTGACTCAACCGGTCAAGGGAGAGGCAAGGAAGACACACCAGGGGAGAGGAGGCACATCCCCTAGGAACCACCCAACCCACAGAGATAGAGCAAAGCCCATGAGGAGAAGTGGCAGGAAGGGTGGTTTGGCACAAACAGGGGCCCCCGTAGGGTACCCCAGGATTGGGCAAAAGGGTATGAAAGGATGGAGGTGAAAACAGTAAGGGAACACAAAAACCAGTAAATGAAACTGGCGAGAAAAAGGGTGGCCTAGCCGTGAGGAGAGAATGTGTCAGGGGCGAAAAACCCTGTGGTGTGAGGGAGGGGCCCCCGTGGGGTACCCCAGGATAACACGAACCACCAAGCGCCCAGGCCCTTGAGACACAGTGAAGGCTCGAAAGGGGGGACTCGGGAATAACGCTAATAATGCGGCCGACACAAACCCTACAAACAGCACCGCCACCACGAAATCTCAGATCGTGAACCAACTGTACACCTAGGCTATGAAAATATGAAAACTCATAGGGGCATAGCAATTCCTGAATGAGAAACAAGCTAGGCTAAAATAAGCTAAAAGCTAAACTATGCCCAGACTAACAGGAAAAAAGAATATGAAAAGAGAAAGGAATGAAAAACACACACGAGGAACGCCAGGCGCCCCCGTACCTTCGGTAGCTATTTCCACACGCGTCTCCATTAAACACACTGAGGAGCCCATTTACGTGTGCCCTAGATCACGTAACATCTGTCTAACAAAAAAGAAGGCCAGATAAGCCGAAACGAACCTAAACAGGGTGAATTAAAGGAGCACAACAAAAGCGACTGCATTCAATGGAGCGCGTGAAAAAATGATAACAAGAGAGGGTCGCTCATGCGCACGTTCGACAGGGATCTGCACATGACGGAACACAGGATGGGCCTTAAGCGGTAACTAAGGTAAACCCCTTTTTCTTCTCTTCTATGCTTTTTTCACCTTCGGTGGTAGTTTTGGTTAATGTACAACGTCTCCTAGAGCAAGATAAGGAGTAGACTCTAGACGTTTTCTTTTTAACCGCGGTTGGAATGACGACATAGCAGTCAAAATAGACAAGTCGTCATTGCAATTAGGTTAATAGCCTTGACGTTGGATTTGCCAAGACTACTAACAAATATTGCCACTGTGGGTTGGTTCTTGGAGAACCCATCACGTATTTGGTGTTCAAGGCGAATAAGTGAGTGCAGTGTAGAACGGCCAGGGCGGGAACCATTCTGATCTGGGGATAGTAGGGCATGTGACTCAGCGTAATGTAAAAGTCGAGGATTGATAATTTTTTCCATTAATTTGCAGAGGCATGAGGTAAGTACAATCGGTCTGTAATTTGTGGGAAGACTATGATCTTTTCCAGGCTTCGGTATGGGTATAGTGTAAGCATGCCGCCAAGACGGTGGGAAGTACAGTAGTTACTTATCCAAAACTGATTGTACAGTTGTAAAAGATGTTGTAGTGCACGTGGATGGAGGTGACGGATGAGAGCGTACGAGAATCCATCCGGGCCAGGAGTAGTGTCTGTACACAGGTCGAGCGCGTGTCGCAATTCCGGAATTGAAAAAGGGGTGTTATATTCATGTGTTTCCCCGCTATGAAAAGATAGCGGGCGAGATTCCTCCATACATTTATAACGAAGAAATTGACGAGGCAATGACTGGTCTGAGCTGACGTGACAGAAATGTTTGGCATGTATGGCAGCGATGTCAAGGGGGTCATGTGTAAGCGAGTCCGAGGCAGGGTCTTTGAGTGGAGAGAGTGGAGGCCGTACAGTGCGTCCGTTGATACTGCGAAACTTTTTCCATAAAGTAGAGAGAGGGGTGCGGGAAGTGAAGGACGAGATATATGATCGCCATGAAAGTATCTTGTTGTTGTTGTTGTTGTTGTTCCCCAAGCTGCCTGGCCGAACAGCCCCAAGGCCCCGAGCAAGGCCAAGGCCATAACTGAGCGCCCCCACAGAACCCTCCCTGCCGACCACAATAAAGCCTGGGTGACCGAAGCCACTCCATGGCGCGGAGCTGAGGAGGGCGCGGAAACGCCCGGGAAACCAAAGCCTCAACCAGGGCCCTGTGCCCCTCAGCAATTATGAAAAGAAAGTTGAGGGGCAAAGGAAAAATGCGACGCTTTGGCTTCCAATCTTGGTAGATTGGGAGGTCAATCCACGGAAGAGACGCCGTCACTTGAGATTTAGAAAATATTTAAGTAAAAGGAACAGTCAGAGTAAGCTATGAGTATGGCAGAGATCGCTCAGTTCTCACTCTGATAGACCAGCCCATCACCACATGACTAGAACCCAATCCTCTCAGCATCAGCTAGGAAAGGCCCTAGAAAGCCGCCTTTGGCGGGGGGATAGCTCCCCTATTTCAACCCCTTTCGGGGTTGGGCACCCGCCCAAAGTATCTTGTTGTCAAGGATACTGCGTTTGACAACTGCACAGATCTTGTTATAGAACATTTTAAGGGCAATTTTTTCAATAGTGATGGTTATAAGGTCAAAGTAACGTTTAGTGGAAAAAAGTCGGGGGGAAAGTCTTTAAACGCCGCTGCCTAACACTCAGACGCTTAAGAAGGCGTTCCACACGATGCTTGAATTTTATCATTTGGGCTAGAGTGGGCGTCCACCAAGGGACCTGGCGAGGGTGCGTCAGCGAGGAGGTAAGCGGGATATGAGTGCGAGCAATGGAGTTCAGGAAGGACGAAAAAAATCAAAATTGTGTGCAGGGGCAGAGGTAGGGGAGAAGTCCGAAACGTCTGCAGAGGAGTGCGTATAAGACGTCCAATCGGCTTTAGAGAGATTATAACTCGATATTTGAGTGGAGGATGCAGGGCACAAATACTTAAGGAGTATAGGGTAGTGGTCGCTGGAGAAGCGATCCTGTAAAACTGACCAGTCAAATAGTGGAGCTGCATCATCCGAGGCAAAAGAAAGATCGACAGCAGAAAATGTACAGTGGGTAGCAGATCTGTAGGTGGGGGTGTCAAAGTTGAGACAACAAAGAGTAGAATGAAGGAGATATTTTTCAATTTTATCGCCTGGGATGTCTGTGTTTGGGTTGCCCCAAAGGGGAGAGTGTGCATTAAAGTCGCCCAGAATAAGGTACGGTGGGGTCAGTTGTTGTACTATTTGATGAAGGTCTGAAGTATTGTAATGACAGGAGGGTTGATTGTAGGAGGAGCAAACAGTCAAGGAAGGAAGGTTTGGTAATGAAATGGAGACGGCAGTTGTTTGAAAAGGGTTGGGGTCAAGGGTGACAGGAACAAATACGCACTTATAGTGCACAAGGATGGCCGTTCGGAGATGTGAAGGGGTTATAGGGGAGCTAGCAGCAACAGTATAATGCCTGGGGGGGACAACAAAATTGCCTACATGTTGGAGGCAAATGCAGAATGGTGAATATAATTTAAGTAATCGTTGTAATTCTCCCATACAGAGGCGAGTTTGGTATCCGTTTATATTCCATTGCAAAATGTTATATGCCATCAAGAATAGGATTGTCAGAGTCATCGACAATAGAGGTCTCTTGAAGAGAGTCTGGTAAAGGTTGTGAGTGTGGAGAGGGTTGTGTGGATGGAGGTGAAGGGGTAGATGATGTAAGGTCTGTAATTTTTTCAGAAATAGCTGTGAATTGTGTGACTAGTTTAGGAACAAGGGTGGGGCAGTGGAGGAGTTTTTGGCGCAGAGTGTTCATAAATAGATAAGCGGAGGTAACATCTTCATCAGGATTAGGGGGAAGTGTACGTGTGGTGACAAATTCCTGCGTCCGAGCAAGGAGGCAGGGATCCGTGGCACAGATATGGGGTGTGATGTAATTACGGAAACAAATTGGACATCCACATTTGTCAGGTGGGACATTGGTGTGACATTTCAATACAGGAGATTGTGAGGGGCTCGGGGTATGATGAGTCTTTATCGAAGGTTCGTCAGATGATGGTATGTATGGTTAGCAGGAGTTTGTGGGGGAATGTCCCTAGGTTTGGGAGCATCAGGATCTGGGCAGTGGGGAGCGGCTAACGGAACATGTCGCTCAAGGGTACAGGGAGGATCAGGCGTGGCGAGGGTGGTACGCACATTGACAGGAGGTTGGTGAACATCAAATCGGGATTGTGATAGCTCTATATTAGTCAAGTCAGAATCCAACAGGTTATTGTCCTTCAGGAATCTCTGCATCAAGTCCTTGGGCGTAGGATCAGATTCACAAATATGGGTGACACAATAACAAGGAGTAGGGTGAATTTGAGCATCTTCCGCTGGAGCTCGCTTGGAAAGAAATTTGTGAAGATGTTCGGTGAGTACTGTACGGGTAGAAGTCTTGTGCTAAAGTAGAAGGAATCGGCCGCAGTTATGGCAGCCACAGTCCGGATCGTGGGTAGGCATAACCCACTTCTGTGTGGTGGAGCCGAGTTTCGAGGTCCGGGATAATGACCGGATAGGACTTGCAACCTTACGCTTTTTCCGAGGCTGCGATTGGGTGGAGTGAGATTGGGGAGAAGTCTCTATATCTGGTACTGTGTTACATTCCATGAGGTTCTCTTCGGCAGTCATGTTCCAAAACTCAGTATCATCGGTCAAGTTAGTAAATCCCTCGAACCTGTTAGAGGTGGATAGGTCCGGGGAGTTAAGGTGAACTAAACGGAAGGTATCATTGGTGGGGGAATGTTGTGGGCTAATAGGTGGTGCCGGAGGCTGCTCTGGACGCTGGTGGTCAGAGGAGTCAGCGGGTGTAGTTGATTCATACCGTCGATATGGAGGAGATTTACCTTCCTGCCTTAATTGTGCTGCAGCAGACCGGAAGGGGAGTCCTTTTGTGGCCTGTAAATGTAATACGTCACGATGAAACGCAAAGTGCGGGCATGTTCTGTCATTGGCTTTGTGGGACCCGTCACAATTTGCACAACGGGGCGCGCTGGCTTGACAATTGTTGAGAGCATGTTGTTCTGCGCCGCAATTTAAGCAACGAGCATTGAGAGCCCGACACCGTGGGGTTGAATGCCCAAGCTTCCAGCAATTTGTGCACTGTCTCGGCTTGTTAACATACCTTCGTACTTGCAGTTGGCGACCTGCAAGACGGACATGCATAGGGAGGTCATGGCGCTTAAAATAGATTTTGACAATGCGTAGTGGGGGCCGATTTCCACGCTGAGGAGCAGTATAAGTGTCCACTTTAACAACAGTGGGGTCAGTTCTTTGCAATCATTTTAAGATACGATTGGTTGAGTCTGTAAAGCTCTGATCTACAAATTCGAAGTTGGAAGGGAGCACAACCGTGCCAGTACACTGATTCAGGTATTCATCTGGTTTACCTGTGTATCTGTCGTTGGGGGTGTCGAGGTAGGCTTGTAAAGCTTCTGATTGCTCCTGTGTTTTCACCTCAATCATGCGCTTGGCCAATCCAATAGCATGCATGGTGAAGTCACCAATATATTGTGCGAGAGTATCGTATAGACTAAAATCATCCATAGGTTCACCAGGGACCGTGAAAAACCGTGACCAATCAGGGGGACTGAACATAGCGTTATAAGTGTCCTTCGAAGCAGGGGTATACGTGTTACGCTTACGCCTTTGTCGGTTATGCGAAGGTACGAACGGTTGAAGCGTGTGAAATGGCAGAGGAAATACCGGCAAGGTCTTTTCCTGTACCTGCATCAATGGCCCGGTGAGATCGTGGAGGTACAGAAGCAGGTTTAATTGAGGTAGTAGATCCTGCATCCGGAGGGAAGATGGTAACAGATGTAGTCACAGACGGGTCAGGGATGCAAGAAGTATCTGTAGGGGTGTCAGCTGAGGGCATGCGAGCTTCTTCATTAAGGTTGTCAATGGAATGAAGAGGTAGGCTAAGGCTAGAATCATAATCTGGTAATTTAGAAGTTAAAGTCGAGACTGTGGGGTTGACATCACTTTGCGCAGTGGCAGTATCGTAACCAATGAGGTTTAGTTTTCCGAGTGACGTATCTGCTACTACTGAAGGCCCAAAACATGGTTAAAGTTTTCAATTTCATCTTTGCCTAGTACTTGCGACACCTCGGTTGGGTTACCTTCTTAGGAAGGTAATCAAGTCGTACCCCACCTGCTCGTGGTGACCTCGCAAACACCCATTTCTATTTATTTTTTCCATTTATTCTTTTTTCAAGATAGGGTGACACAAACGGGGGCGGCGCTACCTGGGTTTATCCCAGGTAGTAGTTTAATTTTACTGTAATTTTATTAAGTGTTTTGTATATTTTTAACTGTAGGCTACATAAATATAAACAATGGCCGGCCAAGGCAAACGGAGGCAGAGTTTATTGGGAGATGAAGAGAGCTATGAATTTGAGGGATTTCTGGCAGAGGGTAATGAAGTGGAGGATCAATTGACTGTGGTGAAGAGACAGATGATGGGTCTGTTAAGATGGAAGGGAGTTATGGAGAATTGGAGGAGAGATATAGGTGTGAAGGTGGAGTCACTGACAGAAATATGTGGAGCCAGTTCAGTAGCAACTGCAGATGGGCCATTAATTGCTAACCTAGATGCTGTGATAAGGAAAGTAGATGAGCTGGAGGCAGAGAACATGGCACTCAAGGAGCAGCTAAAGGAGTATGAGGGCCATTTAAGTGAGAAAGTAAAGGGAGTAATAAGTGAGGAGAAAAATGAGTGGACAAGGGTGGGAAATGCTAAGGTGGATGCATTGGAAGAAATCATGAAGGAGCAGGTGGAAGAGAGAGGAAAAGAGAGTTTGAGAAGAATGTAGTGCAGGTTTTGAAGAGCAAGGAAAAGGTAGTGAGGGAAACAGTAGATAGAGGTAAAAGCTTAATAATTTTTGGAGACATTGAAGAACATTTAGCAGATATGAGGGAAAGAAGGGGAAGGGATGAGGACAAAGTAAAGAAAATATTGGAGTGTCTAGACGAAGGCTGTGATTGGGGGAAAGAACTGGACGAAGTAAGACGGCTAGGAAGATATAAAAAGGGTGAGATGAGACCGATAAAAGCAGAGTTTAAATCTAGGTCAGTGGTTGAAGCATTAACCATTGTAAGCTGGAGGCTAAATAGTTGTACTGGAATGAAACATATTAGGGTGAAAAAGGACTTAAGCATAGAGGAAAGGGAAAAGTTGAGAGAAGTTCAAGCAAGGGCTGACGATAAAAATCGAAAATTGTCAGATGAGGAGAAAAGGATTTTTTTTTGGAGAGTAAAGGAAGGGAAACTAAAGAAGTGGTACACTCAGAGTCAGAAAGAACGGAAAATACGAGGAGAAATGTACAAGGAGACAGTGAGTCAGGTAGTGGATCAAATCGGGGACAAGGAGATAGTGAGGGAGGAGCAGGAGATAGAGACAGTGAGTCAGGTAGTGGATCAAACCGAAGACAGAGAGATGGTGAGGGAGGAGCAGGGGATGGAGACGGTGAGTCAGGTAGTGGATCAGCCCGAGGACGGAGAGATGGTGAGGGAGGGGCGGGTGATTGTGGGGGGGGGGGGGGGGAGGAGAATAGAACTAGCAGGGAATGTGGAGCTAGGTCAGGGAAGGGATGGAGGAGGAGGTGAACCTGATAGGAGGCAGGGAGGGAAGAGAAACAAGGAGGAGGATTCCAATATACTGTGCTACTACACTAATATAGATGGAATAAACAGTAAAAAGGTAGAATTGGATGATATATTAAGAAAGGATCAACCACAGATAGTCTGTTTGACGGAGACAAAGCTGAACCAGGACTTTGACAGCAATATAGTGTTTAGTGAAGGATATAATATATGGAGATATGATAGAAAGGGAAAAAGGGGAGGTGGAGTGGCAGTATTAGTTAAGAACCCTATGACAGCAAAGCAAGTGGAGTTAAATAATGACAAGGCAGAAATAATGGCAGTTGAACTCAATGATATAGAAGGAAAAAAGCTAGACATAGCAGTAGCTTACATGCCACCAAAGACCAGAGCATGGAGGGAGTTGGAGTTTGAGGAGATGGTCGAGGATATGATTCAGTCGTTGAGAAGATTGCTTTTAAGGAAGAATCGATTGATCTTGGTAGGAGGTTTCAACTGTAGTGAGGTTAATTGGGAATCGGGAGATGCAGGGCCAAATCAGAGATCTTGGGGAAGTCGGCTAGTGGAGTTGGTTACGGAAAATGTACTTGCACAACATGTGAAGGAAAATACAAGAATGAGGGGTAATAACGAACCTTCTAAACTCGATCTGATTTCTACAAAGGATCCTCACGAAATTAGTGATATAAACTATCTATGTCCTGTAGGTAAAAGTGATCACCTATTACTAAAATGGAAGTTGACCTCGAGTAATGTCAATAGATTAGACAATAGCTACATAAATGACAGATTAAATTATAGTAAAGCTGACTATGTATCCTTGAAAAGATATTTAGAGGGAGTAGATTGGGATCTTATTTTGAAGGAACAGGACGTACAAGGTAAATATAGTAGATTCCTCGAAATTTATAGAGTAGGAACCAATCTGTTTGTCCCAAGATATAAAACTGGAAATTTTACTAAGCAGAAAGATTGGTTTAATTTGAAATGAAAAAGAGCTTTGGGTAGGCGTGATGCAGCTTGGGCTAGATTAAGAAGAAGGAACACTGAGAGTAATCGGAATAAATATAAACAGGAGAGGAATAGATATGTTAACATAATTAGGCAAGTTAAAATGAACTATGAGAAGAACATAGTAAATAAATGTGAAAGTGACCCTAGATTATTTTATAAATATATAAACAGTAAGTTGAAGGTAAAGAAACAAATTACTAAATTAAGAGTTGATGCTAGGACGTATGAAAATGTATCGGACATGTGCGAGGTAATGAATAACAAATTGGGGTCAGTTTTTACTAGAGAGGAAGGTTTTGACGAACCACAGGCGGGAGTACTGGAGAGTGGTCTTAGTAAGATTGAAATAACTAGAGATGAGCTGTTATCTGCGATGAGAGGACTTGAAGTAAGGAAAGCTATGGGACCGGATGAAGTGTCTGCCTGGGTTTTAAAGGAGTGTGCAGAGCAATTAGTGGAGCCAGTGAGGGACATAATTCAAGCTTCCTTAGATAAAGGACAGGTTCCTGTTGAATGGAAAAGAGCTAATATCATTCCGATATACAAGAATGGAAACCCTGAGGACCCTCTAAACTATAGACCAGTTTCACTTACTAGTATTGTATGCAAGATTTGTGAAAAGCTAATTAGGAAGAGATGGATGAAAATGTTGGAGAGAAAGAAGATAATAACCCCAAAGCAATTTGGATTCAGAGAAGGGACATCTTGTGTTACCAGTTTGCTATGTTATTACAGTAGGGTGATAGATATACTCCAAGAAAGAGGCGGATGGGTGGACTGCGTCTACTTAGACCTTTCCAAAGCATTCGATAAGGTACCACATAAGAGATTGTTATCTAAGCTTGAGACGCTAGGATGTGTCAGGGGGAGTTTGCTGAAATGGATGGAGAGCTATTTAACAAATAGAGAAATGAGGACCAACATTAGAGGAACATACTCATCGTGGCGGAAAGTTGAGAGTGGTGTGCCGCAGGGATCTGTGTTGGCACCTCTCATGCTCCTTATGTACGTGAATGACCTGCCGATAGGCATAAACTCCTACATGTCAATGTTTGCAGATGACGTAAAAATTATGAGACAGACAACAAATAAAAGTAGTTGTGAGGAGCTGCAAGGGGATTTAGATAAAATATACGAATGGAGCACCAAGTGGAAAATGAAATTTAATATAAGTAAATGCCATGTGTTAAATATGGGAAGAAGTGTGAATAGACCAAATTGGGAGTACAAGATGGGAGATAATATAATTAGCAAGGCCGAAAAAGAAAAGGATTTAGGGTTGATTATACAAGATAATTTGTCGCCAGAGAAACATATTAACAAGCTCTTTAGCGGAATGTATGCAATGGCCGGGAATATGAAAGTTGCTCTGAACTACTTGGATGAGACCATGGTGGCGAAAATTATGAAGAGTATGATTAGACCAAGATTGGAGTATGCAGCAGTGGTGTGGTCCCCGCATCTAAAGAAGCATATTCACAAGTTAGAAAGAATCCAGAGAGCAGTTACTAGATTGGTTCCAAGTCTCAGAGAACTGCCATATGAAGGGAGGCTAGACAAATTAAATCTACCGAGTCTAAAAGAGAGGAGAGAGAGGGGAGACATGATAATGATGTACAAATGCACCCGGGGGCTGGAGAGGCTGGATAGGGAGGATATATTAATTATGGATACAGGAATAACTAGAGGCCACAGCTACAAAGTAAAAAGACCTACCTGCAAGAACGATATCAGGAAGTTTAGCTTCCCCTATAGATGTATTAACAAATGGAATGGGCTGGAGGAGGAGGTGGTAGGGGCAAGGAATATCCATATTTTCAAGAAAAAATTGGATAAAAAGTAGACTGAGAGACGGGACAACACGAGCTTAGCTCAACTCCTGTAAACTACAATTAGGTGAATACAATTAGGTAAATACTATTATTGATCACAGAGGCAGTACTTTGCATAGGAATTGATGCCGGGGAGATCACCTGATGGATCTCACTACCCGACGATGGAGAATGCGTCACAGTATCCTTAGGAGGTTTGCCAAGGTCTGTGGGTGCCATGCCTGGAGTGGGGAACTCCGGCACTGTTGGCAGCAGGGGAAGGGTCCTTGAGGCAGTCCAATTTCTCGCAGGGGTCGGCGTCGGAGGGGACAATTTTAGATTCCATAGGACGAATATTTCTAAATTCATCTGAGTCAGATTCCAAACCCACCATGGAGCCACAATTAGAGGACGGGACGACCGCCCTAGGAATTCTTGCAGATATACACCCCGACTAATGCACCTTAAGGGCCGTCGATCCGTCGATCGCCGACCCAGCACAAGGGTTAGGGTTTGGCATAAAAGTTTCCCCTCGCTCGAACACGTCGGGTACCACAGTTTTCGACGGGTGTAGGGATTGCCGACCCACAACACCCTCCAACGAAACCAAAGAGTGAATACGGTCGTTTACCTCATGACAGTCACGGTGCTCCCAAAGGAGGGGGCAGCAGGAAGAAGGGAAAAACGGAAAACAGAATGGATGAGAAATTATAGGGCCCACTACAATTAGTTGGGGGCGGCAGGAAGGGTGGGCATGCGGGCATGCACTTCCCACCTGCCGCCTCCGTATGCCCCAGCACGTGTTCAAAAGTGAAACCAACGAAGCAGGCAGAGCGGGGGAGTAGAACACCCTGAGTCCAGTACTGCACAGTCCTTGGCCTCTTTCACAAGCCCACTTAATTTAACATCAGTATCTCCAGCATAACCTAGAAATAATGATAGATATGCCATCTCAGTTTCTCCCCCAATACTGCCACTCACAGCTGTAGAACCCCCACGACTTCTATTATTTTCATAAGCATCAGGACAGTACCTGACCCAATGGAATCGTGAGTCACATATGTTGCACCTTGTTACCCTACCGTCCGTCCCTAGTGGATTCTGCTTCCTTGATGATGAACTGGGGTATCCTCTTGTTCTGGTTGACGGTCTGCCCCCGCGACTGCCTCGAAATCCCGATCTACCCCGTTGAAAACCATTGACATATAATGCTTCTTCCGCCTTCACCCCACCATCACTCTGACTCTTCACCTCTTCACCCATAAATACTGGCTCACTTTTCACACTACAAACAGGCCCAGCTGGTACAGAATCCAACTGTGCACTGATATCCCCGGCGAATATGCGGTTCAATGCATTTTTCATGTTACTGTAGGACACCTCCGTGATTGCAGACATCACCAATTGTTGCTCACTATCCCTCAATCGGCACGAAGCAAGCAACATAAACGCCATAACAGAATCCGGGAAGGTCATATCTTGTTTACTGAACTTAAAATATGTGTGTTCAAACATTGACACAAACCTTCTGATCTCCATATCACCACTTCGCCGAAAATTATATAACTCCTGGAATGCCGCAAATTGTCGGCGGCCTTTGTCCACCAAAAATAACCCATCAAGCTTTTCCAGCAAGGCAGTCACACCAGTCTCCTTTTTCAAATCTGCCACAACCATTTCAGAAGACGCTTGTCTGGCGCGCCATTCCAAAGACAAATGGATAGCCAATGCCTGTTTGTCTTTCTTTAACACTGTCAGTTCACACCATATCTCAATGTCTTTTCTCCAAGTCTCATATTCCGACTCATCAACGAACTTCGGTGGCCACTTAGACGACGCCATGGTTCAGGAACTACGCTCTGCTACCAGTGTTAATGTTCGCTCACCTGGTGTATGTATACAACTGCCAGCTGCTGGCCAGCTGACCGCGTATGACAGTTGCTTCCTGGTCCGCCATGACAGTGACGTCATCGCGCTCCATATTCAAAACAGTTCACACTCGCACACTTCCACTCATTTCCTTCCCCTATCAGCGGTACACCAATATCCCTGCTCTTCCTTGTATTTCTTTCATGACTCCATTCATAAGGTGTCTGGGTATTAGAAGTGATGCGCACGAGCCAACTTGGTTGGTTTGGACATGGGGAGAGAATGGATGATCAGAGCTGGGTGAAGAAATGCCGGACTGTGAACGTGGGGGGAGCTGCACGTAGGGGTGGACCTAGAATGACGTGGGCTCGGGTACTCCGGTCCGATCTCAAAATAGAGAACTTGACAACAGAGGAAAGTCGTCATTTAAGACGTGAAACTGTAACCACATTCTCTGTGGACAAAACGGTCTTTAAACTTGTATGTATGTGTGTATGTGTATATTGAACAACCATGGGGACATCACACACCCTTGTTTTAACCCAGCTACTCCGTAGGCTATACTCTCAATACTTTCCAAGACCTTCTCTATCAACTCTCTCGTAGGCCTTCTCAAAGTCCATAAAGGCAGCATACATCTTTTGGGACGTCCATTTTGCAGATATTTCTCCATAACACATTTCAAGGCAAAAATCTGGTCTACATATCCTCTTCCCTTCCTAAATCTGCCCTGCTCCTCACCTACCTATTTCTCAGTTCTCGCTCTCACTCTCTCAATCACTACCCTACTGTACATCTTCCCAACTACGCTAAGAAGACATATCCCCCGGTGATTACCACACACTCCTCTCTCCCCTATATGCTTATACTATGGTTAATTTAGATAAGTGGACTGTATATTTGATATTGAATAAGAATTAACCATATAGAAATATAATTACCTTTTGATGAACTCAGCTGGTGATTGGAGGATGGCGGAAAATAGGCTAGATAACTGGAAGTGGTTAGTAAACAAAGTATGAAAAGAGGCTACAATAGGCTAGGATAGGCTAGATATTTACGTTAAGTTGTGCTAATTAACAAAGATGATGATGTAGTGATGTAGTGACGGTGAAGCACTTGAGCGAAGCAACCGGCCGCTTCAGAGATGGAGCTGCTTCGAGCCATGATGGATGCTTCGCATGTCTCACTCCCCAGACTGGAACAAGACCTCACGGGCTTCACCGTGTTGGGCGGTGGAATGTACAGGCTCTCAGCCTATGCCCGAGAGGGAGTAGTTGGAATATAGAAAAAAAAAAAAAAAAAAAAAAAAATATGGAATATGAGATGAAAAGTGAAGCAAAAACACCTGGTGAAATAACTAGAAGAAAGAAGGCTTAGCGTGTGTAGCTGGGACGGAGGTTGGTTGGAGAGTGAGCGAGCGCGTTATGTTCGTCTCTGTCGTGACATACCGCGCACGCGCATAACATATGGAAAATGTATCCCATCTTCTTTACAATGAGATACTTATAAACAATCTTAAATAATACACACATATATATATATGGGAATTATAATCCTACAATACTTTCCCATATACTATTATAGAATAATATATTCTACCCAATCCTGGAACGTTCGACCAAGGTTATGGAAGCGTTCAACTTAAGACTACGGAAAGATACGTAACGCTACATCAACCCAGATTACGTAACATCGAGACTGTTCATACTAGTTTGAGTACACTAAGTATGGACATATTCCCACCAACAGAAAATATACAAATTTTACATGATTAGATTTGCCCGGAGGCAATCTTATCCCGCCAAGCTTGGGAGGATATCTGGGCTGCCTGTCGACGTGGGCGTTCGCCAGACGCGTCAACAGGCTGCGCCGAAGTAGAAGCCAGAGAGGGGACTTCACTGGATAACTGATCCGAGGGGGTGTCCTTGCGATCGAGGTCACCCTCAAGAGGATATAGTCGGACTGTTGGCCGTGTGATTACTCCAGTCCTGGTGCGAACCTTTGCTACCCGAACCTCACCATCACGACCTGGTAATAACTCCTCTATCCGACCCAATTTCCAAAATGCGCGCGGGCCCTCCTCATGGATGGTTACCACGTCCCCTACCCTAGGCCAATGACCTTTTAATGGTGTTAGTTTATTCCTTTGCGCTTCCCTTAAAGTCAACAGATATTCTGTTGACCAGCGATGCCAAATATCTCGCGATAATTTACGAATATATTTGTAGCGGGCCGATATCACTTCCTTACTTATGTAGTCTGGATCTTCCATAGTATCCTCGTCATGCTCTTCTGGAAGATCCCGCAGTCTGTATCCACGTACCAGTACTGAGGGTGTGATTGGGGTAAGGTCTTCCAAATCACCAGAAGCATAGTATAGAGGGCGATCATTTACGGTGGCTTCAATCTCCAAGAGAATGGTGTTGAGTTCCTCAATCGAGATGAGAGCTCTACCCAACACCTTCTTCAGACCCGCCTTCACGATGCCTATGGCTCTCTCCCATATGGCGCCAAACCAAGGCGCTCTGGCGGGAATGAAACGCCATTCGCATTTTACATCCGCTAGGCAGGTCTGAATCTTAGGATTGTTGCTCACTTCTTTGAGATATGTAGATGCCCCTATGAAAGTTTTTGCATTGTCACTCAGCATGATACGTGGATATCCCTGTCTACTGCAGAATCTTCGGAAGGCATGTAGGAAGCTATCACAAGTGAGGTTGGAAAAAAAGGTTTGAGTTGGATTAACACACACTCAGCCTATCAGCTATCATAGTACCCCGCCTCCAGGGCACACGACGAGAGAATAATTTAGAATGACATGTGAATTTATAAAGAAGTTATTGGACAGTATAAATTTGATATAGAATTGAATAACCTTACCTTTTGAAATTATTATACAATACAGTATGGATGATTTTAATCTTAGTGCCAATCAAGTGTTATATAATTTGGGCCTAAAGGTTTTACAATCAAAATTTAATTAATATACTGTACCGATTTGAAGGCTTACTATTCCAGGCTATACTGATTGTGTTGATCAACTCTAACGTCATGGTGGGCAAACATCTCATCGTATGACCTGGCAACCATGGCAAATTCGTCTTGCATAAAGCACCGACGACAGGTGGCCAAGATCTCCGAATAGAGACGCTTTGATGCCTCGTGCGTGAGGTGTACCCCGTCGGGACTGAAGTCAGCCTCAGAGGTATTCATCGACTGATAGCGCTCCCGGGTGAAGGGGATATGGCGCTTTAGCCATCGGTTAACCGCATTTCTTATGCGATTAAACTCGTCCGTAGAGACCCCTCGTGGAGCCTGTCGCTTCTCTACCCCAATCACCCGGACTTCTCCTCCCGAGAGCCGCACCACCTCCTCAGCTAGGACCTCAATCCCCTCCGCAATCCCTCTCGGACTGACCCCGCTCCTTATTTCGTTTCCTCCTATCACCAAGAAGGTCAAGTCGGGCTTCAGCTCTAAAAACTGACCCCAGGCTACTGTTGATCTCAAGGTGCTGACGCGGGCACCTGGGGCGGCCAGAGGAGTCACGGAAAAGAAAGGCCTGTGGACGGCTTGGTCCACATACAAATCCCTTACGTAGGAGTGGCCCAAAATTGCCACCTTCCTAATTGGGCCTGGGTACGCAGGCCTATCAACCACCGCAGGATAATCTTCCCCTACCCCACCACCCGCGGCACCATGACGCCAAAAGCCCTGGGCCATGAGGGATAGACGCAAATACGGCACAAAAAAATATATAACCACGTAGGCTAGGCCACCACCAACACAAAAAGGGGGGGGGGGGGGGGCAAACTAGTGAAAGGTCGAAGGACCAATTATATGGTTAATTTAGATAAGTGGACTGTATATTTGATATTGAATAAGAATTAACCATATAGAAATATAATTACCTTTTGATGAACTCAGCTGGTGATTGGAGGATGGCGGAAAATAGGCTAGATAACTGGAAGTGGTTAGTAAACAAAGTATGAAAAGAGGCTACAATAGGCTAGGATAGGCTAGATATTTACGTTAAGTTGTGCTAATTAACAAAGATGATGATGTAGTGACTATATGGAATATGAGATGAAAAGTGAAGCAAAAACACCTGGTGAAATAACTAGAAGAAAGAAGGCTTAGCGTGTGTAGCTGGGACGGAGGTTGGTTGGAGAGTGAGCGAGTGCGTTATGTTCGTCTCTGTCGTGACATACCGCGCACGCGCATAACATATGGAAAATGTATCCCATCTTCTTTACAATGAGATACTTATAAACAATCTTAAATAATACACACATATATATATATGGGAATTATAATCCTACAATACTTTCCCATATACTATTATAGAATAATATATTCTACCCAATCCTGGAACGTTCGACCAAGGTTATGGAAGCGTTCAACTTAAGACTACGGAAAGATACGTAACGCTACATCAACCCAGATTACGTAACATCGAGACTGTTCATACTAGTTTGAGTACACTAAGTATGGACATATACAGTACAGGGGGACTATTATGCCTGTCTTCAAGTAATAATAAGTCCAATAATGAAAGTGAGAGACACAAGTATCGGTGTGAGTTATATTACTAATTTGTTAGTAGTCTTGGCAAATCCAACGTCAAGGCTATTAACCTAATTGCAATGACGACTTGTCTATTTTGACTGCTATGTCGTCATTCCAACCGCGGTTAAAAAGAAAACGTCTAGAGTCTACTCCTTATCTTGCTCTAGGAGACGTTGTACATTAACCAAAACTACCACCGAAGGTGAAAAAAGTATAGAAGAGAAGAAAAAGGGGTTTACCTTAGTTACCGCTCAAGGCCCATCCCGTGTTCCGTCATGCGCCGATCCCTGTCGAACGTGCGCATGAGCGACCCTCTCTTGTTATCATTTTTTCACGCGTCGCCATTGTTGAGTCCGCTTTTGTTGTGCTCCTTCAATTCACCCTGTTTTAGGTTCGTTTCGGCTTTTCTGGCCTTCTTTTTGTTAGACAGATGTTACGTGATCTAGGGCACACGTAAATGGGCTCCTCAGTGTGTTTAATGGAGACGCGTGTGGAAATAGCTACCGAAGGTACGGGGGCGCCTCGCGTTCCTCGTATGTGTTTTTCATTCCTTTCTCTTTTCATATTCTTTTTTCCTGTTAGTCTGGGCATAGTTTAGCTTATTTTAGCCTAGCTTGTTTCTTATTCAGGAATTGCTATGCCCTATGAGTTTTCATATTTTCATAGCCTAGGTGTACAGTTGGTTCACAATCTGAGATTTCGTGGTGGCGGTGCTGTTTGTAGGGTTTGTGTCGGCCGCATTATTAGCGTTATTCCCGAGTCCCCCCTTTCGAGCCTTCACTGTGTCTCAAGGGCCTGGGCGCTTGGTGGTTCGTGATATCCAGGGGTACCCCACGGGGGCCTCTCCCTCACACCACAGGGTTTTTTCGCCCCTGACACATTCTCTCCTCACGGCTAGGCCACCCTTTTTCTCGCCAGTTTCATTTACTGGTTTTTGTGTTCCCTTACTGTTTTCACCTCCATCCTTTCATTCCCTTTTGCCCAATCCTGGGGTACCCTACGGGGGCCCCTGTTTGTGCCAAACCACCCTTCCTGCCACTTCTCCTCATGGGCTTTGCTCTATCTCTGTGGGTGGGGTGGTTCCTGGGGGATGTGCCTCCTCTCCCCTGGTGTGTCTTCCTTGCCTCTCCCTTGACCGGTTGAGTCAGGATATTATCAAGGAAGACACTGCTCAGCTTGATGGCCATCGTCGCTTGGAGTCATAAGGAGTTGACGCTTTTTTCTGGGCCTGTGTTGGTATTCCCTAGACGCTCCTCTCGCTTTTTCGGCGCCGGACCATCTCGGCCGGTCCCGCAAATTTGCGGAGTGCTCGATTCGGTCCACGGACGTTTCGGCTCCCCGCAAATTTGCGGAGATCGCTGGGGGGTCTCGCGGTGAGGCGGGAGGGTTGTGTCGGTACGGTTATGCCTCCATTGGCCCGCAAATTTGCGGTTATAGTTGGCTTTCACGGTGACCCTTTTTTGTGTCATCTTGTTGCCTGGTACTATATTGGTGTATGCACTTTCCTGGTGTTATGGACCCTGCATGTGAGGTGTTGAGTGGTGGTTAACACTTTCTCCATCTTTGCAGGTTCTGCTTGTGCTCTTCCGCCTCACCCGCCCTCCTCACCTCCATCGGTGCTCCCGGTTTAGAGTGAGTACGACTTCCAGTTTGCATGTGTGTTCCTGTTTACCCATGCTCATTCCCTGGTTTTTATTGGACATTATCTTCACTTACTCCGTCAACGTGCTGCTTATGGTGTGTGTTCTTCCGTTGCAGGTGGGATGCCTTGCTTTCGCCAGGGCTGTGGCTCCCCGTGCTTGGACTGCCACAGGTCCTGCTTACGCCACTCTCAATGTGTGTCCTCTACGGCCTACCTCCCTGCTTTGTGTGGCCCGTGTATGGACCTGGTGGATGTGGTGGACCATCACCCTGGTTCCTCTGACGCGGCAGTGGCCTCTGCATCCCTTCAGTCTGTGTGGGCGGTGGTCTCCCACCACATTAGGACTGTGGGCCACCGTTCCCCGGCCTTTGTTGACGACCGGATCCGCGTCGCCCTGGGCATCCCTGACCCGTCTGGTGGCCGTTTACCTGGCCCTCTCCCTGCTCGGGCCCTCCTCCCTGAGTCCCGTGGTCGGTCGTCACATCGTCGGGTGGATCCCCAGCTCCGTCCACGCTCTCGCTCTCCTCGTCGCTCGTCCTCTACTGCCCCTCCTCGTCCTCCTGCTCCCCTTGACTCCGCCGTTCACCCTCGTCATGGTTCTCGCCCTGAGGCCGGGGTTAGCGTCTCTGCCCCTGTACGCCCTCCCCTGGCCTCTCCGGATAGGGGCTCTACTACCTTCCGCCCGCTTCCCCTGCACAAACGACGTCCTCTTCATTTGTCCTCTACGCGCGCGGATGTTCATGCTGTAGCTGGCCCTCTGCTCCCTCCTTCTATTCTGTCCAGGAGGGTCCGCCAGGATGTAGTTGCTTCTTCTCCTACTTCTCCTGCTTCGGTGCCTCTTCTTCCTTCTAGGTCTCGTCCCAAGGTGGAGGTTCCTCCCTCCTCCGCCTCGGTGTCGGGCCGCCCTGTTCTCTCAGCCCCGGGGATCCTTGCTCTGTTTCCCCCCGCGGCTCCTTCTGACCTCCTTTCACCCGGCCAGCCTTCCCCATCCCGTCATCCTGCTCCTCTTCCTTCTTCTATTCCTGATCTTCGCTTGCCGGCTCCCCGTGAGGGTACCCCGCCGCTTGACTCGGTAGAGTATAGCGAGGTTTCGGGGTCCCCTTTCTCGGGGGCTGACGTGTCGCTGGAAGAGGGGGATGGTGATGTTTCCCCCTCGGGCGTTAGTGATCGGGAACGAGACCCTCAGGACCGCCACGGCCGTCGTCGCTCGCCTTCTTTGGGCCGCGACGCTGCTGTTTCGTGTCGTGGGTCTCGCTCTCGCTCACGCTCGCCCCTGCGGGCCGAACTATCTTCGGGGGGGTCGCCTCTCTCGGATCGATTTTCGGCTATGCAGGGGTGGGTTGTGTCACACTTCGACGCGCGCTTGGAGGCGATGCAAGAATCCCTCTTATCGCGCTTCTTGGCGGTGACACAACCTCAGCGCCTCACCCAACCTACCCCTGCTTTGGTCCCCCTCCCCTCTGCGGTGGACCACATTCCTTCTCGCCCTGCTTCTCCGCCTGCCCGGTCGTCGGCTAGTACTGCTCCTGCCCTGGCTCAGGTGGTTGCCCCTGCTGTCTCACATGCGGGGGTCCTCCGTCTGCTAGGGCAGGGTCCGCGCTTGCCCCCCATCCAGAAGGCCAAGGTCCCGTCGCGGACTATGCCGCTCCTCTATGGCTCCTTGGCTGTTTGGAAGGGGGTGCAGGCCTCCCACCCGGAGCGTGCTACCGACTTCCCGTCAGGTGAGAGGGCCCTACCTTCGGACTGGTCGGTCCAAATTAATGATAAAATGCAGTTCAGGGCGATCAGGGTGGATGGTCAGGTGGCCGACGTGGAGGTGCGGGCGTACCCGACAAGGACTGACCTTCAGTACTTTTCGGTGAAGCCCAAGCCCCCGTCTGCTCCTCGAACTAAGCTCTGGTCAGACTTCAGCCGCCAGGACATCCTTCAGGATGTTCAGTCCCTGGCTGTGTTAACGGGACTGTCCTCCTATGGGACGGGTTTGTGCGACGACGGTAAGCCTGGCTTAGCCGTCGTGCTCGATAACCCTCTCCCATTGGAGGCCTGGTTTGCTGAGGCCTTAGACTTTGCCAACCGTTCCGTCGACAGATCTATTTCAGTCCCTCCCCCAGAGTCGTCACTGCTTTTGCCTCCTCTGGTATCTGTCGGCGGATTGGATGGCAAGTTCTGGTCCTGGATTAGCGCTCCCAAACTTGAAATTTGTGCTATTGCTAACCCGTTCTTCTCCCACCCAGATAAGTCCTCTGTCGACAGGGATTTTACCTTGCGGCAGAGGGTGGCGAACTTATTGTCTTGTCTTCTAGGTTCCCTCCAGACGTCTGTTCACCACCTGCGACTTATCGAGGCGACTGCACCTGGCGATCTTCGCGAGGGCTTGGACCACGTTCGGCGGATCCACCTTCAGCTCGCGGTGTCTTCGGTTCCCGAGCTGAAGGCGGTTTTGTGCGAGGCAACTCGACAACGCCAGACGGTAAGGTCCTCGTTCTGCCGGAAGGCCCCTTTGGATATTCGTCAGGGTCTGTTATACTCTGAGCTATATACATCGGGGCTTTTTGCGCAGGATGCTTGGGAAAGCTACGCTTCTCTGTCAGCGGACCCTGCTTACGACACGCAAAGACGCGCTGTGTCGCGACCAGGGTCTTCGCAGTCCCGTCCTTCTGCCGGTCCCCTTCGGGGTGCTGCCGCCACTGCTGCCGCCAAGAAAGGGCGCAGGAAAGGGAAGTTGCCGGCCAGAGCGTCGGTTCCGCCTCGCACTTCTGCTCCTGCTCCCTTTCATCCCCGCCGAGAAGGGGCTGGCCAGCCTTCCACTTCCGGCCGCACTTCGACGGGGTCAGACGCACGACGGACAGGGGATGGGGTGACCCGCCCTTTTCGGCGAGGTGGGGGGGTAGGGGTGGTCAACGTGGCTCTTATGACCGCAGGGACCGTCCCGGGGGACCCTCCACGTCAAAAAATGTGTAGGTTCTCCAGGTCGGTCTCCTCCTTGTTCTCCTTCTCGCCTCGCAGAAAGGGTCGCTCACCTCATCTCGGGGGCTCCCACAGGTTATTTTCGCCCTTGCGCCCTTCGGTGGCCACGAGGGACATGGGGGCGGAAGATTGCACGGAGGGGTCTAATCTGGAGATGGAAGTCCAGACCCCCACTCAGCTCTTGTCAACGAAGCCGGCCTGTCTCTTCGGAGGTGGCCGACGTGATTACATCCATGCACGAGCAGGGAATCGTCAAGGAGGTGAAAGCCGGTCACCCGGTTTTCCTCTCCCGTGTTTTTCTGGTACCGAAGAAGGACTGCGACGCGATGCGACCGGTGGTGGATCTGTCGGCCCTCAACGGGCACATCGTGAACACACGGTTTCGGATGCTGACGGTGCACCAGGTACGACTGGCCCTGCGACCTCTGTCGTGGGTAGTGTCGCTGGACCTCAAGGATGCGTATTGGCACGTTCCTATCCATCCTCGTTTCCAGCGATTCTTGGCCGTTCAGACTTCCGATCGTGTGTTCATGTTCGACAGACTTCCCTTCGGTCTCAACATCGCGCCGCGGATCTTCTCGAAACTGGTAAAGCAGGCTCTGGATCCTCTCCTCAGGGGCGGCCTCCAGATCCTGTTTTACTTGGACGACTGGTTGATAGTTTCAGACACCCTAGAACAGTGCGTCCACGACACCCTCACAGTAGTTCAACACATCACACAGTTGGGGTTCAAAATCAATATTCCCAAGTCACGCCTGACCCCGTCGCGTGTCGTGACGTGGGTAGGTCTCGAATGGGATCTGACCAACGCTACAGTGACCCAGAGTCAGCCAAACGCGGTGAAACTTCGCAGGAAGGTCTTCGCCGTGTTGCACTCGGTCTCCCTCACGAGGAGGATCTGGGACTCGTTAGTGGGTTTGCTGAATTGGGCCGCTCTGACCATTCCCTTAGGGAGGCTCAGGCTGCGCCGCCTAATACTCATGGGCAACAAGGTGTTTCCGTTGGCCCCTATGGATCGGCTCATGCCGATCCCGCGTACCATTCACAGACACTTAGGACACTGGGTTGCTCGGGGCACGCTCTCTGCGGCTGTGCCCTGGACCGCCCCCCCGCCGACGATCTGGGTAGATACAGATGCGTCGAGCGAGGTAGGGTGGGGTTACCAATCCAACCTGGGACATCGACATCACGGCAGATGGGTGGGACACACACACCTACACATCAATGCCCTCGAACTGTTGGTTCCCTTGTTCTTCCTGAGGGACCACGCGCTGGCCCTTCGGGGAAAGTCGGTGGCCTTCAGGATGGACAATCAGACAGCTGTCCACTGTATCCAAAAGCAGGGGTCCTCCAGGTCTTTGACTCTGTTGGGGATCTCAGAGAAGTTGTTCTTCCTCGCGAACCGACACAACATCTCCCTGCACGCCTCCTACCTGCCCGGGACTGCCAACCTGTGGGCGGACGCCCTGTCGCGAGGACAGGGCGTTCTTGTAGACTGGGCAATGAAACAGACTGTATTCGACGACCTCGCAGCTTCCTGGGGTGTTCCGGAGGTCGACTTGTTCGCATCGAAGGAGACGCGCAAGTTGCCTCAGTACCTATCCCTCGGACTCGCACTCCGGAGGGGGGTCCGGACGCTTTCATGGAAGACTGGAACAGGTGGCGGTCGATATACATATTTCCGCCACCAGACGCACTGTTGATGTGCAAAGTCCTCGCGCGGCTGCGGCTGTACCGCGGCAGAGTCTGGCTAATAGCGCCTCTGTGGCCAGCCCAGGCTTGGTACTCCCAGTTGAAGCGGTGGTGCCCGAGTCCGGTCCCTCTCCCTCTCTCAAACTTCCACTTGAGCCAGGTTGGCGACCTGCGGACCTCGTTGGCCTTCGCATCGTGGATGTTCGTGAGGCACGGTGGCTCCCAGTCCACGGACGGGACCTGACTGACTTCCTGAAGCGTTCATGGACGTCTTCGACTTGGGGGACTTACGAGTCCCACTGGAGGTCTTTTACTAGGTGGATACAGGACACTCGCCAGACTGTTAGCTCTCCTTCCCTCGTCCTACACTACTTGTTTCACCTCTTCCGTACACGTCGCTTTCAAGTCAACACTCTACGTAACCACTTGTCTGCCATCCGGGAGGTCTTTGAGTCCGTCACTGGGCTGGTCGTTCCTCCGAAGGAGCTGGATTCCTTCATGAAGGCTGCCTTCAGGGAGCGACCGCCTCCGCGCCAGATCCCTCCTCAGTGGGATCTGGGGCGTGCTCTGGACCTTCTGGCTTCACACACATATACACGGGATACTACACCGGTTCAGTTGCTGGAGCGTACACTCTTCCTTGTCGCTCTGGCCACTGGGGATAGGGTGTCTGAACTCGCTGCCATGTCGCGGTCCCAGGAATGCATGCGCTTTTCCCCGTCCTTGAATGTCGTCACGTTAGCCCCCTCCCCTCATTTTGTTGCCAAGAATGAGAGAGAGACCCACGTTTTCAAGCCTTTCACCATCCAGGCTTTAAAGCGTGGGCATACTCACCATGTGTTGTGCCCGGTGCAGGCCTTGCACTCCTATGTTGAGTCTGTGGCTCCGACTTCGGGTACTGCTGTGTGGGTGTCTCCTCGGACTGGTAGGAGGCTCTCGAAGGTACAGATAGGACGCCACATTTGTCGGGTCATTCGTGCCAGTAACCCTGCTTGTTGGGGTTCTGCGCACGATGTGCGATCCTTTGCTGCCTCCTTACGGTTCCTGCAGACTCGTTCGTTGCCTGACGTCGCCTCGGCTGGTTTGTGGTCTTCTGTCCATACCTTCGTCTCCTCCTACCTCTCCATGTCCATTGTTAGACCCCCTCGGCCTGTGATAGCTCTCGGGAGTCGTGTTTCCTAGGGCTCTCGCGAAGTTGCCTGGTCTTCCCCCCTAGTCACTCTTTCTTTTACTTTGTTTTCTTTAGAAAAGGGGGGGAGGGAAGTACGGGTTTGCAACACTGGATTGCAAGTTTGGGATTATGTTATATGTATACAGTACATAAGTGTTTTTGCCTCATTGAAAATTGTGTTTTGTTTATGTGATCCATGTTTTTGTTCGTTTTGGAAGAAAAGGGATTTTGTGTACAGTACTTTTTGGTTTAAGACAAGTCTATGATTTTGCATTACTATGAATGATGGGCACGTGTTAAAACTGCTCTTTTTAGCTACTCCTCAGTTTTTCACTCTTTTATTAAACTCTCTTGTTTAAATTGTGTTTCTTTGTCATTCATAATTTTGTCTTATGCATTGTTTTTTTTTGGTATGTTGGGCTTGGATGTCCTCCTCCTATTTGTTATGCAGCCTTGACGTTGGATTTGCCAAGACTACTAACAAATTGGGAGGTTTGACGTACCTCCCAACCTACCAAATAGGAAAACCTACTATTTGGTAGTAGTCTTGGAAAATCCAACGTACATAATACCCTCCCTCACGCCGGACCCCTGCCCATCCGCGTTCTTCTGCTGACGTGAGATGTGATAACAAGAGAGGGTCGCTCATGCGCACGTTCGACAGGGATCGGCGCATGACGGAACACGGGATGGGCCTTGAGCGGTAACTAAGGTAAACCCCTTTTCTTCTCTTCTATACTTTTTTCACCTTCGGTGGTAGTTTTGGTTAATGTACAACGTCTCCTAGAGCAAGATAAGGAGTAGACTCTAGACGTTTTCTTTTTAACCGCGGTTGGAATGACGACATAGCAGTCAAAATAGACAAGTCGTCATTGCAATTAGGTTAATAGCCTTGACGTTGGATTTTCCAAGACTACTACCAAATAGTAGGTTTTCCTATTTGGTAGGTTGGGAGGTACGTCAAACCTCCCAATAAGTTTAAGTGACAGTGACACCCTAATAATTATTACAATGGTTAAAAGTGATAGTGACATAAAATGCCAGTGAATATATGACACCCAAAAAGGAATTATAAATAAATAATAATCTTTAGAATAAAGTGAAAGCGACACATAATGTATAACATGTAATAATAACAACAATAACAGTGAGTGGTGATGAGCTGGTCTATCAGAGTGAGAACTGAGCAATCTCTGCCATACCCATAGCTTACTCTGACTTTTCCTTTTACTTATATATTTTCTAGATCTCAGGTGACGGCGTCTCTTCCGTGGATTGACCTCCCAATCTACCAAGATTGGAAGCCAAAGCGTCACATTTTTCCTTTGCCCCTCAACTTTCTCTTCATAATTTGCTGAGGGGCACAGGGCCCTGAGTAGGGCTTTGGTTTCCCGGACGTTTCCGCACCCTCCTCAGCTCCCCGCCATGGAGTGGCTTCGGTCACCCAGGCTTTATTGTGGTCGACAGGGAGGGTTCTGTGGGGGCGCTCGGTTATGGCCTTGGCCTTGCTCGGGGCCTTGGGCTGTTCGGCCAGGCAGCTTGGGGAACAACAACAACAACAATAACAGTGAAAGTGATATAAAAATGGTAGGAGTTGCATAATAATACATTTTAGTAAGAGTGATAGACTAATATTGATAACATTCCCACCATAAATATGACATTATCACCCAAAAAATAATAACAATGCATCACAGAAAAAATGCCACTGACACGACGAGTGTCGTAGTGCGTACAAACCAGGGTCGTGGCGACGCGTTCGGACATGGCCAAACTCTCGCACCCAATAATGCCTAATTCATAACATCACAACACAACAACCAGCTGACACAGCAATGTGTAGTCAACGTCACAATAAGTCCTACATTTTCCTGTTGCGTTTATCATTCTAGCTCGTCTCTGTGCTTATCTATTGATGCCTAAATTTGGCACAAAGCGTGTAATAGCACTAGATACGGGATATGTGCTCAAATGAGGCCAGCCGGAACTAGGGGCTTAATGTTGACGAGTGGGGTCAATAAATCCCCTTAATCAAGGGCAAGGAGGAGCCATATAATTACAGTATATAGGCCTTACGTCATAGACGAAGGAACCACTATTAAACAAACAATCCTAAAGAACGTGTGGTCCACACAGGGTGCAGTTTCAGTTGCAAGTCCTAATGCCAGCGCTCCAAGCAACTTCGCCATTAGGACATGAGACTGAAATTGCACCCCAAAATGGTTAAACTGTACCTGTCCTCCTTGAATGTTATTATCAGCGTGGGTGAGGTCAAGGACAGAGTGAGCCAGGCGCCAGGTGCTGGTGCGGATGTAAGCATAGTCATGATTCAATGATGACTGGCGAAGCATATCCAGGCAATGTCTTGTGGATTGTAAGAGGTGGTCTACCATCTCATTTGATCTGGAAATTGACAAGAAAATAAATGTATTTTTGTTGTAAACAGAACTATTAGAAAAATATAAAATACAGGTTTGACAACCCAAAGGGAAGGAAGGAAAACCTTATATTAGTAGTGGTTACATAGTCAATGATGTGAGAGCCTATATGTAATATATGGCCTCAGACGGGTCTAATAGGACCCGATTTAACCTTATTACTGTCGGACGAAAACCATAAGCCTTCTAATCGGTAATATAAATATTTCCTAAGGTACCGTACGCATTGATGCGGATGCCACTATGTACGAAAAACCATATTGTTTACCCGAACATCAGACAATCGAGACATCAACCATAGAGAATTCGTCCCTAAGATATCGAGGGTTAACTACTGCAAATGGAAGACCAGGGAATAGAAAATACAATCTGGGGTTAAACGGACCTAAGTCCACCTTAAGAAAGGCAAACCCCAAACGACCAGAAACAAATGTAAATATCACCCGAATAAACAATATCCGGACCAAACCAGTGAGAGAGGAAAAGGGACACACAGAAGGAGGTTTCACACCTCGTATAAATCCCTGCTGTCCCGATCCAGGTAGTCAGACACCCTTAAAAGAACAAGGTGACCTTCTGGACAACTCAAGACTCAACCTCACCTTTTCTATAGAGCGTTCAGACCTCGTAGGCTTTACTCAGCATTCTGACCTGGGTAAAGACTCCTCTCTTGCTACATTTCCTCCTGCTTTGACTTCCGAGCAAGGACAGCCATTCGTTCTGACAACGGTTACGGGACTTTGACTTCAGAGCAAGGCAGCAAGCTCGATTCCAATCTAGATAGTCGAGTTCAGACCGACTATAAAGGGGATATTTGTACTGGACAACTCTGCCGGGACAGCAGTAGAAATGTGAGTTCCGACCATAAAACTATAAACCCTCATCCCGTGCCCTCTCCACCTAGCCTGCCCCAAATGGCTAGAGAAAGGACTCCTGAAAGAAGCGACCAGGTGCCCCAGGATAATCAAAGGACCCCCGAAATAACACAAGGAAAGAAGCCGAAGGGTGAATTACCTCCCACTCTCGGTAAAGATTTAAAGTGCTCACTTTATTCCCTTTAATATATATTATCACTCAAGTATCACTCAAATATATATTATATCAAGTAGAGTAGAGAGAGTATGCATAGGTGACCTGGACCTCGATGACCGGCTCTAGAGTGTTAACTTTGGCAACGAGGCACTGGAGATGGTGGACAAGTTTTGCTACATGGGAGATACCATCTCTGCCGGTGGTGGGACTGAGGCCGCCAATATTGCCAGAATTAGATGCAGCTGGGGAAAGTTCAGAAAACTGTTGCCACTACTTACCATGAGAAGACTCCCTCTCCCCTTGAAGGGAAAGGTGTATGCTTCTTGTGTTAGAATCACATAGAAAAAAAAAAGAAGCTTCAGAACTATGGCCTGTCAAAGCGGATGATATCAACAAAATGGAAAGTAATGAGATAAGAATGGTGAGATGGATGTGTGGGGCCAAACTGCAAGATAGGATATCTAGTTAAGAGCTGAGGAGACAGTTAGGAATCAAGAGTATCAGTGATGAGATGCGTACTAGAATGCTTGAATTTTTTTTTTTTTTTTTTTTTTTCTATGTGATTGAAGGAGGCAAAAGGCATAACTGCCTATAGCGAGTGCCTCCCCCATAGTTGAAAGAGTGACAGGGCCAAAATCAAGGGACGTTCGAGCCAAAATGCCTGGACACACGGAGTTTGAAGCAATTTAAGTCATAGGAAGAGGGAAAGACTGATTCTGGGAGAGAGTTCCAGAGCTCAGATGTTGAGTAGAAGAAAGTTTGAGAGTAACGTTTCACTCTTGGGTTGAAGAGTTGCACAGAGTAGGGGTGGGATTGAGTTGCAAGACGGGTACCACGTGCCCTACGTAAAGGAGGTGGTATGCACTGGGATAGCTCTGAGGAACACTGATTATTATAGTAGCGATAGAATAGCGAGAGAGATGCAACATTGCGGCGGAGAGAGAGAGATTGCAGAGAGTTGGTGAGTGGACGGGAGTTAATGATACGAAAGGCCTTCCTTTCAACTTTGTCTAGGAGAGCGGTGTGAGAGGAACCTCCCCACACATGTGAACAATACTCAATACAAGGACGCACTATGCCCCTGTACAGAGCAAGAAGCTGTGCAGGGGAAAAAGAACCCCCTAAGGCGGTTGAGCACACCCAGCTTCTGGGAGGCTGCCTTAGCAAGACTGGTAATATGGTCCTTCCAAATGAGAGCAGAAGAAAAAGAGACACCAAGAATATTGAGAGAAGATGAAGGGTTGATTTTTGTATTGTTGAAGAATAAGGGATAGTCCGCTGGGAGATCCTGACGGGTAGATAGATGGAGAAATTGGGTTTTGGAAGCATTAAAGTTAACAAGGTTTTCTCTGCCCCAATTGGAAATAGTATTTAGATCAGAATTTAAGAGTTCTATGGCTTCATTACGTTTGTCGTTGAGGGATTGCTGGCTGGGGCGTTCTGAAAAACTAATGGAGTAGTGTAAGGTTGAGTCGTCTGCGTATGAATGGATGGGAATTAAGGTACAGTTAAGGAGATCATTTATAAAAATTAGAAAGAGAATAGGAGATAGGACAGAGCCCTGAGGAACACCGGAGTTTATAGGGTGAGGAAGTGAACAATGGCCGTCCACAACCGCAGCTATGGAACGGCCGGAAAGGAAATTAGAGACAAAGGCACAGATGGAGGGATAGAAACCGAAGGAGGGTAGTTTAGAAATTAAAGATTTATGCCAGACTCTATCGAAGGCTTTCGATATGTCTAGTGCAATAGAAAAAGTCTCACCGAAGTCCCGAAAGGAGGATGACCAAGAGTTAGTAAGATATGAAAGAAGATCACCAGTAGAGCGACCCTTAAGGAAGCCATACTGGCGATCTGAGAGCAGATTATGAGAAGAGAAATGCTTAAGAAATTTGGAAGCAAGAATAGTTTCAAAAACTTTAGAAAGACAAGAGATAAGAGCAATTGGACGATAGTTGGAGGGTTGAGAGCGGTCACCCTTCTTTGGGACAGGTTGAATGTGAGCAAACTTCCTTTGGTTTGGACATGTGGAGAGGATGGATGAACTAAGTTGGGTAAAAATATGCAAGTCTGTGAACGTGGAGGGAGCTGCACCAAGGAGCAGACCAAAAAAGATGTGAGATCAAACCTTATGGCCTGATCTTAATAAAAAAAGAACTGACAAGTGAGACAGCTCTGATCAGGTCTGCCTGGAGTGTCGCCATTAGGACGTCAGATCGGAACCGCACATTGTGTGGAACACTCGGCCTTAAAATTTATGTACAGTGGTCCCTCGCGTTTAGCGGGTTTCAGCTTGGCGAAATACAGTATTGGCGATAGGTTGGATATGGTACCAGAATCCGAATTTGGCGCTTCAAATACACTTTTGGCGAGAATGCTGACGTCACGGAATGGCGTCGACCCAGAATGCGCCGCCCGCAAGCTCGTCTCACCAGGCCTAACTCTAAATAATTCATGGTAAATAAAATCTGTTATCTATTATCTATTGTCTTTTTTATTACTGTTAATGTTTCATGTAGGCTACAGTAGAGCGCCGTATTGAGAGTTACTCTTAGGCCGAGGCTAGGCTATAGATAGGCTTAGGCCTACTCACAAAACCCTAACTGAGCTGCTTGGATAGCGAGAATATCCCAGTTATATTTCATAAACGTATATTAACAGAGTAATCTTGACCAAACCGATTTGTGAACCTCATATCTCTTGTGTTTTGCTTTGTTTATTGTGACGAATAGTCCGCGACACACAAACACACACGCACGCATCAGCTGACTCAGGGGCCCAATCGATAAATATAATTAATCAAAGAAGTGACCACGGATCCAAAACCAATTTCATTATTTTGCTCTTGAAATCGAAAAGCAGTTGGTATAGAAAATTCTACTGTAGTCTTCACCATTCACAAGGTAAAAGTGATTTATGCCTCCTGATATATATCTAAGCTAGGTTAGACCATTTCTTGGTCTGGCTAGCTAGTGACTTGGCAACTTGTTGCTAAGGTTATGTGGTTATTCCTTATCAATAAGACTATTCACAAGATAACAATGAGTTCTGCTGCCTGATATACATCTAACCTAGGTTAGGTTATTTCTTTGTGGATATATAGGCTAGGCCTATGTCTTCTAGCAAAAACAGAGTAAGGAGACGGTGCCGAGTGTGTCGGCGATCGACGATGCGCATGGCAGGCGGTTTGAAAAGGGTGAACTCGGGCCTCGTCAAAGACTAATGGATAATTTTCCCATTTAAAGTACTATTCGCGTTTGGCGAAATTCACTTTTGGCGATGGTTTGGCAAAACTAATGGAATCGCTAATTGAGAGGGACCACTGTATGTATGTACAGTGTAGCCCAGATCTTCGCCACATCAGTCTTCGTTGTTTCAATCTTCGTTGTAGACACCAAATATTCCCAATTTCCATGTTCGCTCAAAAAGATTCCATCATGGCACACAAATATTCCAGTCAAAACCTGAAAAAAGCAAAAAATAAAGAAAACTTTTTACATAAAACTAGAAAACATAAACAAAAACAATAAAATAGTTAACTGAACTAAAAGAATCTGCCAATGTCAAGGTGTTTGCCGCTTAGAGACGAAATCCGAGATTCAATCGTCATTGCGCAAGATGCCGCCATGACGTCAACACTAGCTGAGCCTAGCTCACAGTCCATTCATTTCTATGTTGAAAAACCAGCTGTTTGCAAGCTTTTTTGTGCCTGAACCTCGTATCTCTCACGTTTATTATAACCTCTAGTACATCTGGTGATAGAGATGGTGGGCCTGGTGGTAGTAATGAAGGAAATTCATGCTCAAAACACAGAGCAAAGGCCAGTCGGACGAAAGCGGTTAAAATAGCCTAGACGATGTTAGGCTAGGCTAAATATGACGATGATTTAAAATAAAGTCTGTGAGGTAAGTAATCTTCTCATAATATGTATGTATATATATATATATATATATTTTTTTTTCTATATTCCAACTACTCCCTCTCGGGCATAGGTTGAGAACCTTTACACTACACCGCTGAACACGGCGAGGCCCGTGAGGTCTTGTTCCAGTCTAGGGAGTGAGACATGCGAAGCACCCCGGCTCGAAGCAATTCCATCTCTGAAGTCGCTTCGCCTCTGTGTATTCACAGTCTCACCACCCACACTCGGACCCTCACTCTCAGAACGCCACCTATTGAGCAATTAACTCACTAGGCATTGCCCCCCTGTAACATATTTTGAATATGGAATATTCATACAATGCTATTTCATCAGGGAACAATGAGGGTATTTTTTTGGCATTTCGGTGTGCTGTGGTAATGCACTGAAACTAGGTACACCACAAATTCCATCCCAATAATATCTTCCCATTGACATATTGGGATTCGAACCCGAGTCCATTGGATTACCAGTCCAGTGGCAAGACCACTCTGCCACACCTCATAATATGTATTTATTGGATGTACTGTATTTGGGGCGAAATGGGTACTTGAGGGGTAAGTGGACGAATTTAGAACCTAGGCTAGGCCTAGGCCTACCATTTTCCCCATAAGAATAATGCCCCAATGTACAGTATTTATAATGCAAATTAGTTAAGTATTTATAATGCAACTAAGTTTTTATGGTTAGGACTGTTACTACTGTTAGCCATGTCTACTTTATTATTTACAATGCATAAGATTTTATGTAGACAAAAAACATGTTTTCATAGGCTAAAACTGGGAAAAAGTGCAACTTTTAGAACGAGCAAGGAACCGATTAGAATTTTCCCCATAAGAACAGTGCCCCGATCTTGGCTGTTTCAATCTTAGCTCGATTTCTGCAGAACCGATTAAATAAATATATTTAAAGACTGAGTGCTCCACATGAAGTGCGGTTTCGGTCTCACATCCTAACGGCGGCGCTAAAGGCAGCCCTGTTCAGAGCTGCCTCACTTGACAGGATTCCTTATTCAAGATCAAACCATAAAGCCTGATTCCACATCTTTCTTGATCTGACCCTTGGTATGTATGTATGTATGTACAGTATGTATGTATGTACAATATGTACAGTATAATAAAGACATTAAACAGTTAGTAATAACATTAGCAGTAACTTACCTTGATGCATTACTTGGTAGAGTTAGGACAGACACCCTGAGACCAGAAGACAACAGAAACTTGTCCTTGGTGGGATGGCAGGAAACTTGAAATTTTAGTTTGGTACTTGTGCAACTCTCAGTGTTGTCACTTGTTTCTCTGAAAACAAAAAATATATAAAAATAAATAAATAAATAAATAAATAAGAAAGTAAAATATATAGAGCATTACCAGACGGTATGATGTATAAATTTTCAATGAAAATTGCTGAAAAGATATTACGGGTTTGACAACCCGAAGGGAAGGAAGGAAAACCTTATATTTAGTAGTAGCCTCTACATTATCCAACGTAGAGATATATACTATTGTATAATTCCGCTCCGACGGGCAATTATCATAACCACAAGTGTGATTAATTGATAACATCTATAGTAGCACCTACTTTCTCTACTAGGTATGTTGTACACACTTTGAGGCCACTAGTTTAAAGAAAAAACGAAAATATGGGTATCGTGACTTATGAGTGTCCGCGATAGACCTTTCTATTTCCAGTTGGGATTGGTTAAAAATGGGATCTATAATTCTGTATATACACAAAGTATCATGTAATGTTAATTGGGTTTGTATATCAGATGAATAATATATAAGGGGTAATTAACCCAGTGAGACCCAGCGTCGCACGTGATGCGTCGGCAGTGTTTGATCACCAACTCCCAGCGACGCATCACGTGCGTCCGACATATAAAAAACACTTACGTGGCTTGTAAGGTAGGAAATGGCGGGAGAATAGGAGGGGGAGGTACCGTAGTGTGTGTGGGAGCCGGGCCAGTAGGTGTGAGTGGGCCGAGACAGCCGCGCGGCTGGTGGTGGTGGGCTTAGTGGGGATACTTTACACCCTTAGTTTACCGCCACTTTGAACCTTCATTACTCCGGTCATATGGGAGCTAGAGGCTTGAGATTTATGTGAGACACTCCTTAGGATGTATGCCGTACAATGCCCTACTCAGTTTTCACCCTAGTGCTCCCGGGCGGGTGGTCATGCGGGGGAGACGAACTTTTGACCCCCCCCCCCCCCCAAATGACCGAGGTGATTTTTTTTTTATTTTTTTCTTCATTTCTCACCATTCTCTTCCATTTTGGCTCAACAAATTTTTTTGAGGCTCCCCCCCCCCCCAACCCCACACCGCCCCCCCCCCCAAAAAAAAAATATCCGAGGTGATTTTTTTTTTTTTTTTCATTTCTCATCCTTGTCTTCCATTTTAGCAAACAAAAAAAAAAGAAGTGAAAATGGCTTGGGACTGGGGTGAACAAAATATTATAACTAGCCGGGGCTCAACGGGTTAAGGTATAGGCTATGGTGTACATTTATTCTATAAAGAGTTAATTTGAGAATATAGTATTCCATAAGTATTAAGTACTATTTAATATAGTAATTAAAGTAATATGAGGAACGTTAGCAGCACCGAGAATGATTGCGCATGTCTAGCTTCATTTGTTACCAAGCTGATGTTCTAAGATATCTCCCTATAAAGGGTGCCACTCAATAACAACAACCCTTACCAGCAACACCGGCGATCGGCCACATCTATCGTCCCATATATTAAACATCCCAGCACCTACTATCCATCAACATGCTCCACTAACCAGCTAAGTCTATATATATTCACTGGTGGCCATTATAATATGTATAGACCATGTATAGCATGTGAATTAACAACAAAGGTGAGACGATCTCCATGCTTCCCCCTTAGGCTGATAATCCAATACCTTTACTTGTCTTGTAACTAATTCCTAAATCCACTATACGACCCTAAGTCTTGACAGTTGTTGTTGTTGTTGTTGTTCCCCAGGCTGCCTGGCCGAACAGCCCCAAGGTCCCGAGCAAGGCCAAGGCCATAGAGCGCCCCCACAAAACCCTCCCTGCTTAACACTAACAAAACCCAGGTGACCGAAGCCACTCTAAGGCAGGGAGCTGAGGAGGGCGCGGAAACGCCCGGGAAACCAAAGCCCCACCCAAGGCCCTGTGCCCATCAGCAATTATGAAGGGAAAGTTGAGGGGCAAGGGAAAAATGTGACGCTTTGGCTCCCAATCTGCCAACTTTTAGGTTGGCAGTAGGGAGGTCGATCCACGGAAAAGACGCCGTCACTTGAGATCTAGAAGATATATAAGTAAAAGGAACAGTCAGAAGAAGCTACGGGTATGGCAGAGATTGCTCAGCTCTCACTCTGATAGACCAGCCCATCACCACATGACTAGAACCCAATCCTCTCAGCATCAGCTAGGAAAGGCCCTAGAAAGCCGCCTTTGGCGGGGGGATAGCTCCCCTACTTCAACCCCTTTCGGGGTTGGGCACCCGCCTAAGTCTTGACAGTAAAGTATGGTGCCGTAAACCAGGATTTGAGTATAGCCTATATGCCTTATTAATTAATATATTGTACCCCATTTTTGTGTTTAACCTAGGCCTAATTGTGGCTGGGCGTCTTGTTGGGCCTGCTTTTACCATCCCTGCTTTCTACTTTCTAGTGCTAGGCTATAGTTTACACACTAGCCAATGATTCGAGGGTCTGGGGAGGCAGCGCGAGGTTGGGGCGGTATTGGCGAGAATTTTGAGCCGTCACCATCGCACAATAAACACCCGTTACCTAAAGTTGCGGTGATTGGACACTCGTATGTCAATAGATTTGAACCGCCACCATCTCCTATACTCCGTGAAGGCTTCCAGCTGAATTTTCTGGCACAAAGTGGGCCACAGTTGATTCAATCCGTAATTCGCCAGCCTTCGATAGTCTTGTAAAGTTTCGTCTGGATCTCGCACTCTTGATAGTCGGAGGTAACGATATATTTGGCGATACGGTAGTTAATGAGTTAGCCAGTAAAATAAATGATTTGGCTAAACATATTGAGGATAGAACAGGGGGACATTGTAAAATCGTGGGAATAGAGTCTCGAGCCTCCCCCAGGGGCCTCAGTGCAGAGCAATATAACCGAATAAAAAATGCCGTCAACAGAAATTTATGTCAGAAATTCCCATTCTCCAAGTCAAGGTTCAACCCTATGGAGATGGGTAAGGAGGACTTGGAATATGATGGCGTCCATTTAGGCCCTTGGGGGACGCACAAGCTCTATAACCTAATCGTCAGTAGGGCGGCGCGATATTTTGACGAGGAATAGGCTAGCCTATATTTATTTAAGTTTATTAGGCTAATAGTTTATTTTATCGTCGTTCATTGTCCATCCTGACTCGCCTATCCCCTATAAATTTGTGAATTGACTGGTAACAGGTTGGGTTCCCTATAAACATGGACATCACCAAGCTGACGAGGTTGAGGGCTGCGGCCAAAGGAGGCATTACTAAATTAACTAAGGATTTCACCACTTTCCTCAACGAAGCCACAAACGATGAAACAACATCAATTCTTTCAATGAGAAAATATATCTATTGTTAGAGTCTGAGGAAGATTTAAATGAAGAAGTGGCTAATGATATGATTTATGAGGAACAGGTACAAAACTTATTAGCCCCTTTGGATAGTAGACCGGTACGTACAGAGGTCTCTCGCAGAGAGGCTATAAAGTCGGTAGTAAAATTACCAGCCTTAACCCTCCCGAAGTTTGGTGGTGATCCTGCCCAGTGGACCGGATTTTGGGATTTATTCCAATGTTCGGTTCATGGGCGTCAGGACCTAACAGATATTCAGAAATTCACATATTTGAGGGGTCAGCTAGAGGGAGAGGCCTCGCAGCTCATAGCCGGATTTAGCTTAGAGACCACAAGTTATACTCCTGCCATAACACTTCTCCTCGAGACCTATGGACAGATTGACCGCATCAAGTCTGCCCACGTTGCCGCCTTTTGTGAGATTCCTGGTCCTCGATATGATACGCAGGACCTTAGACATTTCCATGCGGCTGCTGAATGCACACTAAAGTCGCTTAAATCTTGCAATGTGACGTTGGAGGACTTTTGTGCCGTAATGTTGTATAATAAGATTCCGTCTCCTTTGCGTGAGACTATTCAGCGAGAACTGAAGGATGACTGGTTACAGGTTGGTGCGGTCACTCGGACCCTATACGAGGAGATTTGTAACATGGAGGGGGCTGGCCTGCCTACACAAGAAAAATATAAACCTACTGCTGCTTTTACTATTCAACAAAACAAGGTAGCACATTACAAGGCGGGAACCAATGGCTCTGATAAGGGCTGTAAGCTGTTTGGCAAGTCAGGGCACTGCTGGTTTAAATGTTTCAAATATCCTAATGCACAAACCAAAATAAAGAGGGCGAAGGTATTAACCCTTGTCTAGCGGGGTGTTTTGGGCTCATTTGGGCATATTCAGGCCCTCCTGCATGATAAATCAAGCATCTGCATGAACAAAAATTTATTTAGCAAAAAACTAGGCACTAAAAGCTTCAAAATGAGACCAGAACGAGCTACATAGCACTCGTGGTTCTCTTGCAGTGGTGCCATGAACATGGAAGTTTAGCATATATCGGTATATTTTTCCCAGCTATGCTCACTACTGGCTACACTGCCGGCCTCTCGAGAACACAGGGAACATGAGTTAATGGGCGGCGGTAAGCCCTGAGAGTCGGCTGTCTGGCCCGCTGCGCTCCCAGCCATTTGCACTCGATTTTAACCCTTTAAAAGCCTTAATAATGCTCCTAACTTGCTGCAAATTGGTGCACGACTTAAGTCGAGCGCCGCTCTTTAAGGGTTAAAGGTGTGTGTTGGTTGTTTGGATAGAGACCATGGTCGAAATGGTTGCACCAACCCAAAAGTGGAGCCGTGCAAACATTGTCAGGGCAAACATTACCATAGTCTTTGTCCATATAGGGGGCAGGAGTCGCCACAAGCTCATTCGGAACACCCAGTTACTATGTCGGTTACTACTAAGAAAGAAATGGCATCACTCCCCACAATTAAAGTACCATTAAAAGGTAGGAAGACTTATGTTACACAACTTCGTGCTTTACTAGATCAGTGCTCACAAAAGTCCTTTATATTGAAGTCCTCATTGGAGTTAATACAACATACAGTAGTTGGTAAGGAGACTCTACAATTAAGGGGGTTCACAGGCTCGCTGGAGGATGCAACTTATGACGTTGTTGCACTAAACTATCGACACAAAGGGCGATGGCGCCAAATGAAAGCCATTGTTGTCGATCAGCTTCCTAGTTACTGTGCTCACAAGGGACTTACTTGTATCACTGACAAACTCACTGCTCAAAAGTTGAAATTAGCCAACAATGACTTTCATTCAAACAAACTCGATATGCTGATAGGAGCGGAGAATTATTATAAGTTTGTACACCCAGGCTTTAAAAGAGTTAATGGGATAGTTCTCCTGCCCACAATTTACGGGTTTGCTTTGAGTGGATCGTTCCACGCCCAAGGTTCAGAAACTACTGTCGAAGTGGTCACAGTTCTGAAAGTTGCTACCAGCCCGGTGGATACCTACTTACAGAACAGTGGGGGCCACTGGGAACACAAAGATATTGGTGCACTATGGGAACTGGACCACATTGGCATTGCTTCTAAGGAAGCAGACTTGGAGGCTACATTAGTCATGTCAAAATTCAATGAGTCAATACAGTACTCTCGTGTTAATAATCAGTACACTGTTAAGTTGCCCTGGAGGGACAACAAGCACTTACTTCTGAGCAACTATGGGCTAGCCTTGGGACGACTTAGAGGTCTTCAGCGTAAGTTCATACGGGCCCCGGAATACTGCGAGCAATATGGAAGTGTCATTCGGGATCAGATAGCAAGAGGTTTCATTGAGAGAGTGTCGGTAGATACCCTTGACAGCACTAACCAGACTCACTATCTGGCTCATCATGGTGTTGAAAAGGACAGTCGGACCACACCCGTGAGGGTAGTCTTCGACTGTTCAGCAAAGACAAGCACAAATAAGCTGAGCTTGAATGATTGTCTGTTTACAGGACCTTCTCTTGTCACTGACCTAACCCAGGTCTTGTTAAGGTTCAGATTGAACCAATATGCTTGGGTCAGCGACATTGAGAAGGCCTTTCTTATGCTCAAGTTGCACGAGGATGACATGGATTGCACGCGGTTTCTGTGGCCCGATGATCCGCTGGATATCGACAGTCCAGTATCGGTCTATAGGTTTCACGTGGTTCTTTTTGGCGCGACCTGCTCACAGTTTTTGTTAAATGCAACTATCTTGAAACATTTGTCACTGGTAGATAAACATACTCAACATGTTTACGGTCTGAGACGTGGGCTTTACATAGATAATTTACAGGCGACCCATGACAGTGAGCAGGACCTTCTGGCCATATACAACAGTGCCCAGGACATATTCTCGGGAGCACATCTCTTTCTCAGGGAATGAGTCACAAATAGTCCGCATCTCCGTGATACCTTCTTCTTACATAATGTCGCAAGTACAGTACAGGATAGGGTGAAGACACTCGGGATGACTTGGGTAACTGATACTGATATGTTTACATTCCAGAAGAGGGAGCATTTTTTACAAGCTAGCACAAAAAGAGAAGCGCTCAGTGTCACTGCTAGCATTTTTGATCCGCTGGGGGTTTTGTTACCTGTCACCATTAGGGCTCGCATTTTTGTACAGGAGCTTTGGCGTGTAAATTGCGGGTGGGACGAACCTCTTTCGGACGCGCTTAGGGAATGCTGGTGTGACATTGGTTCTGATTTCTGGGGTTGCATGGACTTAGAAATACCTAGACAGGTTACCTTTTCAAGATATGTGACCTTACACATTTTCAGTGATGCTCGTACAGTTGCTTACGGAGCCGCTGCGTATTTCTGTGATGACAGGGATACGTGCCGCTTGATTATGGCTAAGGCTAGGGTGGCCCCGATTAAATGTTTAACTATCCCTAAACTTGAACTGACAGCTTGCGTACTTACATCTAGGTTAGCCACGTTCATTAAAGAGGCCTACGCATCTTAGCTGTCAATCAAAGAAACAGTCATCTGGTGTGATAGTCAAATAAGTTTATGTTGGCTTGCAAGTAAGAAAGTGTTACCGGTGTTTGTTCGTAATAGAGTTGACGAAATCTTAGCGTCATGTACGAACACTCAGTTTAGCTATGTCCCTACCGACGTTAATCCAGGCGATTTGCTTACAAGGGGAATTACTCATTCCTCCCTACACAGTTCTCGGCTTTGGTGGGAAGGGCCATCTTGGCTATCCCATCCTGAACAATGGCCAGATGGGGAGGAACAAGGTCCTGTGGTTCAACAAATGTTTGCGACCTCTACGGACACGCCCTCGAACGAGACCCATGTAATAGAATGGCCTCGCTATAGTTCGTATGAGGGACTAGTACGCATCATGGCATGGGTGAAGCGCTACGTGGGTAATCTGAAAGCCAAATCGAAGGGGTCGGATCAGAATCATGGCATAATTACAGTACCGGAACTAAGAGCAGCTGAAGTCACTTTAATAGATGTAGCACAGAGGGAAGTTACCATAAGGAGCGACAAGAACTTGACACTAGCACCACTGACAATAAGGTTAAGAGTAGCATTATTAAACAGTTGGGGTTATTTTTGGATCAAGGGATCATTAAATGTAAAGGGAGACTACAAAGGGCTAAGATAGATTATAATACTAAGTTTCCAATCCTTCTTCCAAACAAACACAGGTTAACCTCACTGTTGATAGACAATGCTCATAGATTGTGCTTGCATTATGGGGTGGCATATGTGGTTTCGTATCTGAGAACGAGATGGTGGATTCCGAGAATGCGGCAAACAGTGAAGTCAGTAGCTAGGAAGTGTGTCGTGTGCAAGCGCTTTAAGGGGAAAAGCTATGGGTTGCAGCCATCTCCTCCACTACCTGATTTCCACGTTAACAGGGTGGAACCATTTCAGGTCACAGGCGTGGACTACTCCGGCTCACTGGCTGTGAGGGGTGGGGGCGGTACTATTGAAAAGGTTTATATATTATTGTTCACTTGTGCTGTAACGCGTGCTATTCATTTAGAAGTTGCTCCTGATTTATCTTGCCAAACCTTCATGCACATTTTCCGAAGGTTCTGTATAGTCGTAAAGGTTATCCCGAATTAATGCTCAGAGATAATGCCACCACATTTGTCAGTTCTGCCAAATTATTAAAATCAAGACTAGATGATCCTCAACTCAAACAATATCTGAGTAAGTTTAAATGTGATTGGAGGTTTATCCCAGCCAGAGCTCCATGGTTTGGAGCGATCTGGGAGAGAACAATCGGCACAGTTAAGGCAGGACTGAAAAAGGTACTGGGTCGTGCCTCAGTCACACTTACAGAGTTGACTACTATACTAACAGAACTGGAGGCGGCTGTGAATGACAGACCATTAGGATATGTGTCAGGAGATATAGAGGATCCTGTACCTATTACCCCTTCACAGTTGGCCAGCGGACGTAGACTTAGACTGTTTCCTGAACCGATGAACGACGATGAAATCACGGATCCCTCATTGTACGTTGTTGTTGTTGTTGTTGTTCCCCAAGCTGCCTGGCCGAACAGCCCCAAGGCCCCGAGTAAGGCCAAGGCCATAAACGAGCGCCCCCACAGAACCCTCCCTGCCGACCACAATAAAGCCTGGGTGACCGAAGCCACTCCATGGCGGGGAGCTGAGAGGGTGCGTAAACGTCCGGGAAACCAAAGCCCCACCCAGGGCCCTGTGCCCCACAGCAATTATGAAGAGAAAGTTGAGGGGCAAAGGAATAATGTGACGCTTTAGCTTCCAATCTTGGTAGATTGGGATGATCAATCCACGGAAGAGATGCCGTCACTTGAGATCTAGAAAATATATAAGTAAAAAGAACAGTCAGAGTAAGCTATGGGTATGGCAGAGATCGCTCAGGTCTCACTCTGATAGACCAGCCCATCGCTATCCTCATTGTACGTTGTAGACAATGTCTCCGCGCGATATAATTAAGTCTGTAAATTATCAAATGATTTGTGGAAGCGCTGGACGACCGACTACCTGCTGTCTCTAAGGGAGAGTCATACTAATTTAATTAGAAACAAGGGTAAATCTTGGCCCAAAGTAGGTGACGTTGTCCTGATACACAATGAGGGTCCTCGTTTGTTTTGGAGATTAGGTCTCGTCCTAAAATTACTTCCGGGCCTAGATCAGCTTGTTAGAGTCGCGCAGGTCAAAACCTCTACCGGTATTACCACTCGTCCGATTGCTAAATTGTATCCTATTGAACAGGAATGTGAAGATGTGGGCGAGATTATTGCAGATAGTATCGCCGGTGCGGACGCACCAGCGCAGTCTGCTGCTAGTCGGGATGACAGTAATCTTCGTCCTCAGCGGCAGGCTGCTTTGGGTTCCACGCGACTCTGGCAATCATTGACAGGTGGTGGAGCCTTATAATTTTCCACACTAGCTTAAGTCCAAATTGTAAAATTTGTAAATATTTGGTGGCCGGGAATATATCGTGACTTACGAGTGTCCACGATAGACCTTTCTATTTCCAGTTGGGATTGGTTAAAAATGGGATCTATAATTCTGTATATACACAAAGTATCATGTAATGTTAATTGGGTTTGTATATCAGATGAATAATATATAAGGGGTAATTAAGGTACTGTATAGGCTATGGTGTACATTTATTCTATAAAGAGTTAATTTGAGAATATAGTATTCCATAAGTATTAAGTAATATGAGAAACGTTAGCAGCATCGAGAATGATTGCGCATGTCTAGCTTCACTTGTTACCAAGCTGATGTTCTAAGATATCTCCCTATAAAGGGTGCCACTCAATAACAACAACCCTTACCAGCAACACCGGCGATCGGCCACATCTATCGTCCCATATATTAAACATCCCAGCACCTACTATCCATCAACATGCTCCACTAACCAGCTAAGTCTATATATATATTCACTGGTGGCCATTATAATATGTATAGACCATGTATAGCATGTGAATTAACAACAAAGGTGAGACGATCTCAATGCTTCCCCCTTAGGCTGATAATCCAATACCTTTACTTGTCCTGTAACTAATTCCTAAATCCACTATACGATCCTAAGTCTTGACAATGGGTGAGAAGAGAAGAGAAAGTTGAAGAATTTCGCCAATCCGCCATCTAGGCTCCTTATGACGTCTTCGTGCGCCTCCCGTGCAACCCGACCGGGTTTATTAGATTATCTTTCTCGCGCTACACTCCTAGTCAACACGCTTTTTCGGAGCTCCGTATTTTGTGCCTTCCATTCCTGTCCCCTTCACTTTTCGGTGAGTTGTGGGCCTTCTTTACGGCACCTGTGGTTCTAGACAGATGTTCCGTGATGCAGGCACGCAAAAAAATGGGCTCTAAAGTGTTGCGGCGAGGATGGTGGTGTGCTAGTTTTGTTGTGGTCGGGCAACCCCCTCTGGTGGTGCCAATTAGTTATAGGCCTTCGCCTATTTCATTCACTTTCGTTAATTGCGGTGGCTTTAGCTTTGTCTAGCTAGGTTTTCTATTCATTTAGGGACTCTTTGTCACTGCATTAGTTTTTGCTACTAATTTTGCGACTTGGTGTCTGGCTGTCTGAGTTTCTTGGCTAGGCCTACTTGATGACTGAGTGGGGGGCATACACCCCTCGTTTTCTCTTTCATCTGGCCGCCTCATAGGGCTTAGTTCCCTATCGAGGTAATTTCCTAGCCCACACCTTACCCCGGTGTCTGAAGGGCCTGATTGGAGCAATGATTCTCAGTCAGTTGACACAGTGCCGACTTGTCTAATGCTGCCGTGGCCTAGCCTAGTCGAAGGGAGTACTTGGTTGCCTTGAATGTCATTCACACTGTTACCAGATCAGTTCGGCACTCACCTGCTGGGCTCCTGAGTTCCAGGGACTGTGAACCCATCATCTTGGGGTATTTTGAATTGGCAACAGTGTCAGCGTTCCTCCTCTGGTTTCAGCTGACACGTACTCCAGGGTCCCCACCATTTGGTGGTCTTCAGTGATCCTTTGTCTTGGCCGCTCCCTGCTGTCACTGCCGTCCTCTTTGGGGCGTGCTGACGCTACTGAACCCTTTTCACAGACGCTCCCACGTCTGTTGTGACTGCCTACCACCTTACCCCGGTGTTTGAGGCCTCGTGGGTCGGTCCGCACTAGGTCCGATCCGCCCTGGAAGCGGCCGCACTACACCCGCTCCGCTCTGGGAGCGGGAACGCTGAGACCGCGACTCTATTGTGTACGCTTTTACTATCCCCTCACCCTCTTATACAGAGGCTAGTTGGCTGAGTGTTCACGCTCTTCTGTTTTTTTCGAACAGACTGTGCCTCCGCTCCGCTCTGGGTCGCAGTGTGTGTTGTTGGCTCTGCTGTGTGTGTGCCTGACGCTCCGCCATCTCCGCCCTAAGTGCGGGCTTTTCCGCCCGGGGAGCGGACGTTGCTGCCTTCCGCCCTGTACCTTCCCGCTCTGGGAGCGGACTTTGGCCGACGATCCCGCTCTGGGAGCAGACTTTGGACGACAATCCCGCTCTGGGAGCGGACTTCTCTACACTTCCCCATCGGTGCCTAAAGGCCTTCAGGTATTATTCTCACCTTTTTTGGGGGGATCATACAACCTTTCATGGGAACTGAACCTGGCTCTTGGTCTAATCTGACCTAGTGTTTGGGGTTTCTTTGGGACTTTTTGTAGGTTCCCCTGTGTCCTACCAGGCCCTTCCATATAGTGGGGCCTTCTTCTTACCTTCAATGGGGGGGGGGATATTTCCTTCACAGGAAGGGCTCCAGTCTCAAGGACTAGTAAGCGTTTAGGGGTGTCTTTCTGTCCTTGTGCCTATAGTTTTTTCATGGGGATACTTAGTTTTTTTTTGTGCATACTCACCTTGCTTGCTATAATTTATGCATCATCTCTCTCTGTGTGTCTCTTAATTGTGTAGATACCTGGAATACTGCCGTACCCTGGCCTAGGTGGGTTTTTTTCTCCATTTACGCTAATGGGGTTTTTCTTTTCGGGTGTAGTGAGACATGTCGAGTCCTGCTTGCTCGCGCCAGGGATGTGGGAGACAGGCCTTGGGTTTTGAACATGAGGAATGCTGTATCCATGTGGCCTGCTACCATAAGGACGGTTTTAACCCGCGTCTGTGTGGTCCGTGCCTTTTGGACCTCACAACCTTGGAAACTAACCCTACGTCGCCGGAGGCTGGTATGGCAGAGTCCCGCCTCTGCGCTAGATGGAAGGCCATTTCATGCCACGTTAAGGACTCGCTGCATCGGATCCCTCGTGTTATGGAGGACCGAGTGAAGGGACTGTTAGACCTCCCACTGTCGTCGCCGACAGGGCTCAAGGCCGCCCGGACTCAAGTGCCTGTATCAGATCGGTCGACGGCTTCTACGGCTACTGGGCGGAAGAGGACGAAGCGTGGCAGATCCCGCTCGCCCTCGCCTCGACGTCAACGGTCCCACTCACCACCTCGGCCTGCCCTTTCTCCCGTGCCTGACAGGGGCAGTACTACCTTCAAGGCAAAGCGACGTGGAACCGCTGTTGTCGCTTTGCCTGCGGTTGTGGCGCTGGCGTTCTCTCCATCTCGCCGTACGACACATGACCTGATCAGGGAGATTGCGGCAGGGAAGGCCGAGGAACCCCGTCGCCCTTCATCGCCTGCACCAATGGTGGTTTTGACTACTCCTCCTCCGTCTCATGCTGCTGCCCTCTTGCAGTCTGTCCCCGCGTCTGTGCTCTCATCGCACTCTCCACTTGCTTCGAAATCAAATGTGGATCCAGCCTTTGCCTGTGGCCAGCCTTCGCCCACTACTGCTGGCCAGGCATTGTCATCCCTAGAGTCTCCTTCGCGTCCCTCTCTTGGGGCTGTGCAGGGTGCCCAGGAGGCCGACTTGGGGCCGGACAGGGATGGGGAAGAAGCAAAAATGGTGGATCATGAGGAAGAGGATTGGGAGGAGGAGGACGAGACACTATGCGAAGACTCTCCACGCGAGTCTTCCGCATACACACCTTCTCCATCGCCGCCTGCCGGACGCCGTCGACGCCTTCGCTCATTCTCCTCATCACCCTTGGACTCTGTGGATGCGCCGACTTGGAAGTCGGAGATTGCCGCCCTGCGTGATGAGCAGGTGAAGGCCCAGGGGGCAAATGCTGAACAGTTTGCCACCCTGCGGGAGGCTATTGCCTTTCTCACAGAGGCTGTGGTGTGGCCGTCCCCTGTGCCTCCTGTTGTACCTGTGGTTACTCCTCTCCCACCTTTGGAGGAGCACCTGCCTACAGCGGCCGCTCAGCCTGTGGCTGCTGCTCCACATGTTCCTTCCCCTCCCCCCCCCCTTCTCAGGCTGCTGCGGCATCTCTTGTCGTCCTGCCTGGGAGCGGGTTGGGGTTGGTTGGTCAGCCCGTCAGTGTTCCTTCCTTAGGGCGATTTCAGATCCCTAAACGGAGGTTCCCTTCCCTTTATGGGGAACCTTTATGGGGAACCTTTGGCGTGAAGGAACATGACGGCCTCACATCCGGAGCGTGCGGTGCATCATCGACAGAGGGAGCGGCCTGTGGCTTCGACGTGGACAGTGCAGGTCAATGCCGAAGGCCAGTTCCGGGCATTGACTCCGGATGGACTCGTACCAGAGGTGGAGATCAGAGCTAACCCGGGACGGTCCGATTTGCAGTACTTCACGTACTGTCCTAAGGTCTCCACCTCTGGTTCGACAAAACTTTGGTCGGACTACTCCCGGAACGACATCCATGTCGATGCCCCCGCTCTGTCAGCTATTGCTGGGATCCCTCTGGTCAAGAGTGCCTGGGACCAGGAGGGAGCCCTGGTTCTGGAACTCCCACATCTTGAGGAGAGACCTTGGGAGTTGTGGCTGGCGGAGGGGGGTGGACTTCGGTGTGCGATCGGCAGAAGGCTCAGCTCAGATTCCGCCTTTGGAACCCACCTTCATGTCGGGACTAGTCCAATCAACGTTCGGGATCCCTGCCCAGTACTGTATTGTTCTTGGCTTAATGCCCCTAGGGTTTCCCTTGATAGGTTGTCTGATCCCTTCTTCACACCCCCTGATAAGAGTGCCCTTGAGCGAGATCACCGGCTTCGACAACGCGCTGCTCGCTTGCTTTCCACCCTGTTGCTGTAGATCCAGATGTCTCGGCTTCATCTCCGACTTAATGAAGCCCAACCTCCTGGAGATCTGCGACAGGGTGGGGAGCATTTGCGGCGCGTCCACCTTCAGTTGGCTCTGAACTCCGTAGGGGATCTTCGGTATGCCATCCATGAGGCTGCTTGCTGTCGCCAGTCTCTTCGGATGGCAATCTCCGAAGTTCGGACGAAGCTGTTGCTGTCTGAGCTCACAACGGAGGGTCTGTTCTCAGATGGGGCGTGGCAGAAGGCCTACCTCAATGTGGCTGCGGAGCGCTTTGCACCCCTGCGGAAAGGGGCGTCGAAGCCCTCAGCAGCCACTTCCTCCTTCATTCGGGGAGAAGTACCCGTCGCGGGTACGCCAGTCTTGGAGTGCTGGGAAGCCTAGGGTGATGGGCGGCCGATCGCAGCGCCCCTACGATCGTCGCTCACTGCCTCGTACTTCCCGGCAACTAAGCATCGAAGCTTCCTCTTGGCGGTTCGACCAGAGGCAGGGGCAAATTCAGCCGGCGCAGGATACTCGTCGCCCGTTTCGGAGAGGCGGCGGGAACCGGAGGGGAGGTAGTCGTGGAGGCCAGTCCCGCCGCGACAAGTCTGGGGAGCACTCCGTGTCAAAAAACACGTAGTGCCTCCTGGACTGTCCCCTCTTCCCTCTCCCGACCGTCTCGCCGAATCGGTGATGAGCTTAACACAAGGCACTCACACCGGTTCTTTCGTCCCCCTATCGGCAATGGCCCCGCCGATCGGCAATGGCCCCGCCGATCGGCAATGGCCCCATCGATCGTAGGCGCGTCGGGTAGTGAAGAGGGGTCTGTCCTGGAGGTGGCGGTCAAGACCTTCCCTCAGGCGGCCTTCCCGACATCGACCAGTGTCTCAAGACGTTGCCAAAGTGATTCAGTCTATATACGAGAGTGGGATAATTCGGGAGGTCACGTCTCAGCAACATGTCTTCCTATCTCATGTATTTCTGGTTCCCAAGAAGGACTGCGATGCGATGAGACTGGCGGTAGATCTGTCCAGCTTAAACCAACACATCGTGAACACCCGATTTCGGATGCTGACCATCAGTCAAGTGCGGCTGGCGCTCCGGCCCGGCTCTTGGGTGGTGACGCTGGATCTCAAGGACGCTTATTGGCATGTGTCTATAGCCCCTCGGTTCCAGGGTTATCTGGTGCTCCAGTCGCACGAGCGGTGTTCACGTTCGACAGATTGCCGTTCGGCCTCAATATCGCACCGCGGGTCTCTACGAAACTCGTCAAACAGGCTTTGACTCCTCTGCTCCGTCAGGGGATTCAGATCCTGTTTTACTTGGACAATTGGCTCATCTCCGCAGACTTTCCAACACACTGTGTAAGGGACACACTACTAGTCATACAACATATCACTCGTTTGGGATTCAAGGTAAACGTTCCCAAGTCGTGCCTTACGGCGTCTCAAGAAGTGACATGGGTGGGTCTAGACTGGGACATAACGAGCACGACAGTCAAACAGAGTCGGGTGAATGCGGCAAAACTTCGAAGGAAACCTTTTGCCACATTGCACTCGTTCTCCATTACCAGAAAGATCTGGGACTCGCTAATCGGGTCACTCAATTGGGCGTCACTGACCATACCCTTAGGGCGGCTCAGGCTAAAGCGCCTCATACAGTTGGGCAACAGAGCATTTCCACTACTGCCCCCCAATCGGCTTTGGCCGGTTCCGCGCTCGATTCATTTGAGATTAACACACTGGGTCGCTCAGGGCACACTCACAAAGGTCGTGCCCTGGACCGCTCCACCGCCGATCATCTGGGTAGATACCAATGCGTCAAGCGAAGTGGGGTGGGGCTACCAACCAAACATGGGGCATCAAAATCAGGGCAGGTGGACAGGTCTCGCACATTTACACATCAATGTCTTAGAACTGTTAGTCCCGTTGTTCTTCCTGGAGGATCATGGACGGACCCTCACCGGCAAGTTGATAGCCTTCAGGATGGACAATATGACGGCGGTTCATTGCATTCAGAAGCAGGGCTCCTCCAGGTCCGCAGTTCTACAGGACCTGGCGGAGAAATTGTTTTATCGGGCCGACAATTACAGCATCACCCTGCATGTGACTTACCTGCCCGGGACTGCCAATCTTTGGGTGGATGCTCTGTCAAGGGGACAGAGCACCCAGGTAGAATGTTCTTTCAAACAGAACGTATTCGACGACCTAGCCGCCTCCTGGGGTGTTCCGCAGGTAGACTTGTTCGCCTCCCACGAGACGAACAAGTTGCCTGTGTTCCTGACCCGCTGGACTCGCACTCCAGTGGGGGGGCCGGACGCGTTACGCGAGGACTGAAACAGGTGGCAGTCAATATACGTGTTTCCACCACCAGACGCCCTTTTAATGTGCAAAGTCCTCCACAGGCTGAGAGAGTACCGAGGCAGGGTTTGGTTGGTCGCACCCCTCTGGCCGGCGCAAGCCTGGTATGCTCAGCTGAACGATGGTGCCAGAGTCCCTTTCCCCTGTTGGTCTCAGACTTCCACTTGGGGTCGATTGGAGACCTAGGGACCTCGTTGGCATTTGCATCGTGGATGTTTGTGAGGCAGGGTGGCTCCCAGAGTTTGGAAAAATCTTGACAGACAATTTTAATCTGCATTGGACAAAGGCTACATGGAAGACTTACGAGTCTCACTGGAAAAGTTTTAATAAATGGAGTAATGACACTGACAAAACAGTTCCATCAGTTGCATTGGTGTTTCACTACCTTAACTTTTTGTTTGAATCCTGTCACAACATGTACAACACCCTTAGGAACCCTTTGTCTGCCATACGGGAACCTTTTGAGCGCTTAACGGGGTTGGCCGTACCTCAGTGAGAGCTGGATTTTTTCATGAAAGCCATCTCTAGGCTTAGGCCACCCCCGCATTACAAATTCCCCCTCAGTGGTCTCTGGCGGAAGCTCTCAAACTCCTATCTACACCCACTAACACTACCAACCCAACACCTGAGCACTTACTTGAAAAGACATTGTTTCTTCTTGCGTTAGCTATGGGAGAGAGAGTCTCGGAGATGGCTGCCATGTCTTGGGCCCAGAATTGCTTGCGATTTTCTCCCATCCTCGGGGCGTTCACTTTGGCTCCGTCTGTTCATTTTGTGGCTAAGAATGAACGTGAGGCGTACGTTTTTAAGCCGTTCATTATGCCAGCTTTAAAACGTGGACGTGTTCATCATACGCTATGCCCGGTGAAAGCTTTGCATACGTATGTACACTCCGCCAGGCCGGTGTCGGGGGTGGTGCTGTGGGTGGCACCAAAGACCGGTAGGAGACTTGGCAAACGTGCTGTGGGGATTCGCCTGTGTCGGGTTATACGTGCCAGTAATCCTCATATTCAGGGGTCGGCTGACGACGTACGTTCGTATGCTGCTACGATATGTTTTTGAATAATCATTCACTCTCTGACATTGCCGACACAGGGCTGTGGTCTTCCCACATCACGTTTGTCTCCTCCTATCTGTCCATGTCCACGGGCAGGCCGGGTCGTCCTTGTGTTGCGGTGGGCCAAAGGGTTCACTAAGAGTATTACCTGCACTGTTCCTTCAGTCTGTGTTCCTCCTCCTATCCTTTCCTTTCCATTTTTTTTTTTGGGGGGGGGGGTTATGAAGTACTTGCACTTATTACCTAGGTTAAGGGGTTATTTTACTCTTAAGTCACCATTATAATATATGTGTGTTCTTCCCAAGATTAAGGAATTGCCTTATTGTAATTTTAAGTCTGCATCATTGTACTTTGGTATGTCTATGCCTCATACCCATTTCTTTCAGGAAATAATTAAGTGCTGGTCGTTCATGTGTTGTGTATCACACCCTCCGTGCTGTACTACTGTGTCTTGCATGTGTATGTCTTCACTCATTCCTTTATGGGGTTTTCATACTGTTTTCTACAAGAGGGGTGGGGGGGGGGATCCTGTTATTCATAATCATCTTCATGAAATGCTTCATTCATTGTCTTAGGCTAAGATCACCCATTAAATTGACATGACTGTACTTGGCTTTCTTAATATGCACCTGCAGTACACTCTTTTAAATAACTCTCTTGTTTATGTCTGTCTTTTCTTGGTCTTGATCTGTAACTAATGGCTAAAGTTTCTGTTTGCAGCTTGGATGTCCGCCTCCAATTTGGTACTCTAGCTCTATGTTGGATAACGTAGAGGCTACTACTAAATTGGGAGGTTTGACACCTCCCAAAGAACCAAATAAGGAAAACCCACTATTTGGTAGTAGCCTCGTAGTATCCAACATCATAGTATCCCTCCCTCGCGCCGTACCCCTGCCCATCCAATCTAGTCTATTTCACTTGATACCAGGATAATCTAATAAACCCGGTCGGGTTGCACGGGAGGCGCACGAAGACGTCGTAAGGAGCCTAGATGGAGGATGGGCGAAATTCTTCAACTTTCTCTTCTCTTCTCACCCATATTTTTGTTTTTCTTTAACCCTCGGTACCCGGAAGGGCTCTGAGGCACCAATAACAAACTAGGGCCCGAAACACGGATGGGCTCTGAGGCACCGTAAGCTTGAAAGCCTATTAAGCTTGTTTGAAAGCTGTGCGTCCGACGCATGTAAACACAGCCGGTCGGAGCGACGCCGCGCACCTCCAAAAACAAGAAGAAGAATCGGAGTTTGTTATTGTGTTGTCTGCTAGACAAGAGTTAGTGTTAAAAAGTGTCTCATATTGCTATAGGTAGTGCCAATGAACTTGACAACAATCTTGACCCCTTAACTTCTCATAACTCAAAATGAATGAAAGCAATCGGGCTGACATTTCTATAATTTGGGAAGAGTCCACCAGGAAATATGTGTGGACATGTACAGCCAGTTTGCTCAAGGTCCTTTTGAGTTACTAAGAGGTTAGGGGTCGAGATTTTTGTCAAGTTCGTTGGCGCTACCTATAACATCGCCACGAAACTCTCTTCACGGAAATCGTCATCACAACTGAACCAGTTGACTTAGAGAGCTCTACTCAACGCCAGTCTACAGGTACGAAACACATCTACGTTTAGAGATGCGTGGAAATTCGGTAGCAGTTAAAATAACAAAGATACGGTAGCCTATTAACCCTTCCCGCACGGGCTTGCTATCCTAAGGACGTTGTGGAGATCCGGGCGATATGGCCGAAAAACGTCTACGCCTAGGCTACCGTATCTTTGTTATTTTAACTGCTAGAAAATTCCCACGCATGTCTCAACGTACTGTGGTTTCCAATCTGTAGACTGGCATTAAGTAGAGCTCCCTAAGTCAACTGGTTCAGTTGTGATGACGATTTCCGTGGAGCGCATTTTGTCGCAATTTTAGCAATGTGACACACTTCTCAAGACTGAATCTGTCTTAGCAGACCACACAACAACAAAGCTCCGACGTCTGCTTGCTGCCAGAGGTGCGTGCGTCGCCTCCGACAGGCTTTGTTTACATACGTCGGACGTGCGGCTTTCAAAACAAACTGAATAGGCTTTCAAGCTTACGGATTTTAAAAGGACAGCTGGGTTCCTGCCCATCTGCCACGGTGTCCTTTTAAAATGCTGCCCGGGCGGGAAAGGTTAAAGACATTTTTCGGCCAGATCACCCGGGTTTCGGGGACATCTTATAGAATGCGTAACCGGTCTGTGAGGGTTAACCCTCCATACCCGGCGCCCTTAGCTCGCGACTGTACTGTGTTCCCGGGTGTTTTGACGATTATTGGGCTATGTTCACTCACCTGTAACTCAATAAATAGGGCATGTATTGTTATTAATAAAAACATAAAATGTTCCTCAAACCTTCCTTTGTAGGATGCCATTGAGTAGAGGTCTCTAGCCCCAGTGGTTGCACAATGGCGAGCGCGGGAAGTAGAGTGATTTTCGGCGGAAAATTCTTCCCGCGTTCGGATGCGTCGCCCCCGCCCCGGCTACCACGCACCTAGCCGCTCGTCGCCCCAGAGTGTTTGCCTCCCATAGACGACTTTAGTGGTTGATATTGACAATGTGATGTTTATTTGATATCTTTATAGTTATTTTGAGGCCAATTATATAAAGTATGTGTATTAGGGTATCACTGTCACTAATATTGCTCATTTTCACTCGATACCGTACGTTTTATTAGTAATTGAGGTAGGTTATTGTTATGTTAGGCACTGATTATTCGTTACCACAGGTGTTTATTATACTTTGGCCATCAAATATTACGTCTTGTGTCACTTTCACTTTGGTAAATATGCTTTAGAGAGTGTCACTGTCACTGATAATGCTCATTTTCACTCGATACCGTACGTTTTATTAGTAATTGAGGTAGGTTATTGTTATATTAGGCACAGATTATTCGTTATCACAGGTGTTTATTATACTTTGGCCATCAAATATTAGGTATTGTGTCACTTTCACTTAGTTATATGCTTTGTAAACGTTTTATATACAATTTATTGTCTTTTTTCACTGATTTATATATTTCTATAGGTTCTAATCGTATGAATGTCACTTATTATATACATTTATGTGTCACTTTCACATCTTATGGTGTTATTGTATTTGTATCAATTTTCTCATAATACATTTGACTTTTATATTACAATAAATTGTTTTACTTCCACTTATTGCCTATATACTGTATATACATATTGTCACTGTCTTTGGTACTTTCACTATGATTAGAACTCCTGCTTGGAGTGGTAATTAAAGAAGCACCCTTCAGCACAGAGTGGCACCTTGCACTCCACACACTCCATGGTGGACTTTTTCTCTGACCTCGCCCTCAGCCTGGTGTTGTAGCAGACATGGCACCGCTTCTGCTGCTTTCTTCCTGCTGCTGTCAGAGGCAGGGAAATGAGCCTGTGCATATTCATGTAATATGCACAGTGCAAGCGGTCAGTAGCGGCGGGCCCAGCATGTGCCACTGCCCTCTGTGGCGTACCATACTTCTCCAGGAGCTCCTTCAACACCTGCTTTTGGAACCTCCGCTGGCTATTGAACTTCCTGGGTGTGTTCTCATTCCGAAGCTTGTATATATTGTAGGCATTCAGAATGGACATGTCCACCATGTGCAGAAAGAACTTTTTGTACCATCTGCACGAGGTACACAGACAGTCAATGAAGCCTATCTGCATGTCGGACTTGTCCACCAGCCTCATGTTGATGTTGTAGTCCAGGACAGCATCGGGCTTGGTCACCCTGGCCTGGGTGCGGCGATCCACCTTGCCAGTCTCCACCATTTCCCCCTTGTGGATGGTGCTCAGGAGGTTGACCTTCCGCTGGTCGTGCCAGTGGATAGCCAGAATGGGCCCCGACTTCTTCCGGAACACATCGCCTTTCTTGGTCTTTGGAGGAAAAGGTGGCATGCCCTTCCTTCTCCCTCGTACTGTGCCTACAGTCCCCGTCTTGCGCTCATGGAGGTACTTTGAGAGAGTGGGGGACGTGTAGTAGTTGTCCGTGTAGAGGACGTGATTCTTATGGAAATAGCGGTCCATCATGGCTTGCACCGCTGCTCCGCCAAAGCCAATGAGGAAGTCCACAAGCACGTCCCCTTCCTTCCCGCTGTAGACCAGGAAGTCCAGGACATAGCCAGTTCGGCAGTCGCACAGCACAAAGAATTTTATGCCAAAGCGACGTCTCTTTGAGGGGATGTACTGCCGGAAGCTGAGCTTTCCCCGGAACAGCACAAGAGACTCGTCAATGACGACCTTGCGGAAGGGCTTGAAGTAGGAGGAGAAGCGGTGTCGCATCATCTCATACAACGTCCTAATCTTCCACAGCTTGTCTGGGCAGTGGACGTCGGTGTTGGTGACAAGATGGAGCGCTGCGAGGATGTCAAGGTACCGGTCGCGAGACATATATTTCCCGAAGGCAGGGGTGGATATGAGATCATTGGTGATCCAATAGTCAGGCAACCTATGCTTCTTGACATGAGGCATTAGCATGGTGAGTGCCAGGAAGACCATGAACTTGTGATGAGTCACTGGGGTCCACTGCCTCATGTGGCCCTTGGTCACCTTGTCAAACATGTGGACCTGGAATTGGTGCTGCTTGTTTGTCTCCTTGATGACAAATCCGGTAACCTCCTCATCAAAAAAGGCCTCAAAAAGCTCATGAGGTGGAACATTGGGGCCTGCGGGAAAATTGGGGGTAATTCCTGAACCCTCCTGTACCTCATCAAAAGCTGGCACATCAGGGTTGTAATCTTCCCCGTCAGCCAGGTCTTCCCACTGGAAAACGTAGAATGGGTTTTGGCGACGCACGCGAGGAGCTCCAGGTGGTGGCCCAGTACGCCCACGGCCAACTCGGGAGGCGCGCGCCCTAGGGCGACCAGGGCGGGCCACAGCACGACGCCCCCGGGCGGAGCGGATGGGTTGAGGGTCGTCCATGTCCATGTAGTCGTCGTCGTCGTCAGAGTGGTCATCTTGCCCTGACGTTGGACCTATATAGTCATGGCCAGAGTCATCTGTGAGGTGCCCTTCATCGTCAGTGTCCCCCACATAATCTGGCGGGGAACGAGTGATGCGTGGGCGGCGTGCGGGGGTGCGAGGTGGGGAAGGAGTGGCAGGTGAGGCTATGTCCCCCAGAGGTTATGGGCTCCTTTGCCTGCGACGAGTGGCAGGAAGCAATGTTCCACTGTCACTAGGCCCAGGTATTGGTGATGCGAGCTCAAAAACTTCGTCAGGTACACATGTTGAAGGCTGGAGAGGTGGGGAGGACCGTGGGGAAAGTTGCAGGGGCGTATGGCTGGGGCCGGCAGGGGTGGACGCCGCGGGAGCCTCGAACAAAGCCCGCCTAGTTTGCTGTCCTTTTTCACATATATCCTGCCTTTCCCCTTTTCGGCAGCAGTATGTCTCCTGTCGGGGAACCTACGAGGCAAATAGGCCGAAAGTGGAGGGTCCTCAACCCTTGGCAGTGGTGGGGGTGGTGGGGAAGAATGGGGGGCGCCCGGGTCATCTTGGGTGGCTTGGGTAGATAAGGGAGACAATGGCAATGATGAGTCACCACGCTCACCCTCACTCACAGCCTCATCCTCACCAAGTCTTTTGGCTTCTTCCCTGGCTACCGCAGCCGCCTTCTCAAGTACCTGCTTCTTATAATAGCGTAGCTTGAAAGGCGATTTAGCTGGCGAAGGGCTTGGAGTCGTGTCACTCAAGTGAAACTTGGAGATTGACCTTGAGCTCTCCCACTCACTCACTTTCCCCACTTCACTCTCTTCACCTTCAACAGCTTCCGCAAAAGCTGTTACATCACCTTCATCACTCTCATGTTCACTCGCAAATCCCCTAAATTGTAACTACGGTTTTGACAACCCGTAAGGGAAGGAAGGAAAAACTACTATTTATTGGTGGCTCCTGGAGTCAATGACGTAAGTGCCTATGTTAATATGGCCTCGTTCCGGGCTCCTCTGAGCCCGGGTTAACCTATATCATGGTGGTCGAGAACCAAGATCATCATAGGGGGTACCCCTTAATCATTCCTACGGTACGTCATTGGGTTGGAGCCACTAAAAAGTAGGAAATAAAAAGAAAAGAATTAGCACAGTTTGAACACCGCGCCTAAGCGCGCTCACGGTCTACCTCTGTTTCCCATACACCTGCTAGTTGGCTGTTCCTCCCAGGAACCTTCTCTAATGTAATATCAAGTTGAGCATGTGTATGGGAAGGGGATGGTGGGAGGGCACTCTTCGTCATTGACTCCAGGAGCCACCAATAAATAGTAGTTTTTCCTTCCTTCCCTTACGGGTTGTCAAAACAGTAATCTATTGGTGGCTCCTTACGTCAATGACGTAAGTGCCTAGATATCACGACCAGTGGAGGGACCTACATAAGCTCATCACGCTAAACCGCGAGAAACTATTAGGAAGACCAAAACGAAAACTGTGACATGTGTCTAAATATAAGAGTACAGTGGACTCTCGCATCTAACGCATTTTGATCTAGCGAATTTGCATCTAACTGCCCTTTTGGAGCTCTACCCTATCTCAATCTAACGAACCAAAATTCATATCTAACGGCAATTATTCTGAGTGCCCGGTATCAATTTTCCAAATTTCCCGCCGATCCCTAAAATTTCCCGCCAAATAGGCCTACAGTACTGAGCTAAGTGGCCTCCCTCCCTCCCCGTCACTGTCGTCAGTCCAGTCCGCGCCGCGCCTTAGGCCTACATTACACAACCCAACTCAATCTTTTGTTGTTACTCGCCCCAACCTTAAGCTTTTGTTGTGTTACGCCTTTTGTGATGTGGACCCAATCCTCAGGTACTGGAGAGGGGAGTGGTGAGAATGGAAATATGCATGAAAGAAAGACATGATAATGATGTACAAATGCACCCGGGGGCTGGAGAGGCTGGATAGGGAGGATATATTAATTATGGATACAGGAATAACTAGAGGCCACAGCTACAAAGTAAAAAGACCTATCTGCAAGAACGATATCAGGAAGTTTAGCTTCCCCTATAGATGTATTGACAAATGGAATGGGCTGGAGGAGGAGGTGGTGGGGGCAAGGAATATCCATATTTTCAAGAAAAAATTGGATAAAAAGTAGACTGAAAGACGGGACAACACGAGCTTAGCTCAACTCCTGTAAACTACAATTAGGTAAACAATTAGGTAAATACAAAAGTACCAGTGAAGAGGGTTACGCGTGTTGGAAAAAAATATATATATATACGGCAGAGGATAAAGCGAAAGTGATTGAACTAATTGAAAAAGGCCTCAAGAACTGTGAGATAGTGAAAATAACTGGGTTTCCCGAGGGGACAGTGCGTAACTTTAAGAGACAGAAAACTGAAATTAAAACCAGCCTATCTGTTGCAAAGACGTGTTTTAGTGGCAATGTTAAGAGAGGGAGGCTGTGGTGGAGGTGAGGAGGTGCGCGGCGCATCCCAGTTAGCCTAGCCTCCCTGCTCGGATATCTTCGATATCGTCTAACCTACACACTTCATTATTCACTCACAGGTTGGTTTATTATTAATTCATCTTATAATTAATATATTACATGATTTGAATATATTTAATGTCACAAAATAGCACTCGGAAGGGTAAAAATGGGGACTCTGTCTAAATTTTGGCACCAATTACCATTTTTCCCATTAGTTTATGTATTTATATCTAACGAATCTGGATCTAACGCGATTTTTTTGGCACCTATTATTCGTTAGATATGAGATCTTACTGTACTGTATAGTCGTAAGAAAAAGATGTATAAGGCGGGTACCATTAAAGAAGCCTTATCTCGGAAAGACAGAACTACTAAGGTGTGAATACTGATAATTGTATATCACAAAATTAAAATTAAAATAAAGCTATGCATTTATAGTTGCAATAACGTATCGATATTGTTATGTAACAGATCTAGTGCAGTAATAGCACTCTTGTTATCCATTCCGGGTTGTGTGTCCTGCCAACTTGTCCTGGACTTAACGTGCCCCCCCCCTTTTTTTCATTTAAGGTGACAGGTAGGATGCACTTTCTATTACCTTACACCCTGGTAATAAGGCATTGAATAAACATAACCATCTACTTAATGGCTTTGGGGGGCATCATCCTGCCCTACAACTATGTTTGGTAATTTGGGACTTCTCCGGAAGTACCGACAAGTATATGGCTAGGGACGCATTGCTAGAGGGCCAACAGGCCCGTCTGCGTTATATCTTCCCCTGAAAACACCCATTTAGGAAAACTAATGGTAGCGGACCATATGTGCCTATCATGGGGTTTTGTGATCACCTGAGGTTCAGCTTCCTTCATTATCTTTGCAAAAAGGATGCTAACACTTTCTTTCCCCACCTTATTTGACCCTCCCGGGGGAAGCACAATTGTGTCATATTCCTAGGACTAATAGACTTAGAGTAGGTATATAGTGCATTAACAGGGAATCGAGCATGGAGTATTTTTGCTCTTGTCAAGGCAGGAATAGATAAAGGTGTGGGGAGATGTTCCTGGTGTTCCACTTTGTGATCACTCTGGTGTAGCAGCAACATGTACAGAGTCCTCCTTAGTAGCAAAACTAGGTAGACCCTGTCATGGATGTCAGTTCTGAGACCCTTTGGCCAATGGTCTGGGTCCTTTGACAATACGCACCCACTAAGTCTCTTGTCATTTGTGGTCTCACAGGAGAAGGCCTAGACTGTGACAAAGTTAGGTCCTTCGAGATTGACCATTGAGGAAGCGAATGGCGATTAGGGGCTCTGAGCTTAACACCAGCCTGCCTAACAAACCCCGCTGGTCTTTCTGGGGCAGAGATAAACTAGTACGCGTCAAGAAGGGTTTCTTTATGACGATACGTGGTTTATAAGTGTGTTAATTGTTAGCTCTTTTTAAAGTCAATTAATAAATTTAGGTGTTTCAGCGACCAGCAACCGATGGAGACTGCTGGTTTTGAACTTGCACTCCAAGGTGTAAATTATATCAAGTGTGAACTATCCTGTCTTAGAGTTGAAGCTGTGTATTGGCTAGTGAGTGTATCTGTGACTTCCTTGTCGCAGGATAGTAGCCATTTAGAGGATGTCCATATCGCAAGTGTTATATCTGTCTACGGGCTGGGGAACCCTGGTAGAGTTGTTGCCTGGATTAATGGGGAATGTTTTGGGCTAGAAAGCATATCTTTTACCCGAGTAATTCTAGAGAGAACTGGTCCGGGTAGGGACCTGTTCCTCCAAGCCAATTACAGTCTTCATCGTGTCCATCTGGTATGACATTGACCTGGAGGTCAATAATAATAATAATAATAATAATAATAATAATAATAATAACATTTATTCAGTTAGCAATTTACAGAGTTGGTACCACATAGTATGTTACAAATATGACATGTACCAGCCTTGCATAATTCCAACTAAGGATAGCCCAATAAGGCCGTTAGGCGTATTTCCATTGGGGTCCTTGTGGGATTAGGTTAGCTGGGGAAATGGGGAGGATAAAGAAATAGATACTTTAGAGAAAGTATTTCTAGGGGGTTATTTTAACCCTCTGTTCCCGGAAGGGCTCTTGAACGCCATAAAAAAGCATACACGAGCTGCCCGGAAGGGCTCTTAAACACCCATGAGCTCAAAGCCTGTGAGCTTGGTGTGCAAGGCGTCGGTCCGACGCATGTAAACAACAGCCGGCTGGACCGACGCCCCGCATCTCCGGCCACAAGAAGGAGAGCGTCGCTTGTTCGTGTGTGCATGTATGTTGTTGTTAAGTATCGAAAAGTAGTGTAAAGTGGCTGTTTTTGCCATAAAGTTATCTCCAATGAAATCATCATCACAACTCAACCAGTTGAGTTAGAGAGCTCTATTTAACGCCATTCTACAGGTAAATAACACAGCTACGCTTGGGGAATGCGGGAAGTAGTCAGAATAACAAATATACGGTAGCCTAGCCTAGACGTTTTTTGGCCAAAACACCCGGGTTTCGGGGAATATTTATGTAATGCGTAGCCGGGGCTGGAGGGTTAAGATACCTTACATCCTATAGTAAATATCAGTAATCCGTAATCAGTAATAATTTCAGTTTGGTTTGTCTATCTCTTATGTCGTATTTAGTAGTAGACATAAGCTTGGTGCTCCCTTCTCGCAGCTCTCCGGTTCAGGTGTTCCTTCAGGCTACGTCTGAAGGAATACAGTGTTCTCTTTTCACGGACTGACTGGGGTAGGTCGTTCCAGTCTTTGATGGCAGTGAAGAAGAATGTTTGCTTACCCTGTCCTTGGATTCTCGGGACCTTAAAATTAAACATCCTGTTTCTTGTATTATGTCCACTCCTCTCATTTGCTTTAACAAAATCATTCTTTAGATACTCTGGAGCTCTGTCATAGAAAATTTTGAAGGCATTAGTGAGCCTGATTTGTTTGGCCCTGTCAGAGACATTGAGCATACCTAGTGACTGAAGTTGTTCCTGGCCAACATGTGATCTGGGTCCTAGGTTCAGCATGAACCTAACCATTTTATTTTGAGTGACCTGAAGTTTGTGCTGTGCTGATTTAGATGATGCAGAGTACCAGGATGACACATAATAGTCAAAATGACATTGAACAAGCACTTGGCAGAGGGTCTTTTTGGTCGCCGCGGGCAAGCATCCCACCTGTCTATACAGGTATTTTATACGTGCTCTACACTTACTCAGTATAGATTCCAAAATTGTTTCACCTGACAAACTCGCGTCCAGTTTTAGTCCGAGATATTTAACTTGTGACACTGTTGTTATAGGAATATCATTACAGTTGACCGAGAAGCCCACCATGTCTTTCAGTTTGCGTTTTGTTCCACATAAGATGGCTTCCGTCTTGCCCAGGTGAAGAGATAGTCTATTGTCCACTAGCCATTCACTACATGATTCTAGTTCTTTGGAAAGTGAAGCGGCAATACTTATTGGGTCTTTTCCTGAAACCAGAAGCACGCTGTCGTCTGCATACAGTAATAATTTACATGAGACGCTCAGTTCCATGTCATTCACATAACAGAGAAAGAGTAAGGGACCAAGGATGCTTCCCTGCGGGACCCCACAGTTAATTGGCATAGGATCAGATATATTATCATCAATTTTGACTCTTTGGGTTCTACCACTAAGATAAGATATTGCATGAACTTTGGGAAAAACACGGGGCTGTTAGTTCTTGGGTGTGACACTGACTAAAAGTTGTCTATTTTCTTTGACTGATGAACTTCAGAACGGCTGATAGTGCCCCCCTATCAGATTCGAAGCGTCTGTGTCCAATCCCAAAAGTGGGAGGTGGATTTGGCCAATGTGTCACTGATTACCTTTACTTGAGAATTTTCCCCGCAACGCCAGGGGATGTCGAATTCTCTTTGGGGTGAATAGGAGGGAATTGGGAGGTGTTAGTGGAACGGTTTTGTTGCCTGGTCAGATTAGTTCTTTTAACCTGAGGAAGTTTAGGAACCTTATCATTTTGAACTCAAAACACAGTTCCTGTTTACAGTCTTGGTATGTAATACAGTACTGTGAATGGTTATATTTGAAGACTTTTGGCATTGGATGGATTTTGTTTTATAGTCTGGAGTTGTGTATCCCCGATTACTCCTACTCATTCTGCTGATTGTGTAGGAGTGAGAATTTTGATTTCTCTAAATTTATTCTGAAACCTCCTTTTGTCACATGTTACGTGACTATCAGGGTTTGATTTTTTGGCTATGGAGTGGAGAGGACCACAGTAATCTACAATCTTGAAGGTTAAACAGTATTTTTACGCTGACTTTTGAGTAGAGGGGGAAGAGTTTGTTTCACTCCCTTGGTGAAAAACTGGGAGCTATGTCCGCGCTGGAAGGAATTCTGGTGAACATTCTCGCTCTTATACTGAACGGGATAGCTAGGACCTTTTTTGGTACTTCTTGTATTGGGATGTGCCAGAGGACTCTTCTATATCTGGAGCAATTATCCAGACCTTTGACTGTAGAATTAGTTCTACTTGATAACTAGTTAATATCCTGAACTTTCTATTGTGACTTATTTGTTGAGGAGTAGCCATGTCCATCGTAGGGTTTTAGTTGTAGACTGTCTCTTTTGGGGAGAGAAATATGTGTGATAGAAAGCTGGAATGCCCTCTGGCACCCAAGACACAACATTGCTTGTCAACACTCGGATCATTAATATTCTGATTCTAGAGGCAGTTGTCCATTGTTGGCCCGAACTCTGAGGAGGGGCCAGTTTGTTTATTAAACTGCTCCAACCTATCCATCTGAGGGCTTAGTACCCGAGCCTGAACTTCGTTCAGGTTGTTTGGGGAATCAAACCACATGTGAATCGAGGTGAAGAGAGTGCTAGAGATATCTTTTGGGTATTCTTGGATCATTGGGTGAGTAGAAACTGTCTAGTTCTAGTTGCTTCAAAATTTGCAATAACGGTGGATCCCCAGATCGACCTTGGTGATTTCACCTACATCACTACAAGCGCAAAGAAGAGCCAATCTTGACATTCCCGGCGGTCGTCTGAGAATTACCCCGTGGAGCTCCTCTGAAAAATGAAGTGCGGACTTGGGGTGTTGTTGAGGGGTAGACTCTGCTACTTGCCTCATGGCCTGTGCGGGGTGTTGTTGTGTGATAAAATTTTGACAGTAACCATGGGTTCTTCGACGCAGTCTAACGTCTTTGTCAATCCGTGCAGGGTAGGTGTATTTATCATGGGGTCAATTAGGTGGTTACAACTTATTAATTGGAGATCTGAGATATTTCCAGAACTTCTGGGGAATAGAGTGGGAGTTTTTTATGTATGCCTAGTGGTAAATTGGAGATCCTCCAATGGGAGTTTTGTGGGGGGGGGGGGTGTTCCTCCCACTACAGGGTAAATCTCTTTGACTCAGTCAACCACTTGGCCCCTGGGTCATCTCTTAGAGAGAGTATACCCCCATCGTAGGGCTTTTGTTCCTTGACATTTTTTGTGGAGCAACCTACGGATTTATAGAGATCAGAGAGATTTAATGGTAATATGTCCATCCGTCTTATTCACGCCAGACTATGGTTTGCAGCGTTTCCTGAAGGAACCGTGGGTGTCTGTGTGTAAGAAAAGTACTTCGCAGCCAATCGAATTGGGATTTTTTTTTTTTTTTATATGCCCGGCAATTGGCCTTGTGCTTCTTTGCACGTATATTCTTCAGCTCGTCCATTTTAATAAACCACTACTTTGGTATTGATACCAAATTAGGAAGACCTGTGTCAGCATTAGTAGGTGTTACTCTGGTGGTTGTTTCCCGTATCAGGAACTGTTATTTTACGAGCAGGTTGTTTAGGATGGACAGGTACCTGAGCCAGTGGAACTGTGTTTGGTATATCCTGTTGTGATCTAGAAGGAGCAAGAGAACGACTTTGAGATCTCGGATAGTCTTATCTAAAGGCGTAAAAAAAAATGTCCGTTGGGTTTGCTTGCCACATTCCTACACGGGTTTAATAAAAATGTCTTGATATTAGCCCAACTAGCCTCCTGGGTTTATGTATTTCAGCTTCAGAATTCATCTGAATCAGTTTTTTAGGGAGAATCAATGTGGGTGGAGAGAAAACAACGGGGTTGAATCAACCTGTTGTTCAATACAGTCGTATCACCTAGCCATACTAGGGTAGGAGGGGGAGGGGATGACATATTCAGCACTTGGCTCAGCCAAGGCGGTAGAGGAGGCAGGAGGCATGTAGGTAGTAGGGGTAGGCAGCCCCGCCCAGGGAAGTACTACCGCCAAGGTTTCGGGAGACTCAGGGAATAGCCTGAATTCCATTTTCTCTCCCAGGCCTTGGTAGCTGGATACATATCTTTCTGCCTCACACATCAGGGGTATCAGGAAAACCCTCTTTATATAACATACACATCCAACTTCACGACATTGCCCTACATCGCTATCCTCTATCCATAAAATACTACTCTTCCCACTACATATCATACATGTAACACCATACACTTACCTTATAAATATGGCAGTACAATTGTTAAGAGCAAACCTGGTGGTCCCTCGGATATCCACCCCCGGCAGGGTTGGGTTATTGACACAGGGCCCTCCCGGTCGTCATCATGCGACTGTGTCAAGAGCATTGCAACGTCCCAAAGCTGCTTGTCAGTACAGCTATTTCTTTAGTAATATAAGGGGACTTCACTCTAACATCAATTCTGTACACCAATTTCTTCAAGCAGAATCCCCTACTCTCCTTTTTTTGACAGAGACTCAAGTAACATCCACATCTGACACATCTAGATTTAATTTTCCAGGTTATCAACTGCTCCAAAATTTCAGACCTAAAGGTGGTGTGTGTTTGCTTCGCAAAATCTGAAATTGCCCTGGAGGAGGTTACTAGTTTCAATTGTCCCTATTTTGATTATTCTATATACAAATTAATTTCTGCTGGTAAATTAAAATACATGTGTTGCATCTACCGTTCCCCAAATACTCCTCCAGAGCAAAGTCTTTTTGATTCTCTGTCCTCACAACTCAGTGTCCTCAACTTAAATGCTTCTTCTGAAATCACTGTGTTGGGTGATTTTAATGTCCATAATGTTGAATGGCTCACTCATTCAGCCAGGACTGATGATGCTGGTCTTGAATGTGAGCTATTTGCAGACTCATTTAATCTCATTCAACTAGTCAACCAACCCACCCGTGTACCAGATAATCCTAATCATAATTCCCACCTACTGGACTTATTTTTAACAACCAATTCAGAAAATTATGATGTTACAGTGAGGTCCCCACTTGGATCTTCTGATCACTGTCTGATACAGGCCACCTGTCTATCACCTACCACACCTTCCCACTCTGAACCTGTTTTGGTGACTAAATGGCATTACGATAGGGCAGACTGGGAGGGTCTTCAAGGTTTCTTTATTGATATTCCCTGGACCTCTTTCTTTTCTAATGATGCACACTCCACCTTGAGCCACATACAAGATTTTGTAAAAATTGGAATGGAAACTTTTATTCCTCATCAAAAGTACAGTAAAAGATCTAATTCACCTAAATGGTTTGACCATAATTGTGCTAGAGTAACTGAACAAAAAGCAATAGCCTACAATGCATTCACGAGATCAAAAACACATGAAGCCTTTAATTACTTTAGAAACATCAGAAATCATGCCAAAACTGTATTAAACCTAACTAAATCAAACTTTCTCCATAAGCAGGCAAATAAACTTCTAAATAATCCAAATGATAACAAAATATTTTGGTCTACTCTTAACTCATTTAAATCCAACTTCACTACTGCTTCATCCATTCCACCATTAAAATCTCCGACTGGCAATCTTGTAAGTGACCCACGAGGTAAAGCTAACCTTCTTGCGGATATTTTCTCCACCAACTCAACCTTAGATGAAATAAATCAAGATGTCCCTGTACTTAATTTTAATTCGCCTGAAATTCCCTCACTTAAGATCCACACCAGACATGTCAAAACTATTTTGCAGAATCTCTCAGTAGATAAGGCTCCTGGTCCAGATGAAATTCCTCCAATAGTACTTAAGAATTGCTCCTTGGTGCTCGCTCCTGTATTGGCAAAATTTTTCCGTCTGTGTACTCATACCTCATGCTTCCCAGTACCCTGGAAAGAAGCAAACATCCATCCAGTTCCTAAAAAAGGTGCCTCTTCAGATCCATCAAACTACAGACCAATAGCTATAACTTCCACTCTTGGCAAAGTTTTTGAAATTATATTAAATAATCACATAATTAAGCATCTGGAGAATAATAAATTAATCAGTGATAGGCAATATGGTTTTAGACGATGTCGATCAACTGCAGACATTCTTTGCCTTCTTACGCATCAAATCAACCAAGCTACAGACCAACATGGTGAAACACATACAATAGCACTGGATATATCAAAGGCATTTGATAGAGTCTGGCATCAATCCTTATTGTCGAAGATGTCACACTACGGCCTTGCATCATTAGTTCCACTAATTTCTTCTTATCTTCATAACAGAAAAATACGTGTAATGGTAGATGGCCTTTATTCTCAATTTCACTCAATAAATGCTGGTGTTCCCCAGGGATCAGTTTTGGCCCCAACTCTGTTCCTCATTCATATCAATGATCTCATATCTACCACTCATAATCCAATACATTCCTACGCAGATGACTCAACACTCCACAGTTCCTTCACATTTACCAATTCTTTCACCCAACCCGATCTTATAAATTCAAAAATAAACACTGCAATTTCTCTGAACCAGGACCTTTCTAGAATTGATGAATGGGGACAAGAGAATCTAGTTTCCTTTAATGCACAGAAAACCAAGTACATTCAATTTTCTAACCGACAGAATCTCACTGACTCCCATATATTTTTTAATGATGTAAATATTCCCACTTCCCCTAGTATTGACATTCTCGGTGTAACATTAACTACTAACTTGAGCTGGACACATTATGTTAGAAGCATTGCTAAGAATGTCTCTAAAAAACTGGGACTCCTGTACAGAGTTCGAGAATTCTTCACTGACGAGCAGTTGGCCGTAATATATAAAAGTCATGTGCGCTCTCAGATGGATTACTGTTCACCTCTGTGGGGTGGAAGTGGAGTGGTTGCATTGAGGCAGTTGGACAAAATTCAAAATAAAGCTATTAGATTAATCAATAACCCTGCAATCACACAGGACCTTCCTACATTAGCCATACGAAGAAACGTTGCATCCCTTGCATTATTCTACAGATATTTTCACAGCAATTGTTCCGAGGAACTTGCTTCAATTGTGCCGCCTCTCCACATCTTTCCCCGTAGAACTAGGGCAGCTGAGAGCGCCCATGAATTTACACTTTCTCCTCCACAATGCAGAACTTCTGCTTATCAGAATTCATTTATCCCCAGAGCTACTACTCTTTGGAATTCACTTCCCTCGAATTGCTTTCCACAAACTTACAATCTACAAATGTTTAAATCCAGTTGTTACAAACATTTTATGAATGGAGGATGCCTTTAGGCACATGGACCTTTTTGTTTTATCTGTGTTTTTCCTTCCTCCGTTCATTGTCTCTTAAAAAAAAAAAAAAAAGGTAATTCTTTGTTTATTCGAAGAAAACAGGATTAGCAGGGTGACCGGCCATGTCAGATAATTGTCCCCGGCCTGGGGATATGTGTGTAGGGTGCAGGATTTGAAATCCTGATTACGAGTCAGGGAAGTTGGGACTTCGAAGGTGGGTATACATGTTTTTTGGGTCATTGTTATAAGCATAGCTTATATGGATAGTGACGGTACACTTAGCCGGTGAACCATAAACGTCTAGTAATTTGTCAAATGAACTCACCTTAACATATAAGGTGTTAGGATACTCCAGTGGTTGTCACTTGGAGGGGGAGGGGATGTTTTACTCATTGAAAAAGATTCTTCTCCGGTAGTGTTGTCGCTCCTTGAGTCTGGAGATTATAACAAGGGGCCAGAATTGTATGGTGGAATTAATACCGGAATTATTAGGTCTACTGTACTTAGGTTTTGGTAAAGTAGGGTCTAGTTATGTCCCGTTTATTTTAATCCGACTCCCGTTGTCTTTTATGTAAGAAGTAGCCTAGTGAATTAATATTCGGTAAAATTGAATATAATTACCCGGAAATTTGTTAGGCAAGTACAGTATAGCCTTTTTAGGAAGGGGACAGAAACTTGTACTTGTTTCCTGGAAATTAGTTAAAATATGTAAATCGTGAGAATACACTTTGTAGGTGACTTGGAAATGTCTAGTTTTGCCCAGTGAACTCACTTTAGAGATATGGGTTATTTAGCCGAATGAAGGGAGCAACAGGTGACCTGGTCATGTCTACCATGGGGGCGAAAGGTGGGCACTAGCCTTGTATTGTTTATTTTAATTAAAATGGTAGTAAGTATGACCCAGCCTAGAGTAACCGGCCAGAATTTCCATTTGATTCCTTTCTTGGAACCCTGGTTTGTTTTTCTTAGAGTATGACAAAGTTTAGGGTACTGGGTAAAATAATATTTGTTTCTCTTACTGGGACCTGGCATTGTCCTTGTCCCAGTATGGCACAGCCTTGAATCACCTGGAACCCTTATGGTGGTGGTGGTATGGTGTTACCCGGGATATATTGGTATTCTGGATTGACCCCCAATTTTTTTTTTTTTTTTAAACTGATTGGAAAAACTTAGGCTACTTGTTTAAGCTCTCGCACTTATCTTAATTCTGTTAGGTTAGTTAACGGGGTCTGAATTTTTTATTAAAATCTGACCTAACCTAGAGTACCCGGTAATGATTTCTAGTTAAATTTTTATATTGGGATTTGGTTTGTTTTTCAAAATTAAAGTTTGGGTCCGCTTAGGGTACCCGGTGGAAAAATGTTGTTTAGGCTAGGCCTAGGGTAACCGAGACTTTCAAAAGAATTTTGTTGTGATATATTCTTACAGTTTCTTACAGTAGATCCTCTGGAAAAAGGCAAACTATGCCTGTGTATCCAGCTCAGTACCAGTACTTGCACTGCTGCGGTCGTTCACGGTGTTGGCGGCGGCGGTAGCAGACGCAACATTTTTACTATTCTGTATTTTTGTTTTATAATCAAACTTCAAATCTTGTCTTCCCCATGCTTTATCAAGATTACTTTCAAACTCCTATTGATTCGGAATCGACTACATACTGGGGCAGTGCGTTCCACTCATTTACCACTCTATCACAAAATGAGTTCTTTGTCTTCTCAAGCCTATTTCTTTCTTTGTAAATTTTCTTAGAGTGTCCTCTCGTTCTTGTTCCCTCCCGCATCAAGAAGATACCTTCACACACATCCTCATCGTACTTCCCTGACACTATCTTAAAAGTCTCTATCATATCCCCTCTCTTTCTCCTTTATGCCAGTGTCGGAAGCCCCAGTGTCCTCAACCTCTGCTCATAGCCCGCGTTCTTCAACGTTGGTACCAGCTTGCTAGCTCTCCTCTGCACTTTCTCCACTGCTTCTATATCCTTTACCATATATGGAGCCCACACCTGGTTCGCATATTCCAGGTGCGGCCTAACCAGCGCTGTATAGAGATTCCTGAAGATTTCTTCGTCAAGTGACACAAATGTCCTCCTTATCAGCCCTACAATTCTATTGGCTTTGTTTATCTTTTCCGCTAAATGTTCTGAGACCGGGCCTTGGTAACTGGGCCTTATTGAGATAAGGACTCGGGAACTTGAGGTTGTATGGTGGTATGTTATTATTGTATTTCCGGCCCATCTGGGTACCCGGGACTTTTCGCCATACTCGGCAGTCCTGGTAACCGGGCCTTGGTAACCGGGCCTTATTGAGATAAGGACTCGGGAACTTTTTCTTCTTCTTGAGGATATAGGGTAGTGAAGCTGTGAAGCTTATGTCACCCTACCCAGGCGAGACAGTTCCCAGGGAGGACGTGGACATCGTAGATTGGAACTCGGGAACTTGAGGTTGTATGGTGGTACAGTATGTTATTATTGTATTTCCGGCCCATCTGGGTACCCGGGACTTTTCGCCATACTCGGCAGTCCTGGTAACCGGGCCTTATTGAGATAAGGACTCGGGAACTACGGGAACTTGAGGTTGTATGGTATTCTAGTATCACGGTTCGCCCGCATAACTGGGCACTCGGGACTGTCACCATATCTGGCAGGCTGGCAGTCCCGCACTCGGGACTGTCACCATATCTGGCAGTCCCGGTGTCCGGGCCTTGGAACCGGACCTTTTGAGACAGGGCCTAGGGTACCTGGGTATTTGGAAAATTAACAGCATGTCGTATTTGATTCTTGCATCATAGTGGGATACAGTATATTCAAATATGATATTATTATGGGTACTCTTGATACCCTTGGAAAACAAAAAGGATATATGAGTGCTTGAATAATGTTAAAGTGATATGTATTCACTTTTAAAGGAAAACTTGGAAGTAAATACTGAAAGTATCGTAGTGAATTGTGGAGTGAAGCATTGAATGGAAATAGGTTAACATTTTCTGGATATTAGGCTTAGGAAATTTTGATCCTAAGTAAAAATATTACGGTGGCCTGAAAAATAACCTCTGGCTAGGGCACGACCAGGGGCTACCTGTCAGGAATTATAGATATATGAATCTTATACTTACCTATAATTCCACTCTTAAGGGAATATCTGTCATGGTATCATGTTAAAACACAACCAGCACAGAACAAATTAGGCTTAGGAAATTTGTACCGAAGTACAAATCTTACGGTCGCTTGAAAAACAACCTCTGGTTTAGGCACAACTGAGGTTTGTCTGTCAGGGCTCACAGATACAAGCTGATGACACTCACATATAATTCAACACTTAAGTCAGTATCTATCGAGCTACAAAGTTAAAACACACTATCACAGAACAAAAGACACTGCCGCTAAGGAGCCGAGGTTCGTATGATACGACATACAGAAATAAACAAAATAAATTGAGGCTTTAGAAAGTGAAAGTGGCTCTGATGACACGCCCGCCGACCAGCCCAGACTACGAAGTCCTTACTTACAGGATTACAAGTGAAATTGGTCCAAACAAACACATTCCTAAACGTGTATATGATTTCAACTGCACTATATATTCACTATGGACCAAAAATGACACGGTCAAGAGGGGCTATGTAACCCTGAGCATGAGGTAAGGACTCGCACGTCTACCTTGGCTGGCTCGGTGGGTGAGAGAGAAGGTTCCTGGGAGGAACAGCCAACTAGCAGGTGTATGGAACACAGAGGTAGACCGTGAGCGCGCGTAGGTGCGGTGTTCAAACTGTGCTAATTCTTTTCTTTTTATTTCCTACTTTTCAGTGGCTCCAACCCAATGACGTACCGTAGGAATGATTAAGGGGTACCCCCTATGATGATCTTGGTTCTCGACCACCGTGATCCAGGTTAACCCGGGCTCAGAGGAGCCCGGAACGAGGCCATATTAACATAGGCACTTACGTCATTGACGTAAGGAGCCACCAATAAATTGTACCATTGTCACTGTCATCGCCATAATCACTCGACTTATAATTGTACGATTTATCACTGTCTTCATCATCAACAATATGCTCTCCTTCAGCACGCTCATAAAGTCTCAATGTCTCCTCAATACCTCCTGGAGATAACACATTTAGGCGGTGTCGTCTGCGTAAGATGCGACGAGCTTGGGCGGGCGTCGTAGGGAGCACGGTATTGGACACAGCGGAATAACTTATTGGCGTACTATCCATGATGGCGTCGGGGTAGAGACTGATGCCGTGGCGTAGTTCACGTCTGGTGGCGCTGTCTACCACCCCACAACAACAAACATTTATGCGCGCCATTCAAAAGCATATACGCAAGCACCCGGAGCCTCAGAGCCCTACCGGGTTCCGCGGGGGGTGTTTGTTATGGGTTTCTCAGAGCCCAACCGGGTCTGAGGGGTTAAACTAGTGGCCTCAAAGTGTGTACAATGTACCTAGTAGAGAAAGTAGGTGCTACTGTAGATGTTATCGATTAATCGCGCTAGTGGTCATGATAATTGCCCGCTCCCAGAGCGGAGCGGAATTATACAATAGTATATAGCTCTACGTTGGATACTACGAGGCTATTACCAAATAGAGGGTTTTCCTTATTTGGTTCTTTGGGAGGCGTCAAACCTCCCAATTTAGTAGTGGTCTCGTAGTCAATGACGTAAAGCCTAATCCAACAAACCTGATCTTTTCCTCAATGAAACGTCTTTGATTTCCCATGGAATAATTTTTGCTTCCGTGGCCGAGGACTCTCGGAGAGTGCTGAACGCATTACCGAGGCAATCCTCTTGGGCATTTAGGCATACATTCCATTTTTTTCTCTCAGATTAATGCAAAAAAATCTTGGTTTACTCACGCTTGTTCTACTGCTGTCCGCAATAAGGAGGAAGGGTACTGACGCCTTCAAATTCAAGAATCTCATTCTTCCTATGTTTCTGCCCGGAATCAAGCCAAATCTGTTCATCGACTAGCCAAACACTCTTTCATCAATAATATATGCACTGAACTATCCAACTTAAGCTTTCTGGCATCTAGCCAAAAACCTCTCCAACAATTTTTCTTCCTCGTCTTTCCCTCCACTTTTCCACTCTGATGGCACTACCACCACTTCTTCCTCTGACAAAGCTGAATTCTTCGCCTAAACTTTCGCTAGAAACTCCACCTTGAATGATTCCGGTGCTATTTCTCCCTCTCCACCCCCTCTCACTTACTCATACCTAATATCCTAATCTCTTCTAAAGATGTACTTTTTACCCTCTCTGGGATTAATACTAAGACGGCGTACGGTCCGGATGGTGTTCCTCCTATTGTACTAGAAAACTGTGCTTCCGTGCTGACTCCGTGTTGCTACTATGAAGATGGTTCTATTTTTCTTAGAAGGCGCATGGGGTCTTCCAGCTTAGCCTATGGGCTAAATAGGGCCATTTCAAATTAATGGCACTACGTCATTTGACGTAGGAGCCACTAATTCATACGCGTTATAATAATTTTTAGCAGCATTATAATAATTTATATGATGACCTATGCCTCGAAGACGTGGCCGGTTAAAGCGGAGGATATCAATAGAATGGAACGGAATGAGAAGAAAATGGTGAGATGGATGTGTGGGTTTAATCTCAGGGACAGGGTATCGAGCAAAGAATTGAGAAGGCGTCTGGGCATTAGGAGTGTCAGTGAAGTGATGCGCACGAGCCAACTTGGTTGGTTTGGACATGTGGAGAGAACGGATGATCAGAATTGGGTGAAGAAATGCCGGACTGTGAACGTGGGGAGAGCTGCGCATAGAGGTGGACCTAGAATTACGTGAGCTCGGGTGCTCCGGTCCGATCTCAAAATAAAGAACTTGACAACAGAGGCAGCTCTTGATAGGGCTGCCTGGAAAGCTACCATTAGCATGTGAGACTGTAACCACATTCTCTGTGGACAAAATGGTCTTTAAATAGTATGTATGTATTGCTGACTGTAATACTAACTCATTTCTTGGTGACTCCTTGTAACAATGAAGTGGCAGAAGGAGAGCAGTGTTGATTGACAGGTTCTCCCCCGAGCAGGACAGTCTAAGGAGTGAACCCAGACGAGTGGCCACAAACACTGACCCAGACCTCAAGCAGCCCACCACAAATGTGTTGTCATGGGTCCATGTCAGGTCACTCACACAATAGGGCTTAAATGGCCTGTAAGAAAGAGAAAACATTCATTAACACTTACATTAAACCCTTTTTCCACAAGCAAGCCTTTTAAATGATTGTATCAATAAAAATAATAATAATAATATGCTGGCATTTAATTTGTTCGAGCGCCAATTCTCCAAGTGGATTCACGAGCACTCACATTAACTTAATATTTCCTAAAAAAAAAAAAAAAAAAAAAAAAAAAAAACACACACACACACACACATTAAGGTTTATAGTCATCAGCAACTCTATGCTCCCCAATATCATAAGCCCTGGATAAAAAACACCATCTGAGGAAAAGCACTTTATCTTCCTCAGATGGTGTTTTTTATCCATTCTGTCTACTTTTCAAGTACCACTCAATATCATAAGCCCTCAGAAATAGGTGCAACTTCAGTTGTTTCTTAAAAGCGTCGACACAATTAAACTGCTTAAGTGACACTGGAAGTCGATTGAATAGACGTGGGGCAACATAAGAAAAGGATCTAGCAGCAAAAGCACGCTCCCCAATGGCTCTGGGCTCATATAGGCGATATGGGTCATCACCACTACGCAAATTCACATTTGACTCATTATGTGTTGGAAGTAGAAGATCTAACAGATACTTAGACTCACCAAACCTCAGCACCCTAAATGTCAGTAAGCAAATTTTAAACTTTATTCTAGCCTTGATGGGCAGCCAGTGTAGATCCATTAGATAATAAGTGGTAGATGTTCTGGGTGAAAGTGAAAATATTAGTCTAGAACACCTACTGAGAACAGACTGTAGTTTCTTAAAAGTAGCATTTGGTAGACCAATGAAAAATGAATTACAGTAATCAATTCTAGATAGAACAAATGAACGAATGAATGAGGGTCAAAAGAGATTCCTTGCTTATGAACTTCCTTATGGCATAAAGGTTACGAATGTAAAGGTGACAACTTTTGATAATATTTACATTATTCTTAAAGTTTAGATTTTTGTCGAACACAATGCCCACGTTTCTCACTGATTCCAAAGGTTAGAGCTGTGATTCACCAAATTTTAGACATCCAAAATCTTCACGGACACTATTTCTCAAATTACCATTTATGACCATAAACTCTGTCTTGTTGTCATTCAATTTGAGCTTCCTTCTAGTCATCCAGATCTTCAAGTCAGACAAGTGATGAAAAAAAAAATCCCAAAACCGGCAACTGCCTGGTCCCAAGAATATGATTTCAAGTAAATTTCAAAACATTGCATTCAATTTATAAATACAACTCACTGGGTACTCCTATAACTTTGGTGAAGCGAAGTAGTACCAACATGAGCCACAACAGCTGTATTACACAAAGGGTGAAGATACACCAACTTAGGGTGCTGACGATCTGAGTTGATAGCAATGCTAAGTATCATTTGACCATGGGCATATCTGAAAAAAAAAAAAAAAAAAAACATTAGTATCAGTATCATATCAGTATCATAAGGATAAGGACAAATGTCCCCCACAATCTCAGACTTGCTAGTGTGAATGTTGGTAGTTTGAATCTGCGTGCAAATGAAGTGGCCGAGATGTGTGAGAGGAGGCGACTGGACGTCTGCTGTGCCCAGGAAACACTATGGAAAGGGCCTGGGGTACAGTGGATTGTTGGAAGAAAGAAAAGATATAGGATCTCTTGGAAGGGGGTGGAGACTGATAAAGCGAAAGGTGGAGTGGGTATTTTGGTGGCTGAAGAGCTGGCGGAAAGTGTGCTTCAGATTACGAGAGTTAATGAAAGGTTGATTGTTTTGAAGTTGAAAGTTGGTGAAAGAATTCTAAATGTGATATCTGCATATTCTCGACAGGCTGGGAAAGAGATAAATGAGGACTTCTGGAATGACACCGGCAGTGTCATTTCGGGCCTCTCGGAGAATGAAATAACAATCCTGGGAGGGGACCTGAATGGTCACGTGGGAGCATCTGCAGATGGATACGAGGGGGTACATGGTGGAAATGGTTAAGAAGGAGGAATCTGGAAGGTGAATATATACTGGAGTCCTGCGTTGCACTCAACATGGTTGTGTGTAACACAAAGTTCAAGAAAGGACAGAACCATCTGGTCACATATAAATCTGGGGTCTCCAGTAGCCAGATAGATTACTTCTTGGTTAACAGGAGACTGGTTCGGGATGTAAAGGTCATGCCGAGCGAAGAATGTATCCCCCAGCATAAGCTACTGGTGTACGACATGAGCTTATACAGAGATCCTAAGCGTAAGAAGGTATACATGCCCAAAAGGAAAGTGTGGCTGCTGAAGAACAAGGAAGTTAGAGATAGGTTTCATAGTGAACTGGAGGAAATTAATAGAAATAAGGATGCCAGGCCTAGCGATGTAAATAGTCAATGGAATTTTCTTAAGCATAGCCTTCTTGCTGCCACTGACAAAGTCTGTGGGAAAACAAAGGGTCACCCCAGGAATAAGACCTCCTGGTGGTGGAACGATGAGGTAGAACATGCTGTGAAAGAGAAAAGGAGATGCTTCAAAGCATGGAAGAAGGGAGGCAGCAAGGAGGAATACCAGGCAGGTAAATGAACTGCCAAAAGAGTTATTTACAATGCTAAAAAAGGCATTAAGGACCTGGTCCTCGAACAGGTGTGTAACACTGACAATCCCAATGGGATCTTCAACCTAGCTAGGCGAGTTAAAAATGACAGTAGCGATATTATAGGTGAACAGTGTGTTAGAAACGATAATGGGAAGATTGTGTATGCAGAAAATGAAATCAGAGAAGCATGGAAGGCACACTATGAACGATTGCTAAATGCAGAGTTTGAATGGGATAAGGAACAGCTTAGTATTGAAAAAACAATATCTGGACCCCCTCCTTTGATAGCACCAGCTGTAGTGAGCGACGCAATCAATAAAATGAAGGACGGTAAAGCTCCAGGGTGCTCTGAAATTGTCGCTGAGATGATAAAAGCCTCAGGGGAGACTGGTGTCAACTTAGTCACTGAGTTGATAAACACCATTATTAAAGATGAGAAAATCCCCGATGATTGGCAAAAAAGTGTAATAGTAAATATATACAAAGGAAAAGGGGATGAGCTAGATAGACGTAATTATAGGGGCCTGAAAATGCTTGACCAAATCATGAAGGTCTGTGAGAGAGTCTTTGAGGGTTTGATCAGGCAAAGCATCTCCATTGATGATATGCAGTTTGGTTTTATGCCAGGACGTGGTACAACCGATGCTATCTTCATAGTCAGGCTGATACAGGAAAGATACTTACTATTTACTAAAAGGCAGGGATCTTTACTTTGTGTTTGTAGACCTGGAGAAGGCCTTTGACAGGGTGTCTAGAGATGTTGTGCAGTGGGCTATGAGGAAACTTGGTGTGGAAGAGTGACTGGTGCGTGTGATAATGAAGATGCATGAGGATTCGCGAACTGCGGTGAGGGTGAAAGGTGTACTGAGTGATGAGTTCACAGTCCGTGTTGGAGTTCATCAGGGTTCAGTGTTAACTCCCCTCCTCTTTATTATGGTCCTGGAGGCACTGTCTAGAGTTTTTAGAGGCGGACTCCCATGGGATCTGTTTTATGCAGACGATTTAGTCCTAATAGCTGACAATATGCAAGATGCTGAGGCCAAATTCAGAAGATAGAGAGAGGGCATGGCGAGCAAGGGTTTCTATCTATCTATCAATTGCCTGACGCTGTGATCCCCGAAGGGGTGGCCATGAACGAACCGCCCCCATTCACCTCTGTCCCCAGTCAGTCGACGCCCCTCCTCCCAACCAGCACTGCCTTCATTCATATACTTCCTCACTCCATCCTTCCACCTCTCTCTCGGTGCACTTCTCCCTATCTGTCCTTCCACCTCGCTCTCGTACACCCTCTTAGTCAATCTCTCGCTTTCCATACGTTCCATATGGCCGAACCATCTCAGGTTGTTCCTTTTCACACTTTCCAGCACATCTACCTCCACACCACACCTCCTTCTTACTTCCTCATTCGTCTGTCTATCCCTCCATGTAACTCCGCACGCACTTCTCAAGTAACTCATTTCCACCGCTCTCACTCTTGGTCTGAGTCTCTTTCCGATCGGCCATGCTTCGCTTCCGTAAGTTAGTGTCGGGATTACCACATTGTCATGCAAGGACTTCTTCACTGCCATACTGACCACTCTATTTCTTGTTACTGCTTTCAACGTTCCCTACAACCCTCTTCCCCTGTTGCACCCTCTCCCGCACTTCTTCATCCATAGTCCCATCTTTACTCAACACACTGCCCAGATACTTAAAAGGGCTAACAATCTCCATAGCCTGACCGTTCAACTTCACCTCACACTCTGTGACTTCACCCCTTTCGAAGACCATAACCTTGCTCTTCCCCGCATTTACCTTCAAATTCCATTTTTCGCACACTGTTCCAAACTCATTTACCAGACCCGGCAACTCCCATTCATTATCGCTCATCAGAACTGTATCATCCGCAAACAGCAGTATAGGCAGCTTCCACTCATTTCCCTCCCTTTTCAGCGATACACCAACATCCACTGCTCTTCCTAGTATTTCTTTCATGATTCCATCCATATACAGTCGACCCTCGATTTTTAACGGACTAATAGGGGGGGGAGGTGTCCGTAGCTGGAAAATTGCCTTTGAACTTCGCCGATTTTCACATAAAAAAAAAAAGAAAAAAAGAGAAGGATATCCCCGCCGCTGTAGGCCTACTGCCTCCCCTCCCCGTCCCGGCCTCAACCCCGACCCCGTTACTGTGATACTGTTGATAAGCCTTGTGCTACACCCTATTGATAATGCAAAACTATTGAACACACTTAAAAGTGTATGTTATTTGGTCTCTATATAATCTGTGAATCATTTCCGATATGATGGAATTAAAGAAAAAAAAATCCACCAACTCATAATCAGCAAAAATGACACAAATGTTAATTAAAAACATGTTACATGATGTTCCCCATCATTTTGTGTATACCGTGGGGAAAAAAAAAAAAAAAAAATCTATCAAACGTAAATCTTCGGTCCCTGAAGCTGGGCGCCTCGCACAGCAAGAGGGGTTGAACTATCTTATGTATTGTTTATCTATGTGCTGGAAGGATATTATATTTTTCAATTCCATTACATTAGAAATTATTCAAAGATTACAAAAGGTCCAAATATGGCATAGTTATGTTAATGTATAAGGGAGTTAGGTAGATGCATTAGAGAGATAGATAGATAGAAAGAGAGAGTTGCAGAGGGGGAGTGAGCGATAAACACGAACTATTATGAGACGGACTTAATTGGTTCTGAAAAGACAAAGGAGACTTTTTTTTTTATTGACTCTCTTTTTCATGTTATTATTTGTGTGCTAGAAGGATAATATTGTTTTCAATTCCATCACATTAGCAATTATTTATAGATTACAAAGAGTCCAAATAAGACATAGTTATGTTAATGTATAAGGGAGTTAGGTAGATGCATTAGAGAGATAAATAGATAGAGAGAGAGTGGCTAGGGGCGAGCGAGCGATAAAATACTAACATATATGAGACGGACTTATGTTTCTGAAAGACAAAGGAGACATTTTTATTTACTCTCGTTTACATTTTATTATTTGTGTGTTAGAAGGGTAATATTGTTTTCAATTCCATCGTATTAGAAATGATTCATAGATTAAAAAAAGACCAAATAAGACATAGTTATGTTAATGTATAAGGGAGTTAGGTAGATGCATTAGAGATAGATAGATAGATAGATAGAAAGAGAGCTGTACAGGGGTTTGCTGGGAAAATGGTGCGCCGCGCCAGCCAATTACCGGACTTTTTTTTCGAGCAACGGACTTTGTCCGTTGCTGGGTCCATTGTCCGGCTACGGACAGAGTCTGTTAAATCCGAAATCCGTTGTATCGGGGTCCGATAAATCGAGGGTCGACTGTACAGTCCTCCCTCGGGTAGCGCGGGTATATCGTACTGGGACCGCGCCGGGCTACGCAAACACGCGCTACGTAAAGCAAAGAAATTATGGGATTAATTCTATTCTTACAGTTTCTTACAGTAGATCCTCTGGAAAAAGGCAAACTATGCCTGTGTATCCAGCTCAGTACCAGTGCTTGCACTGCTGCGGTCGTTCACGGTGTTGGCGGCGGCGGTAGCAGACGCAACATTTTTACTATTCTGTATTTTTGTTTTATAATCAAACTTCAAATCTTGTCTTCCCCATGCTTTATCAAGATTACTTTCAAACTCCCTTATTGATTCGGAATCTATTGGTTCTGGCCACTTCCCCAAAGTCCCCTTTTTGACCCATTTACCACCCGATTTATCTATTTATTTGTCAGTACTACAGTATTACGTTGGCAACATACCTTCATACTAGGGGTCAATAATATATCCAATTAAGACCATTGGTACTATGAAATGCCATTTATTTGACACGAAAACAATGCTGATCAGCTGTAGTACAACAATAACAAACCACATGTCGTCTGCGTGAGAGGCAGGCGGCGGCAGCTTGGCTAAACTTGCCAACAATCTACCGCCTTCATTAGAGTTATAGTTTAATGTATTTTTCTTTGGCTTTTACTATTATAAATATTATTTGGTAAAATTCAATTAAATTCCATAGAGTAAATTATAATAAAATTTTATTGCATACAGAAATAACTCAGGTTTAGACATAGCCACACAAGAACAAGAACAACACACACACACACACACACACACACACACACACACACACACACACACACACACACACGAGACAACAGCTGACTCGAGAGGAAGCGGTCCACAGGCTCCAGCTGATTCTACTTACATGGTTGCAGGCGGGAGTGAGCTATATTATATATCTTATTCATGTGTAAAGGGGACTCCAGGGATTAGGATGATCATATAAAACAAGTAAACTTCGGCTGGCAAGTGAGAAATTAGTGACTAAACTATAGGGTGTGAGTGAACAATCCGAGGAGACCGCACAATATTGTTGTTTTCGGCGCGGGAATTTCTCGGCTCAGTATGGTGGGTAAAAGTATATGGCCTATGTAAGTATTGCCCATCACAAGAGGCAAGATATTTGGTTCAAACTTCAAGAGGAAATAGGTGGGGAAGATGGTTAATGAAGGTGACGAGGGGGCTGAGGGGGGGAGGGGTGATAAAGGCGGGAGTGACGAATCGGAGGGAGAGCCGGATTTTCCCGGTTTCATGACAACATGGACGACTGAGGACACAGGTAAATTTTGCTTCATGCTGTTGAACAAAATCAAGAACTTGGAAGACAGAGTGACCGGCTTGGAGTTAGTTAAGAAGGAAATTGTTACAGAGAATGGTGAGTTGAAGAACAGGTTGGAGTCAGTGGAGAGAGAAAAGGCAGTGATAATGACTAGGCTAGACGCCAGTATCTCTGAAGGTAAAAATGCTTGGGGCATGACTAGAGACCAAGTGGTAAAAGATTTAGACAGTGTAAGGAAGGCACACAGTGACGAATTCAGGAAGATATTGGATGAACAGAAACAGCAAGATGTTAGGATAAAGGACCAGGTAAAAAGTATGGTTAAGCAAGGCATCCACGAAAACTCTCAGGCCATCCAGGAAGAAAGTCGCTAGGGCTAACTGCCTCATAATATCAGGGGTGGAAGAAAAGGAGGAACTAGACTGGACAAAACGAAAAGAACAGGATGAAGGTCGCATCAACAAGATTCTGGATTCTATTAAAGATGAGGAGGACACCTGGAAGGAGGAAATATCAGACATGTTTAGGCTGGGAAAATATACAAAGGAATACAATAGACTGGTAAAAATCGAATTTAAGTCAAGAAGGACATGTGATGAAATCATGGCAGTAGCGGCTAGGCTAAAAGGGTTAGAGGGTAAAGACAAAATCTACATCAGGCGAGACTTACCAGAAGAAGAGGAGAAAGAAGGAGGCTGAACTAAGGAAAACTGCCAAGGAGGAAAATAGCAAGAGGACAGAACAAGAAAAGAATAAGTTTTTTTACGGAGTAAGAAAGGGGAAGATTATGAAACTTTCGGTAAAAAGAAACTAAAAGTAAAAGAGGGTAGGCAACAGACCGCCGCAGTTAAGGGGCTTGGAACAGGTATTGGGGGACTAGAAAGTATAAGGATTCTATATAGCAATGTCGATGGGCTAATCTCTAAGAAACTAGAACTAACAGACTTACTCAATACTAAGAAACCAGAAATAGTATGTCTCACTGAGACAAAACTAAGAGAAGACCTCGATATAAATTTACTAGGATGGTCTGAATACAGGATTTGGAGGAGGGGACAGAAAATTTCGACATGGAGGTAGAGTGTGCATCCTTACTAGGAAAGATTTGATTGTGTCTGAGATAAAACTGGTAACTTCAACAGCAGAAGTTTTAGCAATAGAGATTGGTGGAAACGAAAAAAATAGTGGTGATAGTAGCGTATGTACCTCCCAAGACGAAGACATGGGGTAAGGAGGAGCATAGCCTAATGCGTAAGGAAACAATTAGTGTGCTAGGAAATATCTTGGCTTCAAAGAATGAAATAGTCATGTGTGGGGACTTTAACTGCAAGGAAGTGAAATTGGGAAGATCTTGAAGCCGGAGCAGGAGAGGAAAGTTGGGGCTATGAATTTTTAAGTATGGCCATGGAAAATTCTATATACCAACATGTAAAAGAGTCAACAAGAGTAAGGGGAAGTGATCAACCAGCTAGATTGGACCTGTCTATTCACAAGAAGGGAGGAGGAGGTTCAAAGTATTCAGTACCTATGCCCACTAGGAAAAAGCGACCATGCAGTTCTAGACATAGACTTACTATTGAAGTATAATCTACCCAAGGGAAGGGAAAAACACAAGGAAAATCACTGGATGTATTCCAGAACCGATTTCGAAGGACTACGGGATTTTTTCAAGTCACAAAATTGGGATCAGGTGTTATCTGAAAGTGAGGTAGACAAAAAACTCAAGGCATTCATGGAGATCTATGATACTGGTATAAAAAAAAATTGTCCCTAAGTACATTAATAAAAAGAAAAAAAAATAATCGCAAAGTATGGTTTAACCGCGAATGTAGGCAAGCACAGGAAGCAAAAAAACAAAGCCTGGAAAAAGATGAGAAACTGGGATTCGGAAGATAACAGGCAAAAGTATAAAGAGGAGAGAAACAAATACACAGAAATGAGGAGGAGGTCAGAGGCAAACCATGAGAAAGGGATAGTGGAGAACTATGAAAAGAATCCAAAAATGTTTTTCAAGTTTGTAAACGGCAAAAGGAAGATAAAAGCCACGATCGTTAAGATTAAAAAGTGGAAACAGAATCATAGAAGAGGATACGGAGATTGCGGAAGAACTAAATAGAAATTTTGCATCAGTATTTACAAAAGAAGGAGAATCCATTGCACCAGAAACCAATGAGATAGGTTACAGAGGAAATGCCGGAAGTAACATTTAACAGACCAGAGCTCATAGACAAAATGAGTAAGGTGGATCCAAACAAAGCCGCTGGACCGGACGGAGTATCAGGCTGGATTATTAAAGAAAATGCTATGGAAACTGAGTATACCGTTATATGACATAATGACCAAATCATTGGACACAGGGATAGTACCTACAGAATGGAAAAGAGCAAACATTATTCCTATATTTAAGGGAGGAAGCAGAGATAAACCACTGAACTATAGACCTGTATCACTATTGAGCATCCTCATGAAGATTCTGGAAGGATTAATAAGGGACAAATGGGTGAAATACCTGGAATCCAAAAGATTAATTACTGACCGACAATTTGGATTCAGAGGTGGCAGATCATGTATAAGCAACTTGTTGAGTTTTTACTCTAGAGTAATAGACACAGTGGACAAGAGGGAAGGATGGGTAGACTGTGCCTACCTAGACTTTAAAAAGGCATTTGACAAAGTTCCACACAAGAGATTGCTGTGGAAATTAAAACATGAGGGAAAAGTAGGAGACAAACTGCTGAAATGGATGGAGAGCTACCTTAGCGGAAGACAGATGAGAAACAACAGTAAGGGGGAAATCGTCAAACTGGACTCAAATTACGAGTGGGGTACCACAAGGATCTGTTCTAGCCCCAATCATGTTTCTAATATTTGTAAATTACTTGCCTGAGGGACTAACAAGCTACATGAGTATGTTTGCGGACGATGCTAAGCTGCTTAAAACGATCAGAACCCAGGAGGATTGCCTTGAGCTCCAAGCAGATTTTGCAAAAGATCCATGAATGGAGCATCAAATGGAATATGGAGTTCAATGCAGGGAAATGTAAGACTCTAGAAATGGGTAAAAGCAAGTACAGACCTAGAAAAGATTATAAACTAGGAAACGAAGTGATTCCCAAAGCAGATAAAGAAAAAGACTTGGGGATAGAATTTAGGGATAACATGTCTCCAGAAAGCCACGTAAATAAGATAGTGAGAGAATCACTGGCATTATTGGCAAATATTAGGATGTCTTTCAATTATCTTAATGAAAACACCATGAAACAAATAATAACGGCAATAATAAGACCCAGGATGGAATATGCATCTGTAGTGTGGTCCCCTCACTTGAAGAAACATATCCACAAAATTGAGAGGGTACACAGAGCAGCTACGAGGATGATCCCAGGTTTGGAAAAATTGGAGTACCAAGAGAGGCTCGAGAGATTGAATCTACCTACACTGGAACAGAGAAGGAAACGAGGACAGCAAATTCAGATATATAAATGTGTTAGAGGTATTGACAAAATTGACCAAGAAAACTTCATAGAGAGGGATGGAGGTGAGAGGACAAGAGGTCACAGCTACAAACTAAAAGTGCTAAATAGTAAATCTGATCTGAAAAGTAAAAGATTTCCTACCAACTCGATTAGTGGGTGGAACAAATTGCCAGCCGAAGTAGTGTCTGCACCATCAGTGCATAGTTTCAAAGCACGGTATGACAAACATATCTTAGAAGGCGGGAATTAACGAGCATGCTCACTCCCGCAAATACAACTAGTGTAAGTACAACTAGTGTAAGTACACACACACACACACACAAACTGACTCAACAATAACACACGGAAAATCAGCTGACGAATCTCGGTATTTCAAATTAACTTGCATTGAAAGTATATTCGTCGTATAAGGCCATCCATGGTTTTGGAGGGTTTTGGAGGTTTATAAATGTGTCTTATACACGCCGGTATATACGGGTCTGACGAGTCTGCCGTCACAGGCCGACAGATACCGAGAGATGCCGACCAGCCGCCACCCGCCACGAGCGCTACATAAACAAAGCGTGTTAGATGCTGACTCGGCACATTTGGGGTACCCGTGTTAGAGCAAAACCGCACTGTCCAAAGCCGCACTACCCGAGGGAGGACTGTATACAGTAAACAACCACGGGGACATCACACACCCCTGTTTCAACCCAACACTCAGGTCAAAGAACTCGCTCTGCTCATTCTCCACACGTACTGCCGCCTTTGCAAGGGTTTAAGAGTCAATATTAACATAACCAAGGTTATGCATTATAGATCGAGACGAGGCAATGTGGAAAAGAGCGGTGAATACCCATGTGCAGTGTGTGGACAGGGTGTGGGCGCTAACTCGATTCGATGTAGCATCTGTCGATGTTGGGTACACCATGGGAGTAAGCGCTGTAGTAGAATGAAAGGACCCCTGCCGAAGGATAAGTCAGAAATGGAGAAATTTGAGTGCGTAGTGTGCAAAGGCGTGCTTGTGTTAAGTGATGATCCTGTGGCTGTGAATTTTGGAAAAGAGTCATTGGAGCTGGTGGACAAGTTTTGTTACCTAGGAGATACCATCTCTGCCGGTGGTGGGGCCGAGGCTGCCACTGTCGCTAGAATTAGATGTGGCTGGGGGAAGTTTAGAGAACTACTGCCAATTCTGACCATGAAAAGAATGCCTCTCCCCCTGAAGGGAAAGGTGTATGCCTCATGTGTTAGAAGTGCAATGACGTATGCCTCAGAAATGTGGGCCGTTAAAGTAGAGGATGTCAACAGAATGGAACGTAATGAGATGAGAATGGTGAGATGGATGTGTGGGGCAGGCATGGGGTAATCGTAATCGTAATAGATTACAATCGATTACAGTTTTCTAAGTAATCGTAATCGTAATCAATAACTTTCTTATATTTGGGGATGTAATCATAATTGATTATTCTCAAAAAGTAATCATAATCATGATTACTCTTACGATTACACCAGTAGCCTACACAGTACCGGTACTTAGTATGTATTAACCCTTGGTTAGCGGCGGCGGACTTAAGTCTGCCTCTAAAAATCAAGACTATGTGGCGGCGGCGGACTTAAGTCTGTGTGCAATTTTGGCGCAATATTGGCTCTGAGAGAGAGACGAGCGACGGGAGGAGCGTAGGTTACCTCATGACCGCTCGCCACGACCGCCGTGGGTCTACTGACATGTACTCCACACTACTCCACCCTCCCTCCCTCGCTACACACGTAATTATGTAACGAAATTACCGTATTTTAGCGATTTTGCCATTCGGTTGCACGATCATTGCAAGACAACCAGTGATCGTAGAAGGATGGTTCTGGTGTCATTGGAAAAGTCAATTTACGCCCTTTCAGGGATACATAATTGTATTACGCTCTGGCTCTTGTTTATGCATGAAAAAGAGCACGGAAACAAGGCCATTTATGGTAAAAAAAAAACGCTGGGCGGCACGGTGAAATATACTCCACCACCCGCTCTTATTGTGTTAAGAAGGGTAGAGAGGATATTTTTCTCTGTGAGTGAGGGAGACAAAAGGCAAAACTGACTGTAGCGAATGCCTTCCCTCAGAGTTGAAAGAGTGACAGGGCCAAAATCAAGGGACGTATGAACCAAAATGCCTGGACACACAGAGTTTGAAGCAATTTAAGTTATTATAGGAAGAGGGAAAGACTGATTATCGGAGAGAGTCCCAGAGCTCATCTGTTGAATAGAAGAAAGACTGAGAATAACGTTTCACTCTTCGTTTGGAGAGTAGGGGTGGGATTGTGTTGCAAGACTGGTGCTATGTGCTCTACGAAGAGGGAGTGGTATACACTGAGAGAGCTCTGAGATTGATAATAGATTGGCTGGTGAATGATGAGACTATTTAATGTGTGCTTAGTTGTGTCAATGGTACCACTATACTGGAGGAGTACATGTATTGTGCCATTGTACAAACGGAAGGGAGACCGGCAGGAGTGTTCAAGTTATAGAGGTACAGTATTTGTTTATTATCAATTGTTGGAAAGCTGTATGGCAGGGTGTTGATAGAGAGGAAAATAAAGGGTACAGAAGGTGCAATAGGAGAAAAGCAGTTCGGTTTTAGGAGGGGAAGAGGGTGTGTGGATCAGATTTTTGCAGTAAGACATCTATGCGAGAAGTATTTAGAGAAGCATAAGGAGTAATTTTGGGCTCTTATGTATTTAGAAAAAGCGTATGATCATGTGGATCGAGAAGCAATGTGGAAGGTGTTAAGGATTTATGAAATTGGAGGAAATTTGTTAGGAGCAGTCAAGTTTTTATGAAGAGAGCAGAGCGTGCGTTAGAGTAGGAGTTGAGTTGAGTGAATGGTTTGAGGTAAACGTAGGTCTGCGACAGGGTTGTGTAATGTCACCGTAGTTGTTTAATATATACCTGTATATATATGGATGGTGAGGTTAGGAAGGCAAAAATAATAACTATGGGTAGAGGATTGGGTTTAGTAGGAAAGAACGGTAGAGGTTGGTGAGTTGAACCAGTTGCTGTTTGTTGATGACACAGCATTGGTGTCGGATTCTGAGGAGACAACTGCAGCGAATAGTCAAAGACTATGGTGTGGTATGTGGGAAGAGGAAGCTGAGGGAGAACATTAAGAACAGTAAAGTGATGGTGTGTAATATAGGTGCTCGTAGGGTGAATGCGGCTGGATGGGGAAATTCTGAAACAAGTGGAGTGTTTTAAATATCTAGGAGGAGTGATAAGCAAGGACGCAGGTGTGCAAATAGAGGTAAAACAGAGAGTATGTGAAGGAAGGAAAGTCTTTGTAGCACTGGGAAGTATGTGGAAGTTGAGAAATATCAAAATTAAAGTTAAAAGTGCAATGTATCAAGGGATAGTTGTACTAACAGTGATGTATGGTGCTGAGACATGGGCTCTGAAGGCACAAGAGAGAAGAAAGCTTGATGTGATGGAGATTAACAGCTTGGGGAGTATATGTGGAGTGACTCATAGAGACAGATCGAGGAATTAAGAGGTACCGGTACGTAGGAGAGTGGGACAGCAGGAACCTTTGTCGGCCAGAGTGGACAGAAGAGTGTTGTGTTTTAATGGACGTATCGAGCAAATGGGAGATGAAAGGCTTACAAAGAGAGTATATGAGTCTGACACAAGGGGGGGTAGACTGGTAGGAAGACCTACGTTTAGATGGAGAGTTTGTGTAGTACAAGTGTTGGAAGATAAAGAGATGACTGTAGAATAAGTAAGAGAAGTGATAATAATTAGGAATGAATGGAGAATGCTTGTGAATAGATGAGTGATAACGCGGTCATTGGGAGAGGGGGTCGGGCGCCTGGCCCAGGGAGCTGGTATATATGAAGGATCATGCCTGGATGTGAGGTGGGCCGGCATTGTTTTTGTGCTCCGCTGCGTGTCTGCCGGCTGAGACCGGAACCTCTCCGGGAGGTCTGGGGCCGTGGGAGTGCTGGAGGCCCTTAGTAATCCTTGTTCTCAGTGTCTTCTCCTGGGCGACCTAGATGTGTTTAAGTTTGTGTTTTGTTTTTTGTTGAGTTGTGTTGTCCCTGTTCGGGCTCTGTCTCAAGTCGGCCACCCCCAGCTATGGGGTATGTGCCTGAGTATATACATACTCATACGTACATACATACACACATACACATTATGATTTGAAATTTTTGATGATGCTCTCTACATTCAGTGAAGTTCGTTAGCTAATATATTTTTTCAGGTCCTATGTTTAACTTCATTAAAATATGAATTTGTATTAAAGTTTTACACTGAAAGGATTCAACCGTCATGTGTCAGGCCACCTCAGAGGAAGAATGATGCCAGATACCAATTCATTATTTACATTATTACATTTCATTACATTTCAAGTAATCATGATTGTAATCATGATTACAAAGCTTGTAATCGTAATCAATTACATTCAGGTCTTCTGTAATCATAATCATAATCATAATCTTAAAATTCGGCTGTAATCGTAATCAATTACACTGCTCATGTAATCGCCCCATCCCTGGTGAATAAATCCCTGCAGGATAGAATAACAAATGATGAGCTGAGGAGATGTTTAGGTATAAAGAGTATTAGCGAGGTGATGCGTACAAGTTGTTGTTGTTGTTGTTCCCTAAGCTGCCTGGCCGAACAGCCCCGGAGTGCAGCTAAAAAAGCACGCAGGGCAGTCGCAGAAAAGGATAGGGAAGCTGAAGACAGTGATAATGACGCCGACCCTGGTCTAGCAACCACCCGCATTCCATTGTCCCGACGCCTTGACCCGGGACACCGCGTGGGTCACCCACAGCCCTCAGCTTCATCTCTCCTTCAGGATGACCAAAGGGCCTCTTCAAGTGGTATTACTAGTGTGCCACAGCCCTCAACACACCGCAGAGCATTATTTGCTGCGGAGAAGCCCTCGGCTCGCCGCAAAAGGAGCCCAACTCCCGAGGACGAGGCTCCCATTGTTGAAGCTCCCGCAGCCTCCCGCGCCCCACACCGCTGACGCCCGGTCACTTCTTCACCCGAATTGTCTCCTGAAGAGGATGCTGACGACCGCAACATTGCCCCAGATGACCTGACGTCGCCTGAGGAGGAGGAGGAAGAGGAAGAGGAAGAGGTAGTCCCGACAAGACGAGCGAGAGGGCGAGGTCGTGGACGCGGTCAGTCTGCCGACGCCGCTGCCCCTGGGCGTGGGCGTGGGCGTGCAGGGCGTCCGCGTGGCCAAGGACGTGTGCCAGGGTGTCCAGGGCGTGTGCCTGCTGCACCTGCACGACCTCGAGCATCAGCATCCGACCTGTTTGTGTAGACAGATGGGGCTGATTTTGAGCCAGATTGACCTGCCTTTGACGAGGTACAGATGGGTTCCGGGGTGTCACCAACATTTCCCTGTGGCCCAGCTGCTACCCCCAATGAAATTTTCTGTGGCTTCTATGACAATGAAGTCATGGAATACCTCGTCGAGGAGACCAAAAACCATCATGAGATCTGTGCCAACTTTCTTGGCAGGAAGACCAGTGCCAAGATGGTGGCATGGAGAGCTGTCACTGTGGCAGAACTATATGTGTTCTTGGCACTCACAATGCTGATGACACTTATCAGGAAGCACGCTCTGGCAGACTACTGGATCACTGGCGACATCATAACGACTCCAGCATTTGGCAAGTACATGTCCAGGGACAGGTACTTCGACATCCTCTCCTATCTCCACCTGACAAACAACATGGCAGTCCACCTTCCCGACTCATTATGGAAGATCAGGAAGCTGTATGACATGATACGTCATCGGTTCACCACCTACCTGATTCCTTTCCAGAAGATGTGCCTCGACGAGTCTCTGGTCCTGTTCCGTGGTAGGCTGCACTTCCGACAGTATATCCCGTCCAAGAGACACCGCTTCGGCATCAAGCTCTTCGTCCTCTGCGACTGTTTGACGGGGTATGTGCTGGACTTTATAGTCTACAGCGGCAAGGCTGGAGAAATTGTGACTGACCCCTCATTGGTTTTGGTGGTGCTGTAGTGAAGAAGATGATGGAGAGGCACTTCAATAAAAACCACATCCTCTACACAGATAATTACTACACGTCGCCTCTCCTGACCAAGTACCTCCATGACCGCAAGACCGGAACTGTCGGCACAGTCAAGGGCAAGAGGAAGGGCATGCCAGGCTACCCAACCAAGACGAAGAAGGCGGACATCTTCCACAAGAAGAGTGGCCCCATCCTCTCCATCCACTGGCATGACCAGCGCAAGGTCAACCTCCTCACCACATGCCACAAGGCCGAGATGATCGCCACAGGGAAGGTGGACCGAAGAACCAAGAACCCCGTCCAGAAACCAGCTGCTGTCCTGGATTACAACCTCAACATGCGCCTCGTTGACAAGTCCGACATGCAGATGGGCTTCATCGACTGCCTGCGGACATCTTGCAGGTGGTACAAGAAGTTTATCCTGCATACGGTAGATATGTCGGTCCTCAATGCCTACAACATCTACCGTCTGAGGACTCCAGGAGCCAAGAAGTACAAGTCCCTGCGGAAGTTCCACAAGCAGGTGATACTTGAGCTCCTGGCTAAACATGCGGGTACACCAGGGAGGCCACTACAAGGACCAGGCCAGCTGGACAGAACGGGGTGTGCTGAATTTTTCAGGAAGCACCAGCTCAACGCCCTTCCTTTCAAAGCACCAGGTAGTAACGCTAGGAGTCAGAAGAGGTGCCATGTGTGCAGCCACACAACTCGCAGACCCCGCAAACTCACAAAAACCACTTGGGAATGCCTCGAGTGTCAAGTTGGACTGTGTGCTGGCACCTGCTTCAACGACTTCCATACTCTAATAAACTTTTGAAGTGGAAGTGACAACAGTGAAAGTGACACTCAAATGTAGGCTAAGAATAATAATATAACTAAGTATAAGTGAAAAGGACACATATAAGTAATAAGAAGTGCCTTCAATAACAATATGAACAAGTGAAAGTGACACTTAAATATATATTTCTAACAATAAATAAGTGAAAATGACACTTAATAAGCCTAGGCCAGTCAAAGTGACAGTATAATAATAATAAAACTAAGTATAAGTGAAAGAGACACACAAGTAATAATAAGTGCCTTCATAACAATATGAACAAGTGACAGTGACACTATATATATTATTAGCTTGCCTAACAATACATAAAAGGGGAAATGACACTATCAATTATCAAAGTCCAGTGAAAGTGACACTAATAATCATAATAATAATAATAAAACGAAGTAATAAGTGACAGAGACACAAATAAGTTCATTTTACAAACATTTTATGAATGGAGGATGCCTTTAGGCACATGGACCTTTTTGTTTTATCTGTATTTTTCCTTCCTCCGTTCATTGTCTCTTAAAAAAAAAAAAAAAAAATTTTTTTTAAATAACTTTATTGAGTGAAAATAACATAATAACTATAATAAATGACATAATAACCATTAAAACACTATCAAATCGCTTCCCGGCATAATTGCGGGTGGAGCGACGAGTGCAACTGGGCGTCGTAGCCGAGGCCGCGGTTGAGTGTTCGGACGCGCCGAGGTAAATACGCGGCAAAAGTTACCTCTACTTCCATCACCATCACTCCGGAACCAGTTGAGCTAGAGAGCTCTACTCAACTCCATTCTACGCAGCAAGGTAAGGCGCCCATTTCTATATATGTTTGATTAATGTAGGAAATATATTAAGCGAGATTAGCCTTAGTTTACTTTTGTTGATATTCGGCCAGATCGCCCGGATACGAGCTCCGTCCTTTGGAGAGCCTGCCCGGGCCAGGAGGGTTAATGGTATGGGGTGCTGTATTACAACCCGTGCAGGTGTCGACGACGGAGTCATCCAGTCTCTTCTGATAGCTCAGAAGAGCTGGATGGTGTCCGCATCTCAGCCTGACCAGGTGGACTCTGTCCTCGCGAGGAAGGGAGGATTCAGAAGGATGGATTTCGGGAGGTCGTGCTTGCAGCTGTGTGTTGTCTATGAGTGAGTGGATGGAACGGCGAGTGATATGAGTATGGATGTGCTTCCGGAAGTTGGTTTGGGGTGGGCAGGGAGGGAAAGAAGATTTTTTTTTTTTTTTTTTTTTTTTTTTTATATATTCCAACTACTCCCTCTCGGGCATAGGCTTAGAGCCTGTACATTCCACCGCTCAACACGGCGAAGCCCGCGAGGTCTTGCTCCAGTCTGGGGAGTGAGACATGCGAAGCATCCATCATGGCTCGAAGCAGCTCCATCTCTGAAGCGGCCGGTTGCTTCGCTCAAGTGCTTCACCGTCTCACCCTCCAGACTCAGACCCTCACTCTCAGAATGCCACCTATTGAGCAGTGAACTCACGAGGCATTGTTCCCCTGTAACATATTTTGAATATGGGAATATTCATACAGTGTTATTTAATCAGGGAACAATGAGGGTATTTTTTTGGCATTTCGGTGGGCTTTGTGGTAATGCACTGATACTAGGTACAGCACAAATTCAATCCCAATAATATCTTCCCATTGACATATTGGGATTTGAACCTGGGTCCATTGGATTACCAATCCAGTGGCATGACCACTCCACCACACCTCCCCTAGTGTGTGATAGCGTGTGCTGGGTGTTCTTTTGATATTTCTTGGTGTCTGTGGGTGTGTTGCCATGTAGTGTAGTGGGTGGTGATGATTCGTGGAGGCTGCTGCCAGGAATTGTGTGCCTCTCATGTCTAGATGATCTTTGACTTTGAGGACTTTGGTTTCTTGATGTAGGTGCTCTGTGGGTGTCGTAGCTGTGCATCCTGTGATGATTTTCAGGGCTCTATTTTGAATAGTCTGTAAGGTCTTATGCTGTGTTTCAGCTAGGTTAGAAGCCCAGGCCGAGCTTTCGTATTCCATAACTGATCGTATGTATTGTTTGTAGACTGTGGTGGTGGTTTCTTTGTTGTGTCCAAATTTCGTGTGGGCAAGTGATCTGAGGGCGTTTAGTCTGGGTGTCAGTTTCTTTTTCGTGTTTGTGGTGTGCTGTTTGAATGTCATTTGGGTGTCGTATGTTACTCCTAAGATTTTGGGTGTGTGTGTGTGTGTTAGGGGTGTGTTGTTTATGTTGAGTCCCGGGACGTGATCGTGCTCTCCTGTCCAGCTTGTGAGGAGGGTTGCAGTGGATTTAGCTGGGGCTAAATTGAGTCTGTTTGTAGTGCACCATTCATGTAATGTGTCTAGATAGTCTTGAAGGAGTCTTGTTGCTGTGTCTGGGTTTTGGTGCGTGCTTGTGAGTGTTATGTCGTCTGCGTAGGAGGCTATGGTTATTTGGGGTGAATTTGGTGTATTTATATCATGCATGTACAGATTGAAGAGTGCGGGCGACAGGACGGATCCTTGCAGGACTCCGTTTGGGAAATTTCTAATGCTAGATGACTGACCGGCAAAAGATACGTGTGCACATCTGCCTGCTAAGAAGTTGGCCAGCCATCTTTTTGTGTTGTTGTGAATGTTTGTGTTGTAGATTTTGTTTGTTAGGTTGTGGCGGGGGATGGCATCGAAGGTTTTACTAATGTCGAGTGTGGCAAGTACTGATATGTGTGGTGGTCTAGCTGAGTTGATGCCGTCAAAAGCTCTTTGTGTAAGGTCTGTAAGAAGAGTGTTTGTGGAGTGCAATGGCTTGAAGCCGTGTTGTGTTGGAGAAAGGGGTAAGTCAGGTGTCATCAGTTGTAGTACAAGGCACTCTATGACTTTGGAGGGGGTGCAAAGGAGTGTGATAGGGCGGTGTGAGGAGGGTAGCGTGGGATCTTTGTTAGGTTTGGGGAATGTGATGATGATACCATGCTTCCAGATGTCTGGTATTGTGTTGTGTGAGTAGCTGTAGTTTGATATGTTAGTGAGTGCTTGTATGCCTTGTGGTCCCAGGTGTCTGAGGTGAATGTTGCTTATGTTGTCTAGGCCACAGGCGGGTGAGAGCTTGAGATTGTTGATGATATGCTTTGTCTGGTTGTTGGTGAAGGGTGTATAGTCAGGGTCTGTGGGGAATTGTCTTTTTCGTCGGATGACACGTCGGTCGTCTTTGTGGGGTTTTAGGTGACTGACATGAGAGAAGTGATTGATGAGAGTGTTTGCTTGTTGTTTACGTGAAGGAGTAGAGTCTGTTGTTGTACAAGTAGACTGGGATGGTATGGACATATGGAGAGAAAGGATGAACAAAATTGGGTGAAAAAATGCAGGTCTGTGATTGTGGAGGGAGCTGCACCAAGGGGTGGACCGAGGAAGACCTGGGATCGGACTATACGTGCCGATCTCAAATTTAAAAACTTGACAAGTGAAGCAGCCCTTAACAGGGTTGCCTGGAACGCCGCCATTAGGACAAGAGACTGAAACTGCACGTATGTGTGGAGCACTCAGTCTTAAAATGTTATGTATGTATCATGGTTAAATATGAAAGAAATATATAACAGCAAATTAATTATATGCACAAGACCTCTTCAACCAGAGGTCATAAAAATTGTCAAAACTGCAAAGTTTTTACAATATACACCTCTTTTGTCAAGTAAAAAAATAATGTCATTCATCATTAAGATTGTAAGGCCTTTTTCTGAGCCCACGAAAATATCATGGGGTGTACACAAATTATTATTTAGTGAAACACAAGGGACCTCCTTTTCTGGGTACCCTAAATGTATAACATGGGACTTCTTTTATGGATACATATCCTGTTTTTCTTTTTCTTTTGTTCACACATCAGTTATTGTTGTTGTTGTTGTTCCCTAAGCTGCCTGGCCGAACAGCCCCGAGTCCCCGAGGAAGGCCATGGCCACGGTCGGGCTTTCCCACAGAGCTCTCAAGGAGTGTAGATTGTGTTGTTGGCGTAAGTGGTTGTGTGAAATGCAGTCTTCTATGACATGTTTAATGGTATTGGGTGCTGTGTTACAACCTGGGCAGGTGTCGACATCCAGTCTCTTCTGATAGCTCAGAAGAGATGGATGGTGTCCGCATCTCAGCCTGGCCAGGTGGACTCTGTCCTCGCGAGGAAGGGAGGATTCAGAAGGATGGATTTCGGGAGGTCGTGCCTGCAGTTGCATGTTGTCTATCACACATCACTTGATCTAGGGGTATCACACTGGACTACATACATACAGTACATACATACATAACATTTTAAGACCGAGTGCTCCACACATACGTGCAGTTTCAGTCTCTTGTCCTAATGGCAGCGTTCCAGGCAACCCTGTTAAGGGCTGGGGGGTATCACACTGGACTCTTAACCCATGGGATCCGGGGGGCCTCATATGAATTTTGGTAAAATCAACTTCATAATTCAGTAGCTACTGATTGAGACCACCTAGAGCAGTCAATGTTTTTCAAATTGTAGAACTTTTTGTTGTCTGTAGAATGCTGTAGAGATGACGTCGCTAAAACGCGTGGTTGCCGAGTTCTGATGATTATAGCGTCGATTTTTAGCCGACCATTTTGCCTCATATGAGGCCTCCCGGATTCCGAGGGTTAATGGGGTATTTTCTTAGGGGTATATGGGTTTTTTCTTTTGTTCACACCTCAGTTGATCTGGGCTCTTATTTTTTAATGGGGTATTTTAGAGTCTTACTCTGACAGGCTGTCCTATCTCCTATTCTTCATTATCACACGCACCAGCCACTCTTCCACACCAAGTTTCCTCATAGCCCACTGAGATGTTGTACAGTGGGCTATGAGGAAACTTGGTGTGGAAGAGTGGCTGGTGCGTGTGATAATGAAGATGTATGAGGATTCGCGAAGTTCGGTGAGGGTGAAGGGTGTACTGAGTGATGAGTTCGCAGTCCGTGTTGGAGTCCATCAGGGTTCAGTGTTAAGCCCCCTCCTCTTTATTATGGTCTTGGAGGCGCTGTCTAGAGTTTTTAGAGGCGGACTCCCGTTGGAACTGTTTTATGCAGACGATTTAGTCCTAATAGCTGACAGTATGCAGGATGCTGAGGCCAAATTCAGAAAGTGGAGAGAGGGCATGGTGAGCAAGGGTTTAAGAGTCAATATTAACAAAACCAAGGTTATGCATTGTAGTTTGAGACGAGGCAATGTGGAAAAGAGCGGTGCATACCCATGTGCAGTGTGGAAAGGGAGTGGGCGTTAACTCAATTCAATGTAGCATCTGTCGATGTTGGGTACACCATGGGAGTAAGTGCTGTAGTAGAATAAAGGGGCCCCTGCCGAAGGATAAGTCAGAAATAGAGAAATTTGAGTGCGTAGTGTGCAAAGGCGAGCTTGTGTTAAGTGATGATCCTGTGGCTGTAAATTTTGGAAATGAGTCTTTGGAGCTGGTGAACAAGTTTTGTTACCTAGGAGATACCATCTCTGCCGGTGGTGGGGCCGAGGCTGCCACTGTTGCTAGAATTAGTGTGGCTGGGGGAAGTTCAGAGAATTGATGCCAATCCTGACCATGAAAGAAAATGCCTCTCCCCCTGAAGGGAAAGGTGTATGCCTCATGTGTTAGAAGTGCAATGACGTATGCCTCAGAAACATGGGCCGTTAAAGTAGAGGATGTCAACAGAATGGAGCGTAATGAGATGAGAATGGTGAGATGGATGTGTGGGGCCAGGCTACAGGATAATAACAAATGTTGAGCTGAGGAGACGTTTAGGTATAAAGAGTATTAGCGAGGTGATGCGTACAAGTAGACTGGGATGGTATGGACATGTGGAGAGAATGGATGAACAAAATTGGGTGAAAAATGCAGGTCTGTGATTGTGGAGGGAGCTGCACCAAGGGGTGGACCGAGGAAGACCTGGGATCGGACTATACGCGCCGATCTCAAATCCAAGAACTTGACAAGTGAAGCAGCCCTTAACAGGGTTGCCTGGAACGCCGACATTAGGACAAGAGACTGAAACTGCACTTATGTGTGGAACACTCAGTCTTAAAATTTTATGTATGTATGTATGTATGTATTCTCTTTCTAATTTTTATAAATTATCTCAACTGTACCTCAATTCCCATCCATTCATTCGCAGACGACTCAACCTTACACTACTCCATTAGTTTTTCAGAACGCCCCAGCCAGCAATCCCTCAATGACAAACGTAATGAAACCATAGAACTCTTAAATTCTGATCTAAATACTATCTCCAATTGGGGCAGAGAAAACCTTGTTACCTTTAATGCTTCCAAAACCCAATTTCTCCATCTATCTACCCGTCAGGATCTCCCAGCAGACTATCCCTTATTCTTCAACAATACAATAATCAATCCTTCATCTTCTCTCAATGTTCTTGGTGTCTCTTTTTCTTCTGCTCTCAGTTGGAAGGACCATATTACCAGTCTTGCTAAGGCAGCCTCCCAGAAGCTGGGTGTGCTCAACCGCCTTAGGGGGTTCTTTTCCCCTGCACAGCTTCTTGCTCTGTACAGGGGCATAGTGCGTCCTTGTATTGAGTATTGTTCACATGTGTGGGGAGGGTCCTCTCACACCGCTCTCCTAGACAAAGTTGAAAGGAAGGCCTTTCGTATCATTAACTCCCGTCCACTCACTAACTCTCTGCAATCTCTTTCTGTTCGCCGCAATGTTGCATCTCTCTCGCTATTCTATCGCTACTATAATAATCAGTGTTCCTCAGAGCTTTCCGAGTGTATACCACCTCCTTTACGTAGGGCACGTGGTACCCGTCTTGCAACTCAATCCCACCCCTACTCTGTGCAACTCTCCAACCCAAGAGTGAAACGTTACTCCCAAACTTTCTTCTACTCAACAGCTGAGCTCTGGAACTCTCTCCCAGAATCAGTCTTTCCCTCTTCCTATGACTTAAATTGCTTCAAACTCCGTGTGTCCAGGCATTTTGGCTCGAACATCTCTTGATTTTGGCCCTGTCACTCTTTCAACTATGGGGGAGGCACTCGCTATAGGCAGTTCTGCCTTTTGCCTCCCTCAATCACATAGACAAAAAAATAAATAAATAAATATATATATATTTATTGTATGTCTTTATGGTGTTCGTTATTTTTTGTTTACTTTACAGCAAGAAGACTGGTCTTATTGATGTAAGTTACGGCGTGAATAGCATGGGTTATCATAAACATAAACACATACAGTAGCCTAGGCAATCAATACAAAAGTTATTTACAAACATAGTGGCATCGGATACAAACAGAACATATGTGTGTACAGTATATGAATGCGGCAACTTGATTCTAATTTGGTGGGTAGCGTGCGGTGGTAAGGCATAGTTATTTTCATCTATGTATATGTAGAGGTCTGATGGAGGAGGGGCCAATCGGACGTATTACAATATACAGTATACATATATATACCGGTATATATATATATATATATATATATATATATATATATATATATATATATATATATATATATACAGTCCATCCTCCTATAACACGACTATATGGGCGGCAGAGCCCCTCGCGCTGTAGGAATTCGCGCTGTAAAAATAACACTTTATATGGAAATAATTCTATATGGGTCTGAGCCCCACAATTTTGCCCCTTTTTTTCCGGATTTCTTGCTAAACAAACCCCTATATTACCTACCAGATACCATCAAACCATTAACAAATATAAAAAACATCACTTACCTTAAAACTAATGAAGAAAAATGGGTCGATCCGACCCTTGCACTATATGGAATTCGCGCTATGCGATCGCGTATACATACGGCGGCAATGCGGCGGTAAATAATAGTGATCGATCGGTCCTAGGAAAGATCTAGAATATATTAGTTCCTAGAATATATCAAAATGTATGATTATATAATAGAGAAATTAGTTAAAAAAAAAAAAAAATCTACAATATCATGGCTACAATTAACTGAATAGATGTACTATTTATCGGGACCGCCCCTCGTGTTGTAGGAGGATCGTGTTGTAGGAATATATATATATATATATATATATGTTAGTATAGCCAGGTAATAGATTCTCTTTTAAACAGACGAGGTTAAAAGCAATAGCAGTTTCAGCATTCAGGATTTTATTGTTACAGCTTTCAATAGTTCTAACAATTTTCCTCTGGGGTTCAGAGATGAGGTACAAAAGGTTAGCAAAATTCATGGTGGATCCAACGTTTCACAAGTAAACATCTTGCATCTTCAGGGAAAGGAGAGGTATTGATTAGAATAGGGACAAAGCATCATATTTATACAAAATTCGAGGATCAAGTAGAGGGAGGTGGGCGGAGCTACTGGGTGTGTGGTGGCTGGTTCATTGGTGGAAGGCAGTCTATTCGCGAGACGGGCACTAAATCTTATCGGTGGTTGGTTGTTAGCTGTGGGTGGCTGTGATTGGTTGGTGTTGTCAGTTGTGTGCTGAGCGTGGAAGCGTAAGGGAGGGGGGCGCAGGGCGAGAGGAGGTGCCGCATGCCTGTAGCGCTTGCCTGAAGGAAGAATTTGAAGGTCTTGTGTTTGGTTGTTGATGCTGGGGTTGAGTGTTTGGATGTATAGAGCTTCTAAAATAGCTAGTCTTCTGGGGTCTGATTCTTTGTCGAGTATGGTGGTTTGTTTGTCTAGGTCGGCGCGAGTTAGGGCAAGATGGTGGGGGCTTGATAGTGATCTTTTATAACGCCAGATTGAAGGTGGAGGGTACGTCGACGGGAAAGGCGAGTCTGTGTCATGCCAACATAGGATAGGGGTCCACAGTCCCCAGAGGTGCAAATATGCTGGTATATCACATGGTCGTCTTTCGGTTGGTTGGTGGAAATGGGGCGGTTACGGAGGACAAGGTTGGAGGTCTTAGGAGATTTGTAGTAAATAATGAGTTTGATTTTATTGTCAGGGTTGGTGGGGAGGACGTTTTTGTTAATTATTTCTTTTATAATGGATTCGTCTGTTGTGTGGTTGGAAGACATGTAGTTTCTGTAGAAAAATGTAATGTCATTGGCCGGGTTGGTGCTAGGGGGGTCTTGTTGTACCATTTTTCTAGGTGGTGGTTGATGGCATTGGTGACATCAGTGTTGGAATACCCTTGTTGACTAGGACCTGGGTGAGCCTTTCCAGTTCATTGTGTGTGTCATTCCAGGTGGTGCAATGGGTGAGGGCTTTCCTGACATAGGCGGCGATGGTGGACTGTAGGTATCGTTTAGGGCATTCACTTTCCCCATTAAGACATTGGCCATTGTTAGTAGATTTGGTGTACACGGTAGTTTTGAAGCCGTGGTCGTGGAGGGAGACAAGGAGGTCGAGGAAGGGTAGATGTCCATCGGTGGTTTCTTCGTATGTGAAGTTGAGTCCGGAGGCGGCCATGAAGCGCTGCTGGAGGTCCCTGAGTTCGCCCTGGTCCTTCACCCGCACGAAGATATCATCGATGTACCTGCAGTAGACAGTGGGCCGGTGGGCAGCCAGGAGTTCCTCTTCGATAGTTCCCATGAAGAAATTGGCAAACAGGACCCCCAGGGGGCTTCCCATCGCTACACCGTCGATTTGCTGGTACATATTCCTGCGGAGGCAGAGGAAAGGGGACTCCTTTGTACATAGTTCCAAGAGCGTCTTCAGGGCCTTCTCCGGGATGTCCAGGGGGGGCGTATTAGGGCAGTGGTAAACTCGACGTAGGATAAAATCTATGGTCTTGTCAACGGGCACGTTGGTAAACAAACTCTCTACGTCAAGGGAGGCGATGATGTGGTCGTTAGCTGGGGGGGCATCTCGTAGAATTTCTAGGAAGTCATAAGCAGAGTTGAGGTTGTATTGCCGAGGAACAAAAGGGGTGAGGAGTTTGTTCAGGGCCTTGGCGGTCTGGTAGGTAGCAGTAGGGATCTGTGATATGATGGGGTGGAGGGGGTTCCCGGGTTTGTGGGTTTTTATAGTACCGTAAGCATAACCTGGGGTGAACTCGCCGATGAGTTTCTTCAGGTGTACGCCACCGGCTTTGGCGTTGATAGCAGTGATGGTGGTGTTGGCTTTCCTTTTTATTTCGTCAGTAGGGTTGCGAGTGATCCTTTTGAATTTGTTCTTATCACTTAGAATGTCGTCCATTTTCCGTAGGTATTCTTCTTTTCCGTGTATCACAAGGCAGGAGGCCTTATCAGCTCGTCGGATGATGATGTTGGGGTTCTCTTTTAGTTGTTTAGCGGTTTTGAAGTGGTGTTTGTTGAGGAGCTTGCTTTGGTGGGATCCCCTGGTTTTGGCGGCTTCTGCTAGTAGGGTGGGTTGTAGGGCTGGGGTGGTGGTGATCTTGCCGTCTTTCTGGAGTCGTAGGATGTCATCCAGTAGGACTTCAATTTCAAGGCGTTTTCGGTGGGGTCCCGGCTTGGAAATGTAGTGGCAATTTAAGCCTTTGTTCAGGAGGTCTTCTTGGTCCGGCGTTAGGGTGGTGTTGGTGAGGTTAATATATCCTTTTGTTGGCTTGGGAAGTTTTATGTTTCCACCGTATAGACGGGAGAGTTTTTGGATGGTAGTGTTCTCTGTTTGTCGTCTGTGTTGTTCGTTGAGTTGTTGGAGTTTTTGGTTGATTTCTGTTTTGATGTGGTTAGGGGTGGTTTCTTCTTCATCCAATTTCTGTAGCAGGGCGTCACGTTCATATCGGAGATTGGTGGTGGTCTCTCGTTTCTCAGCAAATTCTTCTCGTATCAGTTCTTCACGAAACTGGCGGGTGCTAGTACGATGTCTGGCATTCTCGTTGTGGAGTTTTATGTTAGTATAGCCAGGTAATAGATTCTCTTTTAAACAGACGAGGTTAAAAGCAATAGCAGTTTCAGCATTCAGGATTTTATTGTTACAGCTTTCAATAGTTCTAACAATTTTCCTCTGGGGTTCAGAGATGAGGTACAAAAGGTTAGCAAAATTCATGGTGGATCCAACGTTTCACAAGTAAACATCTTGCATCTTCAGGGAAAGGAGAGGTAATGATTAGAATAGGGACAAAGCATCATATTTATAAAAAATTCGAGGATCAAGTAGAGGGAGGTGGGCGGAGCTACTGGGTGTGTGGTGGCTGTTCATTGGTGGAAGGCAGTCTATTCGCGAGACGGGCACTAAATCTTATCGGTGGTTGGTTGTTGGCTGTGGGTGGCTGTGATTGGTTGGTGTTGTCAGTTGTGTGCTGAGCGTGGAAGCATAAGGGAGGGGGGCGCGGGGCGAGAGGAGGGGGGGGGGGGGCAGCATGCCTGTAGCGCTTGCCTGAAGGAAGAATTTGAAGGTCTTGTACTTACACTAGTTGTACTTACACTAGTTGTATTTGCGGGAGTGAGCATGCTCGTTAATTCCCGCCTCCTAAGATATGTTTGTCATACCGTGCTTTGAAACTATGCACTGATGGTGCAGACACTACTTCGGCTGGCAATTTGTTCCACCCACTAATCGAGTTGGTAGGAAATCTTTTACTTTTCAGATCAGATTTACTATTAAGCACTTTTAGTTTGTAGCTGTGACCTCTTGTTCTCTCACCTCCATCCCTCTCTATGAAGTTTTCTTGGTCGATTTTGTCAATACCTCTAACACATTTATATATCTGAATTTGCTGTCCTCATTTCCTTCTCTGTTCCAGTGTAGGTAGATTCAATCTCTCGAGCCTCTCTTGGTACTCCTAATTTTCCAAACCTGGGATCATCCTCGTAGCTGCTCTGTGTACCCTCTCAATTTTGTGGATATGTTTCTTCATGTGAGGGGACCACACTACAGATGCATATTCCATCCTGGGTCTTATTATTGCAGTTATTATTTGTTTCATGGTGTTTTCATTAAGATAATTGAAAGACATCCTGATATTTGCCAATAGTGCTAGTGATTCTCTCACTATCTTATTTACGTGGCTTTCTGGAGACATGTTATCCTTAAATTCTATCCCCAAGTTTTCTTTTTCTGCTTTGGGAATCACTTCGTTTCCTAGTTTATAATCTTTTCTAGGTCTGTACTTGCTTTTACCCATTTCTAGAGTCTTACATTTCCCTGCATTGAACTCCATATTCCATTTGATGCTCCATTCATGGATCTTTTGCAAATCTGCTTGGAGCTCAAGGCAATCCTCCTGGGTTCTGATCGTTTTAAGCAGCTTAGCATCGTCCGCAAACACGCTCATGTAGCTTGTTAGTCCCTCAGGTAAGTCATTTACAAATATTAGAAACATGATTGGGGCTAGGACAGATCCTTGTGGTACCCCACTCGTAATTTGAGTCCAGTTTGACGATTTCCCCCTTACTGTTGTTCTCATCTGTCTTCCGCTAAGGTAGCTCTCCATCCATTTCAGCAGTTTGTCTCCTACTTTTCCCTCATGTTTTAATTTCCACAGCAATCTCTTGTGTGGAACTTTGTCAAATGCCTTTTTAAAGTCTAGGTAGGCACAGTCTACCCATCCTTCCCTCTTGTCCACTGTGGTTCTTACTCTAGAGTAAAAACTCAACAAGTTGCTTACACATGATCTGCCACCTCTGAATCCAAATTGTCGGTCAGTAATTAATCTTTTGGATTCCAGGTAGTTCCACCCATTTGTCCCTTATTAATCCTTCCAGAATCTTCATGAGGATGCTCAATAGTGATACAGGTCTATAGTTCAGTGGTTTATCTCTGCTTCCTCCCTTAAATATAGGAATAATGTTTGCTCTTTTCCATTCTGTAGGTACTATCCCTGTGTCCAATGATTTTGGTCATTATGTCATATAACGGTATACTCAGTTCCTTAGCATTTTCTTTAATAATCCAGCCTGATACTCCGTCCGGTCCAGCGGCTTTGTTTGGATCCACCTTACTCATTTTGTCTATGAGCTCTGGTCTGTTAAATGTGACTTCCGGCATTTCCTCTGTACCTATCTCATTGGTTTCTGGTGCAATGAATTCTCCTTCTTTTGTAAATACTGATGCAAAATTTCTATTTAGTTCTTCCGCAATCTCTGTATCCTCTTCTATGATTCTGTTTCCACTTTTAATCTTTACGATCGTGGCTTTTATCTTCCTTTTGCCGTTTACAAACTTGAAAAACATTTTTGGATTCTTTTCATAGTTCTCCACTATCCCTTTCTCATGGTTTGCCTCTGACCTCCTCCTCATTTCTGTGTATTTGTGTTTGGTTGTTGATGCTGGGGTTGAGTGTTTGGATGTATAGAGCTTCTAAAATAGCTAGTCTTCTTGGGTCTGATTCTTTGTCGAGTATGGTGGTTTGTTTGTCTAGGTCGGCGCGAGTTAGGGCAAGATGGTGGGGGGCTTGATAGTGATCCTTTATAGCGCCAGATTGAAGGTGGAGGGTTAGTCGACGAGAAAGGCGAGTCTGTGTCATTCCAACATAGGATAGGAGTCCACAGTCCCCAGAGGTGCAAATATGCTGGTATATCACATGGTCGTCTTTCGGTTGGTTGGTGGAAATGGGGCGGTTACGGAGGACAAGGTTGGAGGTCTTAGGAGATTTGTAGTAAATAATGAGTTTGATTTTATTGTCAGGGTTGGTGGGGAGGACGTTTTTGTTAATTATTTCTTTCATAATGGATTCGTCTGTTGTGTGGTCGGAAGACATGTAGTTTCTGTAGAAAAATGTAATGTCATTGGCCGGGTTGGTGCTAGGGGGGTCTTGTTTGTACCATTTTTTCTAGGGTGGTGATGGCATTGGTGACGTCAGTGTTGGAATACCCATTGTTGACTAGAACCTGGGTGAGCCTTTCCAGTTCATTGTGTGTGTCATTCCAGGTGGTGCAATGGGTGAGGGCTTTCTTGACATAGGCGGCGATGGTGGACTGTAGGTATCGTTTAGGGCATTCACTTTCCCCATTAAGACATTGGCCATTTTAAGGTTTGGTGTACACGGTAGTTTTGAAGCCGTGGTCGTGGAGGGAGACAAGGAGGTCGAGGAAGGGTAGATGTCCATCGGTGGTTTCTTCGTATGTGAAGATGAGTCCGGAGGCGGCCATGAAGCGCTGCTGGAGGTCCCTGAGTTCACCCTGGTCCTTCACCCGCACAAAGATATCATCGATGTACCTGCAGTAGACAGTGGGCCGGTGGGAAGCCAGGAGTTCCTCTTCGATAGTTCCCATGAAGAAATTGGCGAACAGGACCCCCAGGGGGCTTCCCATCGCTACACCGTCGATTTGCTGGTACATATTCCCGCGGGGGCAGAGGAAAGGGGACTCCTTTGTACATAGTTCCAAGAGCGTCTTCAGGGCCTTCTCCGGGATGTCCAGGGGGGGCGTATTAGGGCAGTGGTAAACTCGACGTAGGATAAAATCCCTATTCTAATCATTATCTCTCCTTTCCCTGAAGATGCAAGATGTTTACTTGTGAAACGTTGGATCCACCATGAATTTTGCTAACCTTTTGTACCTCATCTCTGAACCCCAGAGGAAAATTGTTAGAACTATTGAAAGCTGTAACAATAAAATCCTGAATGCTGAAACTGCTATTGCTTTTAACCTCTTCTGTTTAAAAGAGAATATATATATACAGTATATATACTGTATATATCAGGGAATATATGTTCTTAATACTGTGAGGAAAAATGTAGTCCTCACTGAAAATACAAGATATGTAGGAGACCAACAAAATTATGTAGGATATCTATCTCAGGGAATATACAGTAGCCTATGTTCTCACTAATTTGAGGATTTTTTTTTCTTTTTTTGGTCCTACAGTTATTACAGTGTATCGCTGAAGAGGGAGGGATATGAGTGGAAGCTGCCTATACTGCTGTTTGCGGATGATACAGTTCTGATGAGCGATAATGAATGGAAGTTGCAGGGTCTGGTAATTGAGTTTGGAACAGTGTGCGACAAACAGAATTTGAAGGTAAATGCGGGGAAGAGCAAGGTTATGGTCTTCGAAAGGGGTGAAGTCACAGAGTGTGAGGTGAAGTTGAACGGTCAGGCTATGGAGATCGTCAGCTCTTTTAAGTATCTGGGCAGTGTGTTGAGTAAAGATGGGACTATGGATGAAGAAGTGCGGGAGAGGGTGCAACAGGGTAAGAGGGTTGTAGTAACGTTGAAAGCAGTAACAAGAAATAGGGTGGTCAGTATGGAAGTGAAAAAGTCCTTGCATGACAGTGTGGTAATCCCGACACTAACTTAGGGAAGAGAAGCATGGACGTTTGGGAAGAGACTCAGACCAAGAGTGAGAGCGGTGGAAATGAGTTACTTGAGAAGTGCGTGCGGAGTTACATGGAGGGATAGACAGACGAATGAGGAAGTAAGAGGGTGTGGAGGTAGATGTGCTGGAAAGTGTGAAAAGGAACAAGTTGAGATGGTTTGGCCATATGGAAAGCGAGAGAATGACCACAAGGATCCGTCCTATCGCCCGCACTCTTCAATCTGTACATTTACGATATAACTACAGTAAACCCTCGCTATCTCGGACCTCTAAAAGTCGGAAACCCGCACTTTTTGGACTGGCATCGGCCTCTCGGAATTTGCCCTTAGATCTCGGAAAATTCCGAGATGTAAGGGGAAAACTCCGAGGGCCCACATGGTCTGTCGGACAGGTGTCCATATATCTCGGAAAATTCCGAGATCTAAGGGCAAATTCCGAGAGAGTGGAGAAGGACAGTGAAATGGAGAAGGAAAGTTATATTTATATTTATATGTCTGCTGTATACTGTACAGGTACTGTAATTTATCTTGAATCTACGTTGTTAGTGATAGGGAAGTCTCCGTTTTCTCTGCTGGCTCGGACTCCCTAATTCAGACATTTTCCTCTCTTAAGTCGGACATAAGTCGGACCTCGGACATCTCGGAAAATCGGACATTTCGGACTGGGTCTCCCCCCAATTAGTCCGAGATAGCGAGGGTTTACTGTACACCCAATACGCCCCAAATAAACTTAGCCTCCTATGCAGATGACATAACACTCACATGCACACACCATGACCCAAAAAAAGCAACAGATCTCCTTCAACCCTATCTCAACACACTACATGGCTGGTGCACTACAAACAGACTTAATCTAGCCCCAGCCAAATTCACCGCAACCCTGCTCACAAGCTGGACAGAACACGAATACATCCCTCAACTCACCATAAACAACACACATACACACACCCAAAATCCTAGGCGTAACATATGATACTCATATGATCAAACAGCACACACCACAACATTAAAAAGAAACTGACACCCAGACTTAACGCCTCATGTCACTTGCTCACACAAAATTTGGACACAACAAAGAAACCACCACCACAGTATATAAACATACATAAGATCAGTGATGGAATATGCAAGCCCAGCCTGGCTTCTAACCTAGCTGAAACCATCATAAGACCTTACAGACTATTCAAAACCAAAGCCCTAAAGATCATTACAGGCTGCACAGCTACTGCTCCCACAGATCACCTACATCAAGACACCAAATCCTCCAAGTCAAAGACCATCTGGACATGAGAGGCACTCAATTCCTGGCAGCAGCCTCCATGAACCAGGACCACCCACTAAACTACATGGCAGCACACCCACAGACACCAAGATATACAAAACCACCCCAGCACACGGTATCACACATTACTGTTCCCTCCCTGCCCACCCCGAACCAACTTCCAGAAGCACATCCATACTCATATCTCTCGCCGATCCATCCACTCACTCACAGACAACACGCAGCTGCAAGCACGACCTCCCGATATCCATCCTTCCGAATCCTCCCTTCCTCGCGAGGATAGAGTCCACCTGGCCAGGCTGAGATGCGGACACCATCCAGCTCTTCTGAGCTATCAGAAGAGACTGGATGACTCCGTCGTCGACACCTGCCCGGGATGTAACACAGCACCCCATATCATTAACCACATCATAGAAGACTGCATTTCACATAACCACATATGCCAACAACACAATCTACACTCAATGAGAGCTCTGTGGGAAAGCCCGATCGTGGCCATGGCCTTCCTCAGGGACTCGGGGCTGTTCGGCCAGGCAGCTTAGGGAACGACAACAACTCTGACATCGCTCAGTTGTTGTTGTTGTTGTTGTTGTTCCCCAAGCTGCCTGGCCGAACAGCCCCAAGGCCCCGAGCAATTCCAAGGCCATAACCGGGAAACCAACCACCCAGGGCCCTGTGCCCCTCAGCAATTATGAAGAGAAAGTTGAGGGGCAAGGGAAAAATGTGACGCTTTGGCTTCCAATCTTGGTAGATTGGGAGGTCAATCCACGGAAAAGACGCCGTCACTTGAGATGTGGGGCTTTGGTTTCCCGGGCGTTTCTGCACCCTCCTCAGCTCCCCGCCATGGAGTGGCTTCGGTCACCCAGGCTTTATTGTGGTCGGCAGGGAGGGTTCTGTGGGGGCGCTCGGTTATGGCCTTGGAATTGCTCGGCGCCTTGGGGCTGTTCGGCCAGGCAGCTTGGGGAACAACAACAACAACAACTGAGCGATCTCTGCCATACCCATAGCTTACTCTGACTGTTCCTTTTACTTATAAATTTTCTAGATCTCAAGTGACGGCGTCTCTTCCGTGGATTGACCTCCCAATCTGCCAACCCAGAGGTTGGTAGATTGGAAGCCAAAGCGTCACATTTTCCCTTTGCCCCTCAACTTTCTCTTCATAATTGCTGAGGGGCACAGGTCCCTGGGTGGGGCTTTGGTTTCCCAGGTGTTTCCGCACCCTCCTCAGCTCCCCGCCATGGAGTAGCTTCGGTCACCCAGGCTTTATTGTGGTAGGCAGGGAGGGTTCTGTTGGGGCACTCGGTTATGGCCTTGGCCTTGCTCGGGGCCTTGGGGCTGTACGGCCAGGCAGCCTGAGGAAAAACAAAAACAACAACAACAACAACAAAAACAACATGACTAAGAGGGTGTACGAGAGCGAGGTGGAAGGACAGAGAGGGAGAGGTGCACCGAAGGAGAGGTGGAAGGATAGAGTGAGGAAGTATATGGATGAAGGCGGTGCTGGTTGGGAGGAGGGGCATCAACTGACTGGGGACAGAGGTGCATGGGGGCAGTTCGTTCGTGGCCACCCCTTCGGGGATCACGGCGTCAGGCACTAGATAGATAGATGGAGTTATTATAAGGTGTGTAGGAGACATACACAATTATTTTGGATATATATCCAGGAACATATGTTCTTACTAGCGTGTGTACAGTACTAATGTCCATTGCGTTTGGCTTTACTTATTACGTTAATGGCAAAAGCAAGAGGCAAAACTTGAGTCAATTTCCCTTTTGAAGAGCACCCAACTACTTCTAGCCTTGCAGACACCACTGCCACCAGTGAGATTTCAGCCATTTTTATAGATGAGGAGGTGTTTAGGGGTGCATAAACTACACCGTATGTATGTGGGTCCTGTTATGACGAGGGAGAAGTGTTGGAAGGTACAATAGTGAAGACTCAAGCTTGTAACCGTAAAGATAGGTTTATGAAGTATCGGCATGGATATTTACATGGGCATTTTGGTGATGGGCTGGTCTATCAGAGTGAGAACTGCGCGATCTCTGCCATACCCATAGCTTACTCTGACTGTTTCCTTTACTTATATATTTTCTAGATCTCAAGTGACGGCGTCTCTTCCTTGGATTGACCTCCCAATCTACCAAGATTGGAAGCCAAAGCGTCACATTTTTCCTTTGCCCCTCAACTTTCTCTTCATAATTGCTGAGGGGCACAGGGCCCTGGGTTGGGCTTTGGTTTCCCGGGCGTTTCCGCACCCTCCTCAGCTCCCCGCCATGGAGTGGCTTCGGTCACCCAGGCTTTATTGTGGTCGGCAGGGAGGGTTCTGTGGGGGCACTCAGTTGTGGCCTTGGCCTTGCTCGGGGCTTTGGGGCTGTTCGGCCAGGCAGCTTGGGGAACAGCAACAACAACAACATGGGCATATACATAGCAAAGCACAAAGACAAGAGATAAGACAATGGACATACCAATAATTAAGACATACACGGTCCGACGTAAATGATAATAAATTAAGTCTGCGGAATAGCTAATTGAATTCAAAGGTGTTAGGCCAAGTAACAGGTATTAAACACAACTACTTAGGACATACACTGTGAGATGGGGAATGATACTACTGAGACTCTTATACTGATGAATAAAGTATATAACTAGCTGGAGTCAAATGCAATAATATCAGTAATAGGTCAATGGACATATAAATAATTAGAACATACACGGTGAGACATAAATGATATTATATGCCTCCTATGATAATTAATTAAGTATGGAGGAATAGCTAGTGTATTAGCAACAGATCATTGGACACATAAATACTTAGGACATACACTGTGAGACGTGAATGATATTAAGTGAGACTCCTATGACGATTAATTAAGTATGGGGAATAGCTAGGTGAATTCAAATGCGTTAGTCTAAGTAACAGGTATTTGAACACATAAATACTTAGGACATACGCTATGAGACATAAATTATATTAAATTATTAAATGAGACTCTTATGATGATTTCTTAAGCTTGGGGAGAATAACTAGTTGGAGTCGAGTGTATTAATATAAGTAATGGGTCAGTGGACATACATATAATTAGGACATACACTGCGAGACATAAGTGATATTAAATGAGACTCTTATGATGTGTATTTAACCCCTTCTGTACCGGTGATGTACTTTTAATTATATTCTGGCAACTATTAGACGATTTTGTTCAGCTTAGGAAGGCCCAGATACCCAATAAAACCCCATAATACCCAATAAAAGGCTACAGACTATCTCAATTAATCCTTTTAGCTACCATATATGCTTCCTATCCTTCATAAAATCGTCTAAATGTAGCTGAAATCAAATACAAGAAATGTCGCCGGTACAGAAGGGGTTAAGCTTGGGGAGAATAGCTTGACTCTAATGTAGTGTGTGTGTGGGACAGAGCTTGGTCATCTATAGGTAAGGCAGAGGTTTGGCGGCTGAGTGGCCGAACGAAAATATAACAGTCTACTTATAGATGACTATTTACTTTATAGGAAACGTGTTGAGGGTTTAATATAAAGGCAACAGGTTGAATATAAAATTACGTTAGAGAGGGACTGACAGACAGACTACGGATATATACAGTATATCTAACAGTAGCTTCTGCAGTGAGGCTGGAAAAGGTACTATAGTCTATTTTTTTCAAGCTGATGGTAGATTGCAAAGTTCCCATCACAATTTCTCAGTTATTTTGAAGATTTTTGTAGTGAAATATGGTGTCAATTGATAAAACTTGGCCTTAATAAGATACACACATAGTAGTTTCATATTATTGCACCAACTATCGAGAAATCAGCTGCTAAGGGATTCAGTTTACCATAAGCTGAAATAAAACCGACTATAGGAGATACTAAATACTCCTTACATAACACCTTACTAGGAGATCTTAAATACTCCTGACCTAAACCCTATCTAGGAGATCTTAAATACTCCTAACATAACACCTATCAGGATTAGCCGTGTATAGGTGAGGTACTTATATAAATAGTTTCCAGCCATACTGAGTCTTTGGGCATTGGAGCAACTAGAGAGGTATTAGAACACTCAGACTCAGGAGGGAAGGTGAGATACTTTCCCTAACATGGTCTGAGCACCTATTCACGTTTTAGACCTTCCTCTGCCCTTTTTGGCTGCAGGGAAAAAGGGCGGCCTTAGGCCTTCTCACTGTTGACATAGGCACCTGTGGCTCCAGCAATGGGGGTAGGGGGGAAGGGTAATGAGAGAGCCCTCCTGGTACGTTGCAGGACATCTTTCCAGGGATCAATCAGCAGGTCAGCGGCGCCCGAGTGAGGCCGAGCTGGCGTATGAGATCACGTTGTCAGGCTTGAAGGTCGAGGGAACAACCCGAAGGTTATCTTGAAATCCCTTTATTTTTTTGGAGATACTTGTTATTATTGTGCAGGTAATCCTTTTATTCTGTTTTTATATAACAGTTTCCGAACTGTACCCCAAGGGAGAAGATGCTCAAATGTGGGGATTCGTCACAATTCTAGATTATAACACATATTGTTTAGGATAAGCTAATACTTGTTGTTGTTGTTGTTGTTCCCCAAGCTGC
>CM064512.1:10721921-10822407 GCA_032716605.1 Paralithodes platypus
GGTTATGGTATGCAAAGTAAGGTGGTAAGAGAAGTTACAGCTTACGTTACTTTAATCAATAAATGTCAGGCACTCCTGCATGAAAGAAAGTGCACTAAAGTCCTTCAACACCAACAAGGAATCTTCTTTAAATGTTAGATGCTATAAAGATGCTCGTATCGGAAATGGAACCCAAAAAGGCAGGCAGCAGAACAATGCTCGTGCAGGCTATGCACACAAAAAGGCCGAATATATAATGCCGTCGGAGCCAAGAATATCCTAAACACTACAACAATAATAATCGCCACGACAATGCAGTATTCCTATCAACAAAAAGAGCCTAAGTCGTTTGTGTCTCCATACATCAAACTAGGCTGCGAAATGCTTGTGTAATCATAAATGGGTATGCATAAAAAGAGTAATTAGGTTAATATACTTAATGTCTACTGTGACTGATAAAGTCTAGCTAGAGTCAATGATACGAGATACTGGTGCGCATGGCATGCCGCATAGCCTAGTGCAAATCTCAAGTCTGTGCGTCAAATATTACGTTATAGGGAAGGGTAGCTCTCTTGAGAAACCTTAATACCGAAGTATTAAGCGTTCTCCTGGCGTACCTCAAAGACAAACAACGAGCTTAGAACAGTGCAGAATGGTATAGGCAAAAAGCCCTCATTCGTGCATGCTCTATTCTCAATGGCACACAGACTAGAATTTACTCAATCAACTCCAGTTCTCAGGTATGTCGTGCAGCTTTTTCCTAAAGCCAGCACTCATAGGAAACAATACCTTATAATATCAGACTCCTAGTCTAGCATTATCTAATCCAGCAGAACACTAATACTTATAGGAAGCCGTACTGAACAATATGAATGCCAACCACTGCTTCGTGATCCACTTATCTTAACAACTAACATACATGGGTTATATCAGACCTTAACGCACAATACAACTGGCCAGCATGAAGCTGATTTTGCAGAGTTAACCAGAGGGGGTATAATATTACTAAAAGGTGGTGAAAGATATGAAAAAAGAGAGAGGTAGGCAGAGGAAAAGATTCTCAGGTGCGGAGCGGAGGACAGGTAGCAAGGGATAAAGATGAATGCGTTCTAGAAACCAGATCTGAGGGAGAGAGTGGCGAGGAACTGTATATATACTCGCACTAGCTCGAGGCGCGTGGGAAAAAGCGGTTACAAGTCCTCTAGCCACTAGCAAGGGAGCTAGCAGCATGGTAAGGACCTCTCTCAACCAACCCCCACGAGGCAGCCAGCCGTGACGTCATCGAGCGGGACAAAAACACTGCGCGCTCCCTCTCACTCTGTTCTACTCTCTCTCTCTCCCCCAGATCCCATCATTACTAGTTAATGGTAAAACATATACTTTACAATTAAATATATAAAGCCTTGACATGGGTGAAAACAAAGAGCCTTTCTGGACTGCCCATGACACGAGCTTTCATATGAAATAAAGCACACTCTAATACATAAACTGTAGCCCCATCCACTGCCCTGGCGATCCTAGCGAGTCACTGTAGGACAAGCCATGCGGTTCTAACGGAGTGGTTAACGTCACACGTGTGCCCTAGATCACGTAACATCTGTCTAACAAAAAAGAAGGCCAGATAAGCCGAAACGAACCTAAAACAGGGTGAATTGAAGGAGCACAACAAAAGCGGACTCAAGCAATGGAGCGCGTGAAAAAATGATGACAAGAGAGGGTCGCTCATGCGCACGTTCGACAGGGATCTGCACATGACGGAACACGGGATGGGCCTTAAGCGGTAACTAAGGTAAACCCCTTTTTCTTCTCTTCTATGCTTTTTTCACCTTCGGTGGTAGTTTTGGTTAATGTACAACGTCTCCTAGAGCAAGATAAGGAGTAGACTCTAGACGTTTTCTTTTTAACCGCGGTTGGAATGACGACATAGCAGTCAAAATAGACAAGTCGTCATTGCAATTAGGTTAATAGCCTTGATGTTGGATTTTCCAAGACTACTAACAAATATATTATTTGTTATCCCCGCAAATTTGCGGAGATCGCTGGGGGGTCCCGCAAAATTGCGGGAGGGTTGTGTCTGAACTGTTATGCCTCCATTGGCCCGCAAATTTGCGGTAATAGTTGGCTTGCACTGTTGACCTTTTTTTTGTCATCTTGTTGCCTGAAACTATCTTGGTGTGTGCACTTTACTGGTGTTATAGGCCCTGCATGTAAGATGTTGAGTGGTGGTTAACACTTTCTCCATCTTTGCAGGTTCTGCTAGTGCTCTTCCACCTCGCCCGCCCTACTCACCTACCTCTGTGCTCCCGGTTTAGGGTGAGTACGGATACCTGTTTGCATGTGTGTTCCTGTTTCCCCATGCTCCTTCCCTGGTTCTTCTTGGACATTCTCTCCACTTTCTCCTTCGACGTGCTGATTATGGTGTGTGTTCTTCCAGTGCAGGTCGGCTGCCTTGCTTCCGCCATGGTTGTAGCTCCCCGTGCTTGGAGAGCCACAAGTCCTGCTTGCGCCACTCGCACTGTGTGTCCTCTACGGCCTACCTCCCTGCTCTGTGTGTCCCGTGTCTGGCCCTGGTGGATGTGGTACACCATAGCCCTGGTTCCTCAGCGGCGGCAGTGGCCTCTGCTTCCCTTCCGTCGGTGTGGGCGATAGTCTCCCGCCACGTTAGGACTGTGGGCCACCGTTCCCCGGCCTTTGTTGCCGACCGGATCCGCGTCGCCCTGGGTATCCCTGACCCGACTGAAGGCCGTTCACCTGGCCCTCTCCCTGCTCGGGCCCTCTCCCCTGGGTCCCGCAGCCGGTCGTCACATCGTCGGGGGGATCCCCAGCTCAGTCCACGCTCTCGCTCGCCTCGTCGCCCGTCCTCTACTGCCCCTCGTCGTCCTCCTGATCGCCTTGACAACGCCCATCGCCCTCGTCTTGGTTCTCTCCCTGAGGCCGGGGTTAGCAGCTCTGCCCCTGTGCGCCCTCCCCTGGCCTCTACGGATAGGGGCTCTACTCCCTTCCGCCTGCTTCCCCAGCCCAGGCAACTTCCTCTTACGTTGTCCTCTCCGCGCGCGGTTGTTCATGCTGTAGCTGGCCCTCTGCTCCCTCCTCCTACACTGTCCAGGAGGGTCCGCCAGGATGTAGTTGCTTCTCCTACTTCACCTGCTTCAGTGCCTATTCTTCCTTCACGGTCTCGTCCCACGGTGGAGGTCCCTCCCTCCTCCGCCTCGGTGTCGGGCCGCCCTGTTATCTCAGCCCCGGGGATCCTTGCTCTGTTTCCCCCTCTGTGTTCGACCCCCTCGACCGGTGATAGCTCTCGGGGGTCGTGTTTCCTAGTGCTCTGGCGAAGATACCTGGTCTTCCCCCCTTGTCCCTCGTTCTTTTACTTTTTTTTTGTTTTACAAGGGGGGGGGGGGAGTACGGGTTTGCAACACTTGATTGCAAGTTTGGGATTATGTATTGTTACAGTACATAAGTGTTTTTGCCACATTGAAAATTGTGTTTTGTTATTGTGTTCATTGTTTTTGTTGGTTTTGGAAGAAAAGGGATTTTGGGTACAGTACCTTTTTGGTTTAAGACAAGTCTATGTTTTTGCATTACTATGAATGACGGGCACGTGTTAAAACTGTTCTTTTTAGCTACTCCTCAGTTTTTCACTCTTTTATTAAACTCTCTTGTTTAAATTGTGTCTTTGTCATTCATAATTTTGTTTTATGCATTGTTTTTTTTGGTATGTTGGTCTTGGATGTCCTCCTCCTATTTGTTATGCAGCCTTGACGTTGGATTTGCCAAGACTACTAACAAATTGGGAGGTTTGACGTACCTCCCAACCTACCAAATAGGAAAACCTACTATTTGGTAGTAGTCTTGGAAAATCCAACGTACATAATACCCTCCCTCACGCCGGACCCCTGCCCATCCGCGTTCTTCTGCTGACGTGAGATGTGATAACAAGAGAGGGTCGCTCATGCGCACGTTCGACAGGGATCTGCACATGACGGAACACGGGATGGGCCTTAAGCGGTAACTAAGGTAAACCCCTTTTTCTTCTCTTCTATGCTTTTTTCACCTTCGGTGGTAGTTTTGGTTAATGTACAACGTCTCCTAGAGCAAGATAAGGAGTAGACTCTAGACGTTTTCTTTTTTAATCACGGTTGGAATGACGACATAGCAGTCAAAATAGACAAGTCGTCATTGTAATTAGGTTAATAGCCTTGACGTTGGATTTTCCAAGACTACTACCAAATAGTAGGTTTTCCTATTTGGTAGGTTGGGAGGTACGTCAAACCTCCCAATATCATATGACTTGTCATTACCTACTGCTTCATATACCTCTGAGAAAAAAATAAGCAAATTAGTAAGGTGTGGTAAACTATCAATGGAAGTTAAATATTACTAAGCTATAATGAATCTAATAAATAAATCTAAATGAAAACTACTCCATATCTAAATTGAATTCAATCTGAAACAAGCTAATTTATATCCAAAGGTCTCACATAATAAATTTGTATATAGGGTAAGGTTATAAGGGTTAATATTAGCCAGGAATTAACTCACCAATAGTTCCACGTGGCAATGAGGCAAGGGAGAACGTTTTACCCAATATGGCGGTGGACAATGGGGATCGGGACCGAAGTCTCGAGACACGAGTCAAGTTAAAGAAAGAATAAATGATTACATGGGAATGGACATGATTATTATGCTTATCTGTCAGTCAGTCATGGTGTCGATGAGAGCGTCGTGATGATGTAGCTGTGTGTATTGCTGTATGTGTATTGTGATTAGAGGCACAAAAGCACGATCAACTGAGGGCGGAAAATTAGATGTTAACTGGTTGGTGTTCGTGAAGGCTCTGGTGTTCCTCGAAGGCACACCTTGCTGCCTTGGCAAAACGCCAGGAGCCCAAATTATCGTACCGCATCTAGGTTGCTCTATACGATAAATTATATTTATATATACGATAAATTCATATATACTACATAAGACCATGGCAATATTGCTTAACCCGTACAGCCCCAGCGACGCGTCTGACGCGTCGGCGATGTATGTAACGCACAGCCCCAGCGACGCGTCTGACGAGTCACCCTAATTGCTCCGACCATAACCTCAGGTGTAGCCACTCGAGAGGGCTCAGATTTGTATGGGAACTGTGTACGTATCCCACGCAACCGTGCCAATGGTTGAAAACTCTCAAAGTCCACATGCGTGCGCGTGAGCGCGCAATAACCTAGTTTTTTGGGGTAATTGCCTTCAATATTTGAAGCCCTCCGAATCATAAGGGGACCAACCGACATTTTTTGATTTTCCAAGCCAAGCACGTGGTGCCATAGCCCAACTTCTCCCCTACACACTGGTAGTCGTTTGGTACCCTTAAGACGAAAACTGTATGAGTGAGAGTCCTGGACGTTAAGGTAACTTTTTCGCCTTTCGGGAACACTCTCCAATATCCTGGGAAAAATATAACATGACACAAGGGGTCCAAACGACACTCAGTTAACCCGGGAGCTGCTTTTTTTTTTTTTTTGGCCCCTGGGCCTAATCCCTCCATACTCTCACTCTCCCGTACGTAAAAGTACGTTCACTTACCCATACCCTTGTACTTACCTGTTAATTATTAACTACTTACCTGCCTTACCTGGAGTATGGAAATTGGAGGCTTGTGGGTGGGAATGGTGGACAATTACGTACACTACCCAATATCAGTGCATTATTATCTTTAAAAGAAAAAACTTGTGGTCAAAGTGCTGGAAATGTTAGATTTTGGCCATTTTGGCCATTCAAAAAAGGGGATAACTTTGGTTTGGGTGTTTTTACTAAAAATATAGACGTGGAACCCCCTATTTTTACATGCTGGGATGAAAGAGTAGTGTTTCAGCTACCTTCAGTAAAAATATGAAGAGCGTACCTTACCGGGTTAAAGAGTTACACATATTTAGAACTGCCAAACTTTGACCTTGATTTTCTCAGAAGTAAGAAAATGGTGGTTGGTCCCCTTATGATTCGGAGGGCTTCATTTGCTCTTGTAAAATACGTTTTCGGGTGCTCTGTAGGACCATTCTTTAAGCTTTTTGAGCGGTTTTTCGTGGTTTTTCCTTCATTCCTAACCCATTCGCTATTGTTTCTGGAATAAAACCATTTTTTGAAAACCGGCCGGGTTCTGGTGAACAAACAATACAAAACTAGCCGGGGCTCCACGGGTAGCATATTAGGCCTTTTATAACTTAACTTATTTACAATCTTATAATATACGATCTACTCGTCCTACGTCGTGCTGTAGGAGCGATTGTGACGTCACAGAGACATACGAGATCACAAAAGAGTCATATTCTATCGTATTTATACAATATAAGGCAAGAACGTCCCTGAGTGAATCCATGCTGAGAAGAATTTATTAAATTAAATGTATCTACAGTAAGTGGTTTCTAATTTTACTAGCAATAATTGACTCTAGTAGCTTTCCTATGATTGATGTAAGACTAATGGGACGGTAATTGGATGCTATTGATTTGTCACCTTTTTTGAAGATCGGAACTACGTTTGCAAGCTTCCAAGCTTCTGGAACTATACCTGTCTCTAATGACTTGTTAAATAGAAATGTTAATGGGTAACTTAACTCATCCCTACATTCTTTTAATACTCTAGCATATACCTCATCAGAACCAGGCGATTTATGAGGTTTCAGTCTGTCAATTTCCTTAAGCACATCATTTCTACTTATAGTAACCGTACTTAACCTATTTTCTATACTATCGCTATATACCTTACGGACTTCTGGAAACTGTGCCAAATTTTCATTAGTGAAAACGGAAAGAAATTGACTATTCTTAAAACTATACTTAGCTCTAGTAAGACCCCATTTAGACTATGCTGTTCAATTTTGGTGCCCTTATTATAGAATGGATATCGACCCTTTAGAGGCAGTCCAAAGAAGAATGACCAAAAAGATACATAATTGTTATGCCCTGTTTTTCTACAGGATTAACTTGGGTAATGTGAGTTCTAACTGACTGGGTATATAAGGCTGCATGCACAATACAAGGTATGAGGAATAGAGAACACAAAATAAACACACGGTAACAAGACACACGATCACGTTTATTTAAGAAGGTTAATAGGGAGCATAAGAGAGTATGAATACTCGTACAAGACAAATGATAGAAATGAACCGCTAGCATTAGTGGATCTGGATGGAGCCTAGTCTCCCACTTCCAACGTTCAGGTATACTCTTCTGATCACTGGTTTGGTTCGCAAGTTTATATACTGGAAGACCTCAATGTTACTTATAGATTCAATTTCACTAATTAGATTTATTACTGGCAGGTCTGGTGCACAAGTAGTAGTTCACAGACTAGAATTAGACACGCGTATGTTTTAGAGCACGGGAATTCTAGTAACCTCAGGGGGGTACTGATCTAAGTTTTATATTCTTATGGTAGAAATACGTAGAACACAAATCAGTGGGCGAACGTTAGATATCACTAGGGTTTTACTTCTATGTAATAATATCTGGATAAAGGTAATTACGAGAGTTAATGTCGCCTGTTAATTAATAAACACTGATACGCTTAGCACTTTCCAAATGGAATGGTTATATATGAATTACACTGGGCAAAGATATAGCCACTTCATAGAAAGATTAATAAGTGAATTTCTAATTAGTACTGTAACACATTAGTACTAATAAAGTGAATCTTGGGTGGTATTTGGTTGGTCTGGTCCTGGTTATCTTGCGTCCGTGATGTTGGGGGCTAACGACTGGTTCCACGGCCGTCCAGGTGGTCCATATGTAGGAAGTTCTCAAGACGGATCTCTTGGCGATCGTTGCTGGCTACACGATTATATGCCCACTGGTGTGTGTGAAGGTTATAAGGTGCACGTAGATTTCTTGTACGTGGACAGATGCTTCTATCTCAAATCTGCCACGGAGTCTGCCGGCTCTGGAATCTCAAATCTCAGGAACAACACAAGGGCAGAGCTAGAGGTCAACTTAATGGGGCCAGCCACTGGTTGGTGTCTATCTTTCAACTGATTTTACTGGGGGTGGGGGCTGGGTTTATAGGCTCGGTTTTGGACCCTGTAGGCCATAGGGATCTCGAGTCTTATGGAATTATTTGAGCTCTCAATAGATACGGGGACTCGGTAAGGTGGTGAGTACTGTTGTGGCACATGGCTATAGGGAGCCTTCATTAGGTGATATAACTGAGCCTTAGTAAGAGGTACTATTTTGGCTATATTGGAAGTATTTAGGGGAGGGAGACTGGATCTACTTTGCGAGGAGGACTGGGCCAGCTGTGATAGGAGCGTCTCTCTTATATTACTCAGTCTTCATTCTATGGTATAGCTGAGGTGCTAATTTGATTATCCGAGTATGCAAAAAAGGTGAATGGGTTATTGTGGGTTAATAGAGGTTAGTAAAGGGGTTAGTCATGCATGGTTAGTTCATTGATAGGAAGAATTCCTGTGCTACCTGGCAATGACCCGGAAGTCAAAACAGGGGTCAGGTATACCTCCGCAGGGGTGGGGGTCTCCCTCCTCGGGTGGGTAAAAAGGGGTAGCTGTGCGCCCTCTCTCCGGGATGGTCGTCCGGCGGCTGTGGCTAGGGGCTTGCCATATCACAAGTGTTTGTAATAACCCTCTGTTTATGAGACAGATGTGGGTGTTCTTAATACCAACCCCGAAGGTGCCTTGACTAGCTGGTTTAATCGGTTGGTTGTTAACCTGACAAGCGCGATATAGACCTAGGTGCTAGGGTAGTTATTTGTGCATTTCTAGCCCTGGATTCTGACAGAATTCGTTATATTTACAATATAAAGCATTATTTGTTTTCGGTATGCTTTTATTTTACATATATGATGTATATATGAACCTTCAAGAGTGCTAAAATAAGTGGGAAAAGCATTTGGATGGTGAAAAACGAAGATATTGGCCACCCGGTCATAATCTCAGGCGAGAGAGAGCCACAGGCAGCCCTCCCCTCTCGCTGTCTGGGAGTCAACTGAGACGAGCGGGGCGGTGTGTGCCGGTGTCTGGGTGTTGCATAACGATCTTTTATGCAACCCACTTGTGCTACATTATCGCGGGAGAGAAAAATAACCGATAAATGATGATAATAAGAGGATAAATAGGTGATAATTGAGGAGGGGGGGGAGGGGGGAATAAGGTGGGGAAGGAGGGGAGAGGGAGGGGTGAGAAACACATGGATGAGTACTAGAGGGGAATTATCTCACCTAGAGACAAAATCCTTTGTTTTGATAGGCCCTTTTTTTTTTTGGAAGGCTTTTTTTATGGTCTTGCTTCCGTGAGGCCTATCGCGTTCCCTATAGGAAGCCTTCCGTGAGGCCTATCGCGCTTGCCGGGTTAATTGTATGGCTTGCTGGATGTGGTGGAGACTGGGTTGCTAACTCTGCCACATTTATCTGGAAGTATGGCAATAGAAGTTAGTCACTGGCGAGGCGGCTAGCCTCGCACTGACGATCATTGGGTGCAGGGTTGTGAATGGGTTGTGAGGGAATAGATGGCATGCAAAGGGTTAGTAAAGTTCTAATGTTGTTCCGGCCTACTAAGGGAAGGTAGACTGGATAGGAGTATATATATAAAAGGTTGGAGAGCGTTAGCAACGGAAAAATCAAGGATCTTCAAGAGGTATGAGGGAGAGGCTAGGTCGGAAAAGAGTCGAGGAGCGCGGGGTGTTAATGAGAGGGAGAGAGTTCAGGGGGCTACGTGGAAGTTTGACCCTAAGATCTCCGGGCGTGGGGGTGGCATTAGGCTACAGTTGATATTGGAGTTTGGGGGGGAAATGACAGTGAAAGTACGTTAGCCAAATGCTACCGGGGGATGAGCAACTACGGGGTGGTATATGAGTCTGGAAAAGATAGAATCATGTGGACTGTGGGGCTGTGGGGGAAAAGGAGGTTGTTGTTGTTGTTGTTGTTCCCCAAGCTGCCTGGCCGAACAGCCCCAAGGCCCCGAGTAAGGCCAAGGCCATAAACGAGCGCCCCCACAGAACCCTCCCTGCCGACCACAAAAAGCCTGGGTGACCGAAGCCACTCCATGGCGGGGAGCTGAGAGGGTGCGTAAACGCCCGGGAAACCAAAGCCCCACCCAGGGCCCTGTGCCCCTCAGCAATTATGAAGAGAAAGTTGAGTGGCAAAGGAAAAATGTGACGCTTTAGCTTCCAATCTTGGTAGATTGGGAGGTCAATCCACGGAAGAGACGCCGTCACTTGAGATCTAGAAAATATATAAGTAAAAGGAACAGTCAGAGTAAGCTATGGGTATGGCAGAGATCGCTCAGGTCTCACTCTGATAGACCAGCCCATCGCCATTAAAAGGAGGTTAACTATAGGTGTGTGCTTGACTGTGGATAAAGTAGGGAAAAACATGGTGTATTATTACTCGTCAATACGATGGTTATGGATACTGTTACTCTGACACTATTTCTTGCTGGTCCAGTTGTTCCTGGGAGCTGTGTTTTTTATGATATATACACCAAAGAAAACGACAGTTCGTAGGGTTAACTTCGGTATTGTTTTGTGGTGAAAGTGGTCGATACAATGGTAACAGAGGGTTGTATATACAATCCCTGGTTGGGGTAAGCATTAAGTTATAGCATGGTGGCTAACATCTTCAGTCATGGCTGTCTAGGTCTTACGGGAGTAATGGTTCTATATACACTGGTGTACCCATGGGTATCTTAGTTTCTTATCAATTAGGACATGGGGTTTTTAACATACTACTTCTCGGATGGAAGAACATACATAGATTTATGGGGGCGGTTGGTCTTCAGAAACTTAGTCTGGCAAGACAAGGTATTTTAAGGGGTGAACATATTACTTCTTGGATGGAAGAACATACATAGATTTATGGCTGTCTGAACTGGTTGGCATTGGCTCAACCTAGGGACAGGGCATGGGTGTTTTAATATGAATGTGTATTCCTGTTCATCATCATGTAGGTAGAGTCTGGCGGGTAAGAGGTGTAGGACACGAAGCAAAATGGAGTAGTGTGGACTGTGGATACGAAGGAGGTGATTGGAAGACGTATAACAATTGTGGAAAAGTAAATGGAAGAGATTAACACAATGGCGGATAAAGATAACTAACCTAAGGATTGAATACATAGATTTATGGGGGCGATTGGTCTTCAGAAACTTAGTCTGGCAAGACAAGGTATATTAGGGTATGTTGATATTAATATCCTAACTTAGGGACAGAGCATGGGTGTATTAACTTAAGGTGTATTTATGTTCATTCTCATGTAGGTAGATGTGTAGGACACGAGGGTAGTGTATACGTGAGGTGTGGGAAAGGTCAGTGTTTTAGAAGGGGTAGGCAGGTGTGGTTTGGAGCTGCTTAGCCCTGCGGGCTTGGGCCTGACTGAACTGGTTGGCCCGGTCACCTGGTCCTTTCGTTCTGTGGGCCTTTCTTTCGGGTGTTTCTGTGTGGTGTTCGCTCGTGGCTTCTGTGGTGAGCCTCTCGTTCTGGGGCATTTTAATAATATTATAAATTTATCGTATGAGGAGAGGTTGAAAGTCTTAGGCCTTCACTCACTAGAGAGACGAAGATGTAGGGGAGACATGATAGAGGTATTTAAATGGATAAAAGGTTTAAATAAGGGCAATATAGATGAGGTATTAAAGCTAAAGAACGGCGACATAACCCGCTCAAATGGTTTCAAGTTAGATAAGTTTAGATTTAGGAAAGATATAGGAAAGCACTGGTTTGGAAATAGAGTTGTTAACATGTGGAATGCACTGCCCAGAACAGTAATTAGCTCAGAAACAGTTGAAAGCTTTAAGCATAAGTTGGATTCCCATATGAGTGATATGGGCTGGGTGTAAATGGGAGCTGCTTCATGTGGGCCGCATGGCCATATGCAGTTTCCTGCGATCTTATGACCTTATGTTGTTATGTAATTGGGGTTGGGTGTGACAGGGATCTGCCTTGTGTGGGCCGATCGGCTTTTTGCAGACTCCCATTTTCTTATGTTCTTATGTTCTTATGTAAACATGTCTCGGATAATACTGATAATTTTGGCATTTTCTGCCAAAAGCCCAATGGCTTATCAGTGGTGGTAACACAAAATGCAGCTATAGTGTATTTAATATTTCCTAATTTACATTCAATGATTTTATCTTTCTTAATTAAATATCAAACTTTTAATTATTATTTCTCTCTTCTTCTACACCTTATATTAAATCTCCTTTTTCTCTTCGTCCACATACTATGTAATTTATAATTAAAACAGAGGGTTAAAATTATGTAGCCTATGCGGTATTCAAACTCAACCAAAAAATTACGTTAATAGATTAGATGATATATAATTGTAAATATGTGGGGGGTTTATATTCATACTATTTTAGAAGCTTTGTTTACGTCCTAAAAAAAACCCGCGAACGAAAATCGATTTGGCGCCATTCTCATAACATTTCCTGCCAGTGTAGGGTCAATATCTCCATCCCTGATCCCTCCAAGCATATTTACACGACTTTTATTAGTCTTCAAGAACAGCATAACAAGTTTCATAAGCTTTACAGTAGTTGCCAAGTTTGGGAGGAGTAAATAATCATGCCTGGAGAACTGAAACACATGCTGAAGTTCAAAAAGCTGACTGAACGAGCCTTCGCGCCCACCAAAGGCTCCAAGTATGCTGCCGGCTTCGATCTGTGCAGGTAATTATAGCCATGGCATAACCTATGTCTTAACTTAACCTTGCCTTCCTAACCTAGCTAATCCAGACTCAAAGTATCCTGATGATCAATGGGTATTCACTTTTATACACTTTAAAGTAGGCCCTATTCCGTCCGTTAGCTACATAGTTGAGATGGGGCTGCCGCTCCACTGCGACCAGGCAGCTCCCTTTCTTCCACCCTCCAGTCCAGAACTCGATTGGAGTTGGCGGCTTGGCGCTGGCGGGTATCGAGACTAAATGCACCAGCTGCCTAGACCGAATGCACCAGTGTTATTGTAGACCAGGATGTTGGATTCACAGTTGGAATAAGTACAAAATTCATATAGCCTAGGGCCTAGTTTGAATAGGCTATATTTTATTTGGTAAGATTTTAGGGTGTGACAGTTACAAACCCATCGATGTTTGTGTAGCCTATAGGCCTAGGTATGTTATATAATAGTCTTCAGTCTTGTAACAGTATATGTCCTTCCCTTCGCAAATGTATTATAAGGGAGATATAGGGTAAAACAGTCTTTGTCTACATAATGAGGTTTAATGTTATTTTAATAGGCCTACCACAAATTTTGTTGATATATTTGGAGATAAATAATGAATCTAGGCTATATGCTCTAAAGATCATAAGAAAATTTGTTTTAACCCTAGGCAAAACCTAGGCTAGGCGCCGCCTAATAAAAAAGTATGGTAGGATACCGGTACTAAAATGTCTTTTTCGTAACAAGGTTGTCAATACGGTACTTTCAGTCATCGATAGCTCTAAAGATCATATGAAAATGTGTTAAACCCTCGGAAAAACCTAATATAAAAGTAGGCCTATGGTACTAAAATTTTATTTTCGTAACAAAAGTTGTCAATACGGTACTTTCCCGTTATCAATGTACAATCGAGCTGAAGATTGCAGAGTAAACACCATAGACTTCATAGACTTTTCTTTCACCTTCGTATAATCGACAGCCAATTTTTTTATTTTTTTATTAAGGGATTAGTAGGCTAGCCTACTCAACCATCATCATCACATTACCCAAACCCAACAAACCAAAGACCCCACGCTACCCTCCTCGCACCGCCCCATCACACTCCTTTGCTCCCCCCTCCAAAGTCATGGAACGCCTAGTCATACTTACTTGGTCATACTTGGTAGAATTCCGTCCTCTGTGGACGCAGCTAAAGTGGATCTCCGCTGCAGCCAGGCAGCTCCGCAGCTCCCTCGTTCCGTCTATTTACTAACGAGTTGGATGCTGTGCTGGGTCCACAGGGTGTCAAACGATGCTGGTTTTTTTAGTGATAACGCAAATGAACTTTTTGTAGGCCTATAATGATAACAGAAACTCCCCCAACCCTTTTTTTTTTTTAAGAAACAAAAAAGGTAAATTGACACAATTTTGGTCTCCATAGGTTAGGCCTATGTTCCATCTTGATTGCTTTTAGATTGCAGGAAATGCTGTTTTAGACACCTAAAAATCTCAAAAAAAATCCGGGGGTGGGCATGCCCCCGGAGTCCCGGACCCCTCTAGAGCTCGCTCCGTCGCACTATAATGATAACAAAATAATAAACCATAGGCCCTAATGATAACACAATTCGGAAAAATGTTATTTTAATACCACAAATTTTCCGAGTGTTTTTTATAAACAAAATTGGTCATTTGCATCAATATATAGTGTTTGTAATTAATTAGAAATTTCGGGAAAACCTATTTTCCCCATTAGGCCTATCGATCGATGTTGAGACAGCCCCTCGAATCACCTCGATAGTGATTTGAAAAGACATTAGCCTAACCTAACAACCTTACCTAACCTAACCTAGTATTATGAGTGGGGGCTGCCGCCCCCACACCCCCGCTGCTTGAGTACTAATCCCTTAATTAAAAAAAAAAAATGCTGTCAATTATACGAAGGTGAAAGAAAAGTCGATGAAATCTATGGTGTTTACTCTGCAATCTTCAGCTTGATTGTACATTGATAACGGGAAAGTACCGTATTGACAACCTTGTTACGAAAATTAAATTTGGTATTATTCTATAATTGCACCTATACGAGCTAAACAAATTATTATTGTATTTAACAGGAAGGTACGACGAGGTAAGTGATGTGGTATAGGTGGCAATATGCGGAAATGGATTATAAGGGCATTCTGCCCCCTCTTACCCCCTTACGAAAATCTACGGTTATTCACTCCACCCCAACTGAATTTCTACCGTTTTACCCAACCAGCGGGGGTGTGGGGGCGGCAGCCCCCACCCATAATACTAGGTTAGGTTAGGTAAGGTTGTTAGGTTAGGCTAATGTCTCTCTGAAACATTGTAAATCCGTGTCACATCTAGATTGATAGACTTTTGTCAGAGGGGGGCAGAATGCCCTTATAATCCATTTCCGCATATTGCCACCTATACCACATCACTTACCTCGTCGGACCTTCCTGTTAAATACAATAATAATTTGTTTAGCTCGTATAGGTGCAATTATAGAAATTTACCTTAAATTTTAGTACCATACTTTTATATTAGGTTTTTCCGAGGGTTTAACACATTTTCATATGATCTTTAGAGCTATTGATGACTGAAAGTACCGTATTGACAACCTTGTTACGAAAAAACAAATTTAGTACCATTCTTTTTTAATAGGTTTTGCCGAGGGTTAAAACAAATTTTCTTATGATCTTTAGAGCATATAGATTCAATATTTATCTTCAAATATATCAACAAAATTTGTGGTATTAAAATAACATTGAACCCACAATTCATATTTTGTGGATTGACACCCTGTTGCAGCTGGGATATCCTGGTGTTGGGGGCTCGTCTGGTACTGTAGCCAGCCATCGGTCCAGCTGACGCTTGAAGGAGTCTGTCGTGACTCCCGTCAGTTCCCGGACGGCCTTTGGTACAGTATTGAAGAGACGAGCCCCATTTTTGCTGAAGTTGTGGGCGACTGTTGCTATTTTCTGAGAGGTAGCCTCAGTCCTCTTGATGTAGCACAGTCGTCCTTTTCTAACGTGGTTGTTGATGACTAGTCCCACGTCAGGTACCAGCCCTTCTAGGGTCTTCCACACGTAAATCACTAGGTAACGTTCTCGTCGTCTCTGAAGGGAGTAGAGCCGCAACTCCTTCAGACGTTCCCAGTAGTTCATGTGTTGGAGACCCCAGATCCTGCTGGTGAAGGTCCTCTGTAGAGACTCCAGTTTGCCGATGTCACCTATCTTGTGGGGAGTCCATAGCTGGCAGCAGTATTCCACCTTTGGGAGGACCAGAGCCTTCCAGAGTGTCAGCATACAGGCCCTCTCTCTAGTTTGGAAGGTCCTGAGTATCCATCCAGCGAGTCTCCTAGCTGTCTCGGTGGTTTGGTTGATGTGGCGAGAAAAAGTTCCATCTGTACTCATTGTTACTCCCAGATCCCGCACATGTTCTTTTGGAGTGATGGTTTCTTGATTGGCCTGGTAGCTGGTGCTCTCTTTGATGGTTTGTAGAGGGCCGTACCTTAGCAATTCAAATTTCTCGCCGTTCATCCTCATATTGTTGGAATCTGCCCAGTCCAGTAGGCGATTCAGATCTTCTTGTAGCAGGGCCACATCGTCAGCTGTCTCTACCCTCCTCATTACTCTTGTGTCATCTGCAAATGAGGTGGCCTTGGAGTGCTGGAGATCATGATAAGGAACAGAAGTGTAGTATTACAACTAATTACACCCAACCTACCCCTAGCTGCAACACAACATGGCTTTAGGCCACTGCACTCCACAAACACTCTTCTCACAGACCTTACACCAAAGAGCTTTTGATGGCATCAACTCAGCTAGACCACCACACAGATCATTATTAGCCACACTCGACATTAGTAAAGCCTTCGATGCCATCCCCTGCCACAACCTAACAAACAAAATCTACAACACAATCCATTTGGCCCCATTCAGCCTACGGTTTTAAGACATTTATCCCCATCTAGGTACCATACGCTCAAAGTGCACTCGACCAAAAATCAATCTTTCCACTGGTGAGCTGTAAATAATCTAGGGTGAACGGAATGAATCGGGTGAAACATACGTCTGTGAGGTATTATCATAAAATGTCAACCCACTTCCAGAATGTTTAGAGCGTTAGTGTAAAGATTGTTTTTTCATCGAGTGTACCTCCACCGCTTTGCAATACAGAAAATCTTGGGGCCAATGTATGTATGTAGCCCAGGCACATACCCCATAGTTGGGGGTGGCTGACACGAGACAGAGCCTGAACAGGAACAATATTTAAAGTTCCAATTCTTGAGGCCCGGGACCACTTTCGCGTTCACGCGGCCCTTTCTGTTTCGTCTAGTAGGAGAATTGTACAAGGGGAGAAGGATTCCTAGCCCCCTGCCCCCAATACTCCTACTTTTCTCCTACTTTCTGTCCAATTTTGGTGTCCTTATTACAGAATGGACATAGATTCATTGGAGAGAATTCAGCGTAGAATGACAAAAATGATCCATAATATTAGAAATTTTCCGTATGAAGAAAGGTTGAAGAAATTAGGTTTACATTCGTTAGAGAGACGCAGAGTTAGAGGGGATATGATAGAGGTGTTCAAGTGGGTTAGTGGGATTAACAAAGGGGACATGACAAATGTACTAAAGCTCAGTGATAGCGAAAGAACTCGTACCAATGGTTTCAAATTAGATAAATTTCGTTTCAGAAAAGATATAGGCAAATATTGGTTTGGTAACAGAGTTGTAGATGGGTGGAATAGGCTACCAAGTGATATAGTGGGATCAAGAATGATAGGGAGCTTTAAGAAAAAATTGGATAAGCATATGGACGAGAAGGGTTGGGTGTGAAGGGGGATCAGCCGGGTTGGGCCAATCAGCGCTCTGCAGACCCCCGTAATCCTGCGTTAATCTCTAACCGGTTTGGTAAGATGATCCTCAGGGTATTAGAGTGTTGAGCCTATAATTGGGCTTTGTAATTGGGGTTGTGTGGGACAGGGATCTGCCTTGCTTAGGCCAATCGGCTTTCTGCAGACTCCCATTTTCTTATGTTCTTATGTTCTTAACACAAACATGCACAACAACACAAAAAGGTGGCTGGCCAACTTCCTAGCAGGCAGATGTGCACACGTATCTTTTGCCGGTCAGTCATCTAAAATCAGAAACTTTCCAAACGGAGTCCCACAAGGATCCGTCCTATCGCCCGCACTCTTCAATCTGTACATGCACGATATAACTACACCCAATACGCCCCAAATAAACTTAGCCTCCTATGCAGATGACATAACACTCACATGCACACACCATGACCCAAAAAGAGCAACAGATCTCCATAAACCCTATCTCAACACACTACATGGCTGGTGCACTACAAACAGACTTAATCTAGCCCCAGCCAAATCCACCGCAACCCTGCTCACAAGCTGGACAGGAGAACACGAATACATCCCTCAACTCGCCATAAACAACACACCCCTAACACATACACACACACCCAAAATCCTAGGAGTAACATATGATACTCATATGACATTCAAACAGCACACCACAAACATTAAAAAGAAACTGACACCCAGACTTAACGCCCTCAGGTCACTTGCTCACACAAAATTTGGACACAACAAAGAAACTACCACCACAGTATATAAACAATACATAAGATCAGTGATGGAATACGCAAGCCCAGCCTGGGCTTCTAACCTAGCTGAAACACATCATAAGACCTTACAGACTATTCAAACAAAGCCCTGAAGATCATTACAGGCTGCACAGCTACTGGACCCACAGATCACCTACATCAAGAAACCAAAATCCTCAAAGTCAAAGACCATCTGGACATGAGAGGCACTCAATTCCTGGCAGCAGCCTCCACGAACCAAGACCACCCACTAAACTACATGGCAACACACCCACAGACACCAAGAAATATCAAAACAACACCCAGCACACGGTATCACACACAATTATTATCCTCTCTCCCTCCCTGCCCACCCCGAACCAACTTCCAGAAGCACATCCATACTCATATCTCTCGCCAATCCATCCACTCACTCACAGACAACACGCAGCTGCATGCACGACCTCCCGAAATCCATCCTTCCGAATCCTCCCTCCCTCGCGAGGACAAAGTCCAGCTGGCCAGGCTGAGATGCGGACACCATCCAGCTCTCCTGAGCTATCAGAAGAGACTGGATGACTCCGTTGTCGACCGGGATGTAACACAGCACCCCATACCATTAAACACATCATAGAAGACTGCATTTCACACAACCACTTATGCCAACAACACAATCTACTCTCAATGAGAGCTCTGTGGGAAAGCCCGATCGTGTCCATGGCCTTCCTCAGGGACTCGGGGCTGTTCGGCCAGGCAGCTTAGGGAACAACAACAACCAGCGGGGGTGTCCCCACCCATAATACTAGGTTAGGTTAGGCTAATGTCTTTTCAAATCACTATCGGGGAGCGAGCGTGTCTCAACATCGATCGATAGGCCTAATGGGGAAAATAGGTTTTCCCGAGATTTCTAATTAATTACAAACACTATACAGTATATTGATGCAAATTACCAATTTTGTTTATAAAAACACTCGGAAAATTTGTGGTATTAAAATAAAATAAATCCCATAATGACAAATCCGGTCTTAGGCTACGGGATTTCTGCTTTATAGATTTTACTCCATCCACATCAAAATAACGTCAAGGTTAGTTTCTATCCACGTATTACTTTTAGGTTAGGTTAGGTTTCTTAGTTAGGTTCATGACAAGGGATCAGCTGGTAGGTATGGGATAAACTAGGGACACATACTAGCTGGTAGGTAAGCAGTGTGCCAAAATAGCTTGTTTGGAAAAAAATTATTTTAATACCACTAATTTTCTGAGTGTTTTTTATAAAAGAAATTGTTCATTTGCATCAATATATAGTGTTTGTAATTAATTAGAAATCTCGGGAAAACCTATTTTCCCCATTAGGCCCATTGATCGATGTTGAGACTCGCCCCCGATAGTAATTTTAAAAGACATTAACCTAACCGAGTATTATGGGTGGGGGCTGCTGCCCCCACACCAGGGTGTCAATCCACAAAATATGAATTGTGTTATCATTATGGTTTTATTATTTTGTTATCATTATAGCGCGCCGGAGCGGCGAAGGCGCGAGCTCTATGGGGGGTCCGGGGGCATGCCCCCGTGTGATTTTTTTGAGAATTTAGGTGTCTAAAACAGTATTTCCTGCAATCTAAAAGCAATCAAGATGGAAAAAATGGAGACCAAAATTATGTCAATTTACCTTTTTTATTTCTTAAAGAAAAAAAAAAGGATTGGGGGAGTTTGTTATTATTATACAAATAGTTCATTTGCGTATCACTAAAAAAAACAGCGTCGTTTGACACCCTGCCCCACACCCCTGCTGGTTGATTACTAATCCCTTCGTAAAAAAAAAAAAAAGGCTGTCGATTATACGAAGCTGAAAGTCGATGAAGTCTATGGTGTTTACTCTGCAATCTTCAGCTTTGATTGTACATTGATAACGGGAAAGTACCGTATTGACAACCTTGTTACGAAAATTAAATTATAGTACCATACGGTAATTGTTTAGTGTATGGCCTCCTCCTAAAGAAAATGGATTTTTGAGCACAGACTGAACCAAATGTTCACTACTGTATTTACCTAATTTACCTAATTGTAGTTTACAGGAGTTGAGCTAAGCTTGTGTTGTCCCGTCTCTCAGTCTACTTTTTATCCAATTTTTTCTTGAAAATATGGATGTTCCTTGCCCCTACCACCTCCACCTCCAGCCCATTCCATTGGTCAATACATCTATAGGGGAAGCTAAACTTCCTGATATCGTTCTTGCAGGTAGGTCTTTTTACTTTGTAGCTGTGGCCTCTAGTTATTCCTGTATCCATAATTAATATATCCTCCCTATCCAGCCTCTCCAGCCCCCGGGTACATTTGTACATCATTATCATGTCTCCCCTCTCTCTCCTCTCTATTCAGCTATTTACATAGCTGGTCATTAACCTAACCTAAGGTAACCTGGGCATCCTGGGGGCTACTGCCCCCAGACCCCCGCTGGTCTTGGGTTGAAAAGTAATAAAAAACACATATCTCTTACCTCATTAGGGTAAGGCGGGGTGAATCCGCCGCGAAACGTGTGTTAACATCATCCAACTGAATCAGAATTCAGATTTTTTGTTTACATAACTTTAACATTCTCGCTTTCCTGCACACGCTCCTATCATTTTTATTTGAAAAAAACAAAACATTAAGGTTTGTAATGGGTGGCGAAAACCGTTACTCGCGCGGCGGATTCACCCCGCCCGCCGGGGTGAATCCGCCGCGGTTATATATTATCGATTATTTAATCCTGCCACAGCGATTTTACCCCCAATTAAGTAACAATTAAGATGTTTTATTATTAGATTGATATAATCCAAGTATTTTTGTATAATTATATATTATATAATTATATACGGTATATTTATGCCTTTTTTTTTTTTTTTTTTTTTTTTTTTTTTTTTTTTAGTTTCCACTTAGAAATCACAGACAACCATCTTGTAACGAAAAAAAAGTGTATTGGGAGATGTAAAGTCGCCGCCACGAAAAAATTCAAGACCGCTTACATATTTTTCAGTTTGAAATATTATGGAAATTTTGTTTTCGTTAAATAAATGACAACTACGCATTTTTGTGTTCTATCATCATCTACACGTACTATAAACATACCTAGAATCAATTCCATACGTATTTGGATTTATGACGAATTGTTTTAGACAAGTATCTTACGTCCGCGGCGATTCCACCCCCCAGCGGATTCACCCCACCTTACCCTATTCAAAGTTTTGTATTTGGTTTAATATACACTTCCCAGGTCATTTGAACAGTTCTATTGCTTCTATATATCATATAATACACCATAGAATACGTTTTTAATAACTAGAAAAAGAGGACTTCGATTAAACAATTACGTACCATACTTTTATACTGTATTAGGTTTTTCCGAGAGTTTAACACATTTGCATATGATCTTTGGAGCTATCGATAACTGGATAACCGTATTGACAACCTTGTTACGAAAAAGACATTTTAGTACCGTACCATACTTTTTTATTAAGTTTTGCCGAGGGTTAAAACAAATTTTCTTATGATCTTTAGAGCATATAGGCCTAGATTTAATATATATCTTCAAATATATCAACAAAATTTGTGGTATTAAAATAACATTGAACCGGTTGCTTTAGCCTATTTATCTTACTACCGACGAAGGATTTTTTTTTTTTAATTAGGATAGGCCTAGGCTAGGCCTACTATTTTGAGATCGTTCGGAGGCTGGAGGAGCTGAGCAGCCCAGCAGTGGACAACACACGCGTTCTTGGTACAATTTATAGCTAAATGAATCTAGGCCTATGAACATTAACTAATAAGTATATTTACTAACCTACCTACAAATAGTTAAGCTTGGAGTCGTGAAAAGCTTTTAATCACACACATTAGCTCCGGACCTCCCTATCTGGGACTCTGTATGCTGATGATGTTGAGGGATAGCCTTAAGTATCGGCCCCTCGTTGGTCTTCTTACACCTTCCCCAGTTTTCTTTCTTCACTGTAGCCTAGATGTATTATTTCTTCATTTTCTTACTGGGGTCCTTATTTTCTATAAATTTACATGTTTTCCAAAATATATTTTCACTTTGTTTTTTCTTATTCTTTCTTCCTAGTAGCCTAGGCCTATTAAAACTTCTTTTTACACTTTTCTTACTTTCTTTTACATTTTTTATTCTTCACATTCCAGGATAAATGTTCTAGCCTATGTTTTCTGTATCTTTTTCACATAGGCTAGTCTGCATTATGTATCCTCCTGGTCCCCCAGGGATCGGTATTAGGTCCCCTGTTGTTTCTTATATACATAAATTACCTAGATTTAGGTATAACTAGTAGGATAAGTAAATTCGCAGACGATACTAAAATAGGGAGATCAATTGATTCAGATAGCGATATAGAGTGCCTCCCAAAGGGATCTAGATACCTTACATGAATGGTCAGTAAATTGGCAGATGAAGTTTAACATTGACAAATGCAAGGTATTAAAGATAGGGAAGATGCAAACAAATGTTAAATATAAACTAGCTAATTTAGAATTAGAAAATTCAGACTGCGAGAAAGATCTAGGTGTGTTTGTTAGCAATGATTTGAAGCCTAGAAAACAGTGTATAAGCGTTCGTAATAAGGCAAACAGGATTCTCGGGTTCATCTCTAGGAGTGTGAGTAACAGAACTGCTGATGTTATCTTAAAACTTTACTTGTCATTAGTGAGACCCCATATGGATTATGCTGTCCAATTTTGGTGTCCTTATTACAGAATGGACATAGATTCATTGGAGAGAGTACAGCGTAGAATGACAAAAATGATCCATAATATTAGAAATCTTTCGTATGAAGAAAGGTTGAAGAAATTAGGTTTACATTCGTTAGAGAGACGCAGAGTTAGAGGGGATATGATAGAGGTGTTCAAGTGGGTTAGTGGGATTAACAAAGGGGACATGGCAAATGTACTAAAGCTCAGTGATAGCGAAAGAACTCGTACCAATGGTTTCAAATTAGATAAATTTCGTTTCAGAAAAGATATAGGCAAGTATTGGTTTGGTAACAGAGTTGTAGACGGGTGGAATGGACTACCAAGTGCTATAGTGGGATCTAAAACTGTAGGGAGCTTTAAGATAAAATTGGATAAGCATATGGACGAGAAGGGTTGGGTGTGAAGGGGGATCAGCCGGGTTGGGCCAATCAGCGCTCTGCAGACCTCCATAATCCTGCGTTAATCTCTAACCGTTTTGGTAAGATGATCCTCAGGGTATTAGAGTGTGAAGCCTATAATTGGGCTTTGTAATGAATTGGGGTTGTGTGGGACAGGGATCTGCCTTGCTTAGGCCAATCGGCTTTCTGCAGACTCCCATTTTCTTATGTTCTTAAATCTTTTACGGTCTTCTAGGTTTAGGGTGTTTGATCTGCATTTAAAATATGTGACTGAGGCTGCTGTGTTGTCATATACTTCATCTTCTCCCCCAATTTTTTTTTTTTTTTCTTGTAAATGTTTAGACTGGTTTTTTATTCCATGTCTTTTTGCCACATTTGTGTATCCCATTCATAGATCTTACACAGTTCTGTCTTTGTCATCCTGCTCAGTTTTGTTCTATTTATGTTAAGCTCCTTTAGACACCTATTGCATTCTTTTACCCATTTATTATTCTCTAATCCTTCTTCAATTATTTCATATAGGCTAGCATTCTATTTCCATCACCGTTCATTATGCCTTGTAAGTATTGTAGTCTTGATCTCATTAGCTTTGATTCTAACAGGGATGCTCATCATGCTCCTACTTCTCCTCGAAGACAGCTAATTGGGGTTCCTTTAGATCCTCCCAATATCATCCTATAAACAGAATTTTCTATTCGTTGTAGTTTTTTTCTTTCTTCAGTAGGGTAAGGTGGGGTGAATCCGCCGGGGGGTGGAATCGCCGCGGACATAAGATACTTGTCTAAAACAATTGTCATAAATCCAAATACGTATGGAATTGATTCTAGGTATGTTTATAGTACGTGTAGATGATGATAGAACACAAAAATGCGTAGTTGTCATTTATTTAACGAAGAAAAATATTTTTCCATAATATTTCAAACTGAAAAATATGTAAGCGGTCTTGAAATTTTTTCGTGGCGGCGACTTTACATCTCCCAATACACTTTTGTTTTCGTTACAAGATGGTTGTCTGTGATTTCTAAGTGGAAACTATTTTTTTGTTCAGGCATAAATATATATAATTATATAATTTTCTAAATTCTATAATTATATAAATATATAATTATACCAAAATACTTGGATTATATCAATCTAATAATAAAACATCTTAATTGTTAATTAATTGGGGGTAAAATCGCCGTGGCAGGATTAAATCATCGATAATATATAACCGCGGCGGATTCACCCCGCCGGGCGGGGTGAATCCGCCGCGCGAGTAACGGTTTTCGCCACCCATTACAAACCTTACTGTTTTGTTTTTCAAATAAAAATGATATGAGCTTGTGCACGAAAGCGAGAATGTTAAAGTTATGTAAACAAAAAATTCTGAATTCTGATTCAGTTGGATGCTGTTATTAACCCGGGAACTGCGGGGAGACTCTTAACCCCTTCAGACTCATATGACGCAGAGGTTGCCAGATTAGCAATAAGAAATAGAGTTCTCTCACTCTTATAATTACCTCTCCAAAATTAGTTTTCTGCCCACAGCTAACTCAAAGACAACTGCAGAGGTTGCAGTAACTAAACTAAAGGTTTCTAAATGCCCCTGATAGTAACAAAGGCATTAAAGTATCCCTAATAGGCTCAAAAATTGCGTCATATGTCGGAGAGGGTTAAGAGTTCCCCCGGCGGACTGCGGGGAGATTCTTATGAGTGAGTGAAAAAAAAAATCAACTTTTGACATTGAAAAATGACATGGCCCCTGGGCCATGCAAAATCTCAGTCCTCTACCTCCCCACTTTCCTCCTCTCCTTCAGTTATCACCTATTTTCCCTGTTATTCCCTTATTCTGAGGTATATTTTCGTGCTAACATTAGCGAGTTGCAAGCAGGGTGTTGTCATCACTGATGGCAAGCGAGTGCAAGAGAGAGAGAGAGAGAGAGTATCGATCGACTGTGTCTCAGTGGCCTTGGGGGAAATTGGCGGGAAAGCAGGTTGCCTCACCCATACATTATACAACTCGCGGGCTATATCTACGATTTTGACCATCCAAACGCTGTTTTCACTCGTTTTATTGTTGTTTCAGGTTAATACCTTTATAATCAACCCATAATAGGCGCATATGGATAAGTATTAATGCTATTAATGGCACAATGAATATTTTAGTGACGGAAACACCTCAAATACGTCAGCACAGGGGGACGTTTCCAATTACCCCCATGCGCACTTCAGAGGTTAAAAAAACACGTTTCGCAGCGGATTCACCCCACCTTACCCTATAACTCCATTTATTTGTCACCAATTATTTTGACATTTGAAGACAGATATGGAATCTATATGCTCTAAGCATCATATTAAAATTAGTTTCAACCCTCGGCAAAACCTAATAAAAAATATATGGTACTAAAATGGAATTTTTTCGTAACATGGTTGTCAATACCTTCCTATAGACGGCACCGATTCGTACACACGCCATTTAGAACATGGGTGCTTAACTACTGATGTGACGTGTAAGAGGTAAGATTTTTACGCATAGGTTTAAACTTCTGGAAATTAATGGGTAATAAATACCACGTACTGAGGATAATCTTCAAGGACACTACATCCGCCTTATTTGAAACAATTTATTAAGGAAAATAGGGACCAATAGACTTGCCATATTTTTCTCATTATAGTCCGCATGGAGGAATTTCGTTATCGACACTTGAAAAAACCTGATTTCACAGAAAAAATACACCAAAAATCTGTCAAAGATGTCAAATAGCGGGGGTGTGGGGGCGGCAGCCCCCACCCATAATACTAGGATAGGTTAGGCTAATGTCCTTTCAAAGGGGTATAGGATAGTCTATACCTGGTCAGAGGTAAGAAGAAGAGTCCTGCTGTAGTCTCCTTGAATGTTACCTCCGCTCTACCTGGCATGCAAGGGCTAGTTTAGTATCCCACGTACTGGGTCTAGGTTAGGTTAGGTTAATATACTAGGTCTCAGAAACAAGATTCGTAGTTGCGGTAGTATTTACAGATACGCCCGAATACTAAAAGGGCGGCGGTAGGGGTTCGTGTTGTATCCCACGTAGGCCTACTAGGTACTACGGACACATTGTAGGCGTTAGGTGTGGATTAGGCTTGTATCTAATGTACTAGGTCTATGTTACTGGATATTTATGATTTAAATAAGTGCTACGTTTTCGATAAATCTGGTTATTTGGCTTTGCAATTAGGGAAATCATGAGCCGATTTCCGACATTTCGTTAGTCTTTTTCGATTCTCAAAATACAATCCAAGTTTTGCCAAAAATTGGCTCGGGTTTTCCAAAATTATGCTTGTTGGGGTTTGCAATTTAGGGAAACATGAGCCAAAATTCTAAATTGGGTTACTGTAATTTTTTACTCTTAAAACTCGCAAAATCCGAGCCAAGTTTTGCCAAAACTTGGCTCGGGTTTTATGGCTTTGCAATTTCAGGAAACCTGAGACAAATTTCTAAATGAGGTTACTGTAATTTTTTTGTCTACAAACTCGCAAAATCCGAGCCAGCTTTGGCCAAAACTTGGCTCGGGATTTCGAAATATTGGGTTTTAGGCCTTTGAAATACCTTAAAACCCAAGACAAGTTTTGCTAAAATACGTTTTTATCGCCGTTTTACGCATTTAACCCCTCATTTTCCCTGTACTTCATAGCCCTCCCCACTATCGGGCAGCGTGTCTTAAGATCGTTGTATAATGGGGAAAACGTTTTCGCCGAGGGTTTTAATTATTTCCAAACACTATATATTGATGAAAACTAACAGGGAAAAATAAAAAAATCCATGGGAAAATTTGTGACATTAAAATGGAGTTTTTCCCTTTCTTCTTTGTTGTACTCCAAAACACTAGCTGCATATAGGATTCCAGGTAGAGCTAAACTTTTCCAGAATGTTTTCCCAATTAACATCTTATTACAACTCCTTGCTGTTACCGAGTGTGTTGGGCGGGTGCTCAACCCCGAAAGGAGTTGAAATAGGGGAGCTATCCCCCCGCCAAAGGCGGCTTTCTAGGGCCTTTCCTAGCTGATGCTGAGAGGATTGGGTTCTAGTCATGCGGTGATGGGCTGGTCGATCAGAGTGAGAACTGAGCGATCTCTGCCATACCCATAGCTTACTCTGACTGTTCCTTTTACTTATATATCTTCTAGATCTCAAGTGGCGGCGTCTTTTCCGTGGATTGACCTCCCTACTGCCAACCTAGAAGTTGGCAGATTCGGAGCCAAAGCGTCACATTTTTCCCTTGCCCCTCAACTTTCCCTTCATAATTGCTGAGGGGCACAGGGCCTTGGGTGGGGCTTTGGTTTGCCGGGCATTTCCGCACCCTCCTTAGCTCCCTGCCTTGGAGTGGCTTCGGTCACCCGGGCTTTGTTAGTGGTAAGCAGGGAGGATTTTGTGGGGGCGCTCGTTTGTGGCCTTGGCCTTGCTCGAGACCTTGGGGCTGTTCGGCCAGACAGCCTGGGGAACAACAACAACAACAACCGAGTGTGTGAGATTTGATAACCTTTGTGCTTTATTTATCATCTTTTCTTTGTGTAGGCTACTTTATAGCAGTCTCTTTTATTTGTGATTGTTACTCCCAAATAATATTTGATTGATTCTACTACGTCTATATCCTCGATGCTGCTTGGTTGTTCTTTCATATTTAATATCATAAATTTACTTTTCAACTTATTTATTTCCAGGCCACACTCTTTTCCTGTTTTTATAAGGTTTCTGCTATTTGCCTTAGCCTCTGTCAGGGATTGGGAGAATTGCAAGCCATCATCAGCAAAGAAAAGAGTACTGTACCGGTATTAAATCTAATTTTCTCATTTCTGAATCCTAGGCCTGTACTTTCTAATTGTTGAATTATTTTTAATGTAACAAGTTTAAATAAGGTAGTTGACGCTGTACATCCTTGTCTTATTCCGCTTGTTACTTCTATTTCCTTTTGTATATTTTTACTTAATTTTATTGTTGTCTTGTCCCCAACATATATTTCTTCATATTTTGTCTATTATATTTTCATGTGTTCGTAGTAATTTTAATGTTTATGATTTTTTCTCTTTTTATAGAGTCATAGGCTTTTTGGAAGTCTATTGCCGCTATAATTAATGGGAGTTTTTCTTTATACCTCGACTCTATACAGTACTTTAAGATTAGCAGGTTATAAGAACATAAGAACATAAGAAAATGGGAGTCTGCAGAAAGCCGATTGGCCTAAGCAAGGCAGATCCCTGTCCCACACAACCCCAATTACAAAGCCCAATTATAGGCTCAACACTCTAATACCCTGAGGATCATCTTACCAAACCGGTTAGAGATTAACGCAGGATTACGGGGGTCTGCAGAGCGCTGATTGGCCCAACCCGGCTGATCCCTCTTCACACCCAACCCTTCTCGTCCATATGCTTATCCAATTTTTTCTTGAAGCTCCCTATCGTTCTTGATCCCACTATATCACTTGGTAGCCTATTCCACCCATCTACAACTCTGTTACCAAACCAATATTTGCCTATATCTTTTCTGAAACGAAATTTATCTAATTTGAAACCATTGGTACGAGTTCTTTCGCTATCACTGAGCTTTAGTACATTTGTCATGTCCCCTTTGTTAATCCCACTAACCCACTTGAACACCTCTATCATATCCCCTCTAACTCTGCGTCTCTCTAACGAATGTAAACCTAATTTCTTCAACCTTTCTTCATACGGAAAATTTCTAATATTATGGATCATTTTTGTCATTCTACGCTGAATTCTCTCCAATGAATCTATGTCCATTCTGTAATAAGGACACCAAAATTGGACAGCATAATCCATATGGGGTCTCACTAATGACAAGTAAAGTTTTAAGATAACATCAGCAGTTCTGTTACTCACACTCCTAGAGATGAACCCGAGAATCCTGTTTGCCTTATTACGAACGCTTATACACTGTTTTCTAGGCTTCAAATCATTGCTAACAAACACACCTAGATCTTTCTCGCAGTCTGAATTTTCTAATTCTAAATTAGCTAGTTTATATTTAACATTTGTTTGCATCTTCCCTATCTTTAATACCTTGCATTTGTCAATGTTAAACTTCATCTGCCAATTTACTGACCATTCATGTAAGGTATCTAGATCCCTTTGGAGGCACTCTATATCGCTATCTGAATCAATTGATCTCCCCATTTTAGTATCGTCTGCGAATTTACTTATCCTACTAGTTATACCTAAATCTAGGTCATTTATGTATATAAGAAACAACAGGGGACCTAATACCGATCCCTGGGGGACACCACTTTTGACTGCTCCCCACTCTGACTTGGTACCATTTATGCTGACTCTCTGTTTCCTACCAATTAGCCATGACCTAATCCATCCCAACAACGACCCTCCTATTCCATGTGCCTCAACCTTTCTCATCAATCTCTCATGAGGGACTCTGTCGAAAGCTTTACTGAAATCTAAATATAATATCATATGACTTGTCACTATCTACTGCTTCATATACCTCTGAGAAAAAGCTAAGCAAATTTGTAAGGCACGAACGTCCCTGAGTGAATCCATGCTGAGAAGAATTTATTAAGTTAAATTTTACTAAGTGGCTTCTAATTTTCCTAGCAATAATAGACTCTAGCAACTTTCCTATGATTGATGTGAGACTAATGGGACGGTAATTGGATGCTATCGATTTATCACCTTTTTTGAAGATCGGAACTACATTTGCAAGCTTCCAAGCTTCTGGAACTAAACCTGTTTCTAATGACTTGTTAAATATAAATGCTAATGGACTACTTAACTCATCTCTGCATTCTTTTAATACTCTAGCATATACCTCGTCAGGACCAGGCGATTTTTGAGGTTTCAGTCTGTCAATTTCCTTAAGCACATCATTTCTACTTATACTAACTGTACTTAACATATTTTCTATACTATCACTATATACCATATTGACTTCTGGAATCTGTGCCAAATTTTCATTAGTGAAAACGGAAAGAAACTGACTATTTAATGTACTGCACATTTCTAAATCATTTTCTGTTATTTCTCCTATTGAAGTTTTTAGGGGGCCTATTACATCTCTAACTTTAGATTTATATAGTTGGTAAAAAGCTTTAGGGTTATTTTTTGAGTCGCTGGCTATCCTTATTTCATAATTTCTTTTTGCTTTCCTGATTTCCTTTTTGACCTGTCTTGATAGAGTCTGATAGTATATATGTAAATGATTTTCACCTTTCTTTATTTTTCGATATATTCCTTTCTTTTTTCCTATAAGATCTATTAGCTTATTAGTCATCCATTTTGGTTGGTTCTGCGTCGATCTAAATCTTCTTTTAGGGATATATTTATTTTGAGCATTGTGGAGTGAAGCAATAAACTGGTTATATGTAGGTGGCAAGTTTAACTCTGGCATATCCTGACTTAATCGCTTAACAATAGGGTCCACCCTTAAGTCTCTTCTTAGCCCACCATAATCGGCTTTTCTGAAATCTGGGATAAGTGTCGTATTCTCTTTAGCATTTCCTGTCCATTGTATATTAAAATAAATAGATTTATGATCGCTATTTCCTAGGTGGTCACCAATCTCTATCCTCTATCCTTCTTTCTTGGGTGAAGCCTGCTTGCATTTTGCTGTCTAGATGGTTATCTTTGATTTGTTTTTCTTATTTTATTTTGTATTATTGACAAATATTTTGTATGCTACATTTGTTAGGGAAATGTGACGAAGATTATTTACGGTTGGTTTATTTGTTTTTGGGATAATTTTTGTTCTTGAGTTTTTCCATGTCCCTGGAATTTCTCCTTCAGATAAAATATTATTTAGACATTCTGTTAAATTTTTTAGACATATTTTGCTTTTTGTTATTGATTTGAAACATTCTGGTTTAGGCCTAATTCCGTCTGGCCCTGCTGCTTTCTTGTTCTTTAGCTTCTTCATGGTTTCTTCCACTTCTTTTTCTGTTATCTGTGGAGCTTGCATTGGTTGTATGTTTCTAAAAATATTCATAGGCCTAGTCATGTCCATTTGTTCAATTAGTTCGTTTGGGAAGTTAAGTTCGTGTTCTAGTTCTAATTCTGTGCCAGTACTCTTGTGTGTTTGCTCGTTCTTATCACTTACATATTTTTGTCTCTCATTTTCATTCCACTCCTCTTGTACTGTATTTGGATACTTTTGATAAATTCCTTTCCAAAATGTCTCCAAATCTTCGGCTGCTGCTTCACTTGTTAATTGGCTTCCTTCTGCATCATATATAAGTAGGTCATCCTCTTTCTGCTCTTCTTTCCCCTTCAACTTGTTTATGTTGTTGTTGATGTGTTGGAGGGAAGGTAGCAACTGAGCGTCACTAATAAACCCTAGCGAGGACGGTTTTGTCAGGACTGCCTTTAAAGTCGTGGAATTCTCCCCGACTTTTTAAGGAAATTAATTGTGCATTGTATCACTCTGCCTTTTCTCTGGGGTCACGTCTATTGCTCCTAGTAGAACGGGGATGGTTATGTTATTAATATTCATCCTGGTGAAGGTGTCTAAGGATTGTTCTCATTGAGTGAAATCGTGGGCAATGCAGAAGAAAATGAGTGATGGTGTCTTCGGTGTTTCTGCACCAAGGGCAGTATGGATCCGGGGCCAATTTCAATCTGTGTAGATGTTTGTTCAACCCGGAATGACCGATTCTGAGGCGCGTAATTACGACATCGATGTTCCTAGTTTGGGATCGTGTCCATGGATGGGGTGATGAGTCGGTTCTGAAGAGGCCTAAGTGCTTTTCCGGGAGGAGGTTTGAAAGCTCTGTGTCCCATTCTTGTCTTGCCCTTCTGCTCACTGCTGATAGTGTGTGGATATTGTCCCATAATTTTCTTGTTATTGTTTTGATATGTGATTGAAGCATTTGCTCCTTACGACATCTCGACATATACTGCACTAAAATATAATTTTGTTGTATAGAAACCAACTGTAACTAAAGGATGATTAAAAACAAATAATAATTGCTTATTACATGTTGTTTTCAACACATAAACACTCCAAGTACAAAGTAATTAGCCACATTATCATATTTCGTAAATGGCGTTAAGCGCCGAAGCCACCATACCAAATTATAGACGAACGTATTTAATATAAACATGTAAATTTATAGAAAATAAGGACCCCATTAAGAAGATGAAGAAATAATACACCTACAGTGAAGAAAGAAAACTGGGGAAGGTGTAAGAAGACCAACGAGGGGCCGATACTTAAGGCTATCCCTCAACATCATCATCATCATTTAATATAAGTGACAAAATAATATCAGAGACAAGTTCAGATATCACCAGATCCTAAAATTAGAGTACTGAATCCTAAGATCCAATACTGTACATGATCCCCTTATGAGAGTTTATTGTTTGGCGCCTTCAGTTGGAACTGGTCTGTAACTTTTATCGGTCTTCCTTAATTACTGTGAAGTCTGAAAACCCCATTAAAATTATAAGCTGACGGCCCAAAATTGGTTACAGGTTAGGTAGGAGGGTATAGATAAGAATGCGCATGTTGGATTTGGGTGTCAACGTCGTTTGAGGTGTTTTCCAGAGTGTTAAATATGAGGCGGTTCAGGCGTGGTGACACAAGCTGTTAATTACTGTTATGCCCTGTTTTTCTACAGGTTTAACTTGGGTAATGTGAGTTCTAAATGACTGGGTATATAAGGCTGCATGCACAATACAAGATATGAGGAATAGAGAACACAAAGAAACACATGGTAACAAGTTACACGATCACGTTTATTTATATATACCACTGCAGAATACTCGTGCAAGACAATATAATAGAATCGAACAACACTAGCATAAGTGGATCTGGATGGAGCCTAGTCTCCCACTTCCAACGTTCAGGTATTAATCTTCTGATCACTGGCTTTAATTCAACAGGTTTATATACCGAAGACCATCAATGTTACTTATAGAATCATATTCACTGTTAGATTTATTACTGGTAGCTCTGGTGCACAAGTAGTAGTTCACAGACTAGATTAGACACGCGTATTTTAGAGCAAGGGAATTCTAGTAACCTCAGGGGGTACTGATCTAAGTTTTATATTCTTGTCTCAGAAATACATAGAATGCAAATCAGTGGGTGAACATTCAGATATCACTAGGGTTTCCTTCTAGGTAATAATATCTGGGTATATGGTTGATTACGAGAGTTAGTATCGCCTGTTAATTAATGAACACTGATACGCTTATCACTTCCTAATTGAATGGTTATATGAATTATACTGGGGCAAAGAGATAGCCACTTCGTAGAAATATTAATTAGTGAATCTCTAAACAGCACTGTAACGTGTAGTACTGATAAAGGGAATCTTGGGTAGTATCTGATGGGTCTGGTCCTGGTTATCTTGCGTCCATGATGTTGGGGGCTAACGACTGGTTCCGCGGCCGTCCAGGGGGTCCATATGTGTGAAGTTCTCAAATACGTGGGCAGGTCCTTCTATCCAAATCTGCTACGGAGTCTGCCGGCTCTGGAATATCTCAACTCCGGAACAACACAAGGGCAGAGCTAGAGGTTAACTTCAGGGTAGTGACCACTGGTTGATGTCTAGCTTTCAACTGATTTGACTGGGGGCGGGAGCTAGATTTATAGGCTCGGTTCTGGACCCTGTAGACAGTAGGGATCTCGAGTCTTATGGACTTATTTGAGCTCTCAATAAATATGGGGACTAGGTAAGATGGTATTTACTGTTGTGGCACATGGCTATAGGAAGCCTTTATATTTTCATATAACTGAGCCTTAGTAAGAGGTACTATTTTGGCTATACTGGAAGTATTTAGGGGAGAGAGACTGGATCTACTTTGCGAGGAGGATGGAGACAGCTGTGATGGGAGCGTCTCTCTTAGATTGTTCAATCTTCATTCTATGGTATAGCTGAGGTGCTAATTTAGTGATCAGAGTATGCAAGAAAGGTAAATGGTTTATTGTGAGTTAATAGAGGTTAGTAAAAGTGTTAGTCATGCATGGTTAGTTCATTGATAGGAAGAATTCCTGTGCTACCTGGCAATGACTCAGAAGTCAAAACAGGGGCCAGGTATACCTCCGCGGGGGTGGGGGTCTCCCTCCTCGGGTGGGTAAAAAGGGGTAGCTGGGTGCCCTCTCTCTGTGATAGTCGTCCGGCGGCTGTGGCTAGGGGCTTGCCATATCACCAGTGTTTGTAATAACCCTCTGTGTATGAGACAGATGTGGGTGTCCTTAATACCAAAACCGAAGGTGCCTTGGCTAGCTGGTTTTACTCGGTTGGTTGTTAATTGTAGGGTTTGCTGGATGTGGTGGAGACTGGGTTGCTAACTCTGCCAACACATCAGACAGCCATAATTATATCTATGTATGTTCTTACATCCGAGAAGTAGATGTTATATATCTTAGAAGTTAAAACACCCACGCCTTTCCCTAGACCTCGTATATCATTTCCCATGACGAGTATAGATATATGTAACCCGTGCTCAGTCACCCCCTTGCATTGTTCCTCTAGTAACTAAGTGTCTCTATAATATTAACTGCCACCAGTATTGATACGACAATGCGGCACTGTCCTTGTGTCGTATTGTGCCAAGTACAGATCAACCAGGTGTCATCACCTTATTAGGACAACGACTATAATGTCGTCGTTCATCGATGTATGCAATCCTTAGTTTAAGTATTAATATTAACATTCCCTAACATCTTGTCTTGCCAGACTAAGCTTTCTGAAGACCCATCGCCCCATAAATATATGTATTCAATCCTTAGGTTAAGTCCAATAAACTCATCACGTGATAACACCACGAGACTATCACCTGGTTCTTAAAAATCGGACTAAGGTTGCTATACTTTTAGTACGTCCGTGGTAGTACAGTGGGTTAGCGCGCGGGCCTGGTGGTGATGGTGGTGCGTCACTAACCAGGGTTCGAACCCCACCCAAGGCATCTCAAAACCTGTGGGTTTTTAGGGGGGTTAAATTCCCTTCAGAGGTTCGTACCCCGCGCCAGGTACCAGGAAAGGTTGATCCTAAAGGTAGCCTGGGGATATTTCCCTTCCTATTTAACCCTGGAAAAACCTAGCATTTCATTGGTGGCAGCTAAGGAACGTGACCAGGTAGCTACGTGGAGCACCCGTCACGCGAACCCTAAAAACCATATTGAGATAGCTAAGGTAAAAAGGCTACGATACCTTACGACCTTACGAGGCTAGGGACTAGCCTAACTAAAAAGGAATGTGGTGTAATGCCCTCGAAAATGTTCCGCACCCACAATAATACTAACCCGAGTTGACGTCAGGTATAGCGTAAAATAGTCGTAGATGGTAAGTCCAATAAACTCATCACGTGATAACACCACGAGACTATCACCTGGTTCTTAAAAATCGGACTAAGGTTGCTATACTTTTAGTACGTCCGTGGTAGTACAGTGGGTTAGCACGCGGGCCTGGTGGTGATGGTGGTGCGTCACTAACCAGGGTTCGAACCCCACCCAAGGCATCTCAAAACCTGTGGGTTTTTAGGGGGGTTAAATTCCCTTCAGAGGTTCATACCCCGCGCCAGGTACCAGGAAAGGTTGATCCTAAAGGTAGCCTGGGGATATTTCCCTTCCTATTTAACCCTGGAAAAACCTAGCATTTCAATTACTGTTTTTATAGTAATTAAGAGCGAGTTTTTTTTAGAAATCTTTCTAGTCACCATTTTTTCTGCACTTTGACTGGATTCTAATGTGTATTAGTGTGACATTACAGTTGGAAATAACTAAATATATAGAAAATTGTACCTCTTAAAAGCTGAAACAATATGTCAAGTCACTTGTGTCACTCATAAGTAGTGTCTTATTGTTGTATATGTATGTCAAATGTGACATATGTGATCTGGGCAATCAGCTGCTCAGCCACAGGTGGCTGGCTTGTAATTAAGTCACATAAATGACAGTGAGAACAGAAGTAACAGTACTAGGGCTAGTCAATCACCATATTGTTATATGCCTACTCTTAGTAGATCATCTAAGGTCAAGGACTAGGCTAAGTGTACCTTGGGCCCTAGATCTACTTGTAAATTATATTTTATATAGGCTAGGCCTAAGGCCTAGAATAGAATTATAGTAGTTCGACTGCTAGGTTTAGGATAGCCTACTATACTAATCATATAATGAGTCTTTCATGACTCAATTTATTAGATTAATTTACATGTCGTTACCTAGTACTGTACAGTCATTTGACAGTTTTAGCCTGTTAGGCTATTAGCCTACTTACCGTAACTTACCAGTAGCCAGGTAATAGCCTAGCCTATGTATGGACAAGGTTACTTTTACCTTCCAATGCAGGCAGCTCAGTGATTTTATCAAAGGCCTAGGCCTATAGGCTTTGTAATTTTTACTGTAATATATGTTAGGCTAGGCCTATTACCGTCGGAAATTATATTTTCTATTAGACTCGGTCACGGCAGGTTAGGCTACTGGCTACGTAAGGGTGGAAGCAAGAAACAAGAAAGGCAGCCACTTGAATCAATAGATCCAATTCTTTGTTTCTCGTTTCCGAATCCACACAATTTTTCATGTACTATATCAATACCAACTACCAATTCCAGTGGGGGTCTGGGTAAAGGGTCAATATAAAGATGTAATTAAATTGCTAAAAAATCGCTTAGATTGTTTTTATCTAGTTTAGAGTTGTGTAAGGGTATTTTGATGTGTGAAAATAGGGGGAGATGCATATTTACCCATTAACCCTTAACCAACGGCGCACCACATATGTCGAGTTGAATAAATATGGACCATGTGGCGGTGCACCACATATGTCGAGTGCCATTTTCAGCATGTAATGTTGCTCTGAGAGAGAGCTGAGCGGTGGGACGAGCGTAGTAACCTTATGACCGCTCCCCACCACCGCAGTGGGTGTACTGAGCTGTATTCTACCCTCCTCCCTCTCTCACTCGCTACACAGGGAATTATGTACGGAAATTACCTTATTTTAGTTTTTTTTGCACTCGTGTTGCACGATCGTTGCAAGAGAACCAGTACAAGGATGGTTCGGGTGTCATTGGAAAGCTCTGTTTACGCCCTTTCAGGGATAGATACTTGTTTTATGCTCTGCGTCTTGTTTATGCATGAAAATGAGCACGGAAACAACCCTATTTAGGGTAAAACAAAAACGCTGGGCGGCAGTGTAAAATACCCTACCACCCGCTCTTTGTGTGTGAAATTAAACAACAATCTAAAAACACGCCCCTTCACTCGTGAAAAATAACTATTTGGCCATAACCGTTTGCTGTGGGATACAAAATACTGTATGTTGAGGGAGGCAAGCCCCCCCCCCCCCTCAGTATTTTACAATCAGCAACGGAATGTAGGAAAAGCATACTAACCTAGGATTAGGCTTTTTTTTTTTTTTTTTTTTAACCTATAGCCTAACCTATTATCTTTTTCAAATTTTGTCTAGATAACCTTATTTTTTTAACAGTATCGGAGCCATTTTATGGCCTTGAAAAGTCGCTAAATGCCCTCTCTGACACCCTATAATGTCAAAAAAATTCCCGGGGGGGGGCATGCCCCCGGACCCCCCATCGTATCGATTCCTTAAACTATTTTTCTCTAATCCTTAATTACTACTGACATAACTTTTTTCTCCTTTGGCACCCTGTAGGTAAGGGTTATTCTTGTATCCAACGTTCTAGGTTAGGTTACTGTGTTTTTTTTTACTTCAAAAAATCGCTAAACCCGAGCCAAGTTTTGGAAAATGTTGGGTCGGGTTTTCAAATTTTGGGGTTTAACCCTCTCACCACGGAAGGGCTCTTGAACGCCCATAAAAAAGCATATAACAGGTACCCGGAAGGCCTCTTGAACGCCCAGTGGTTGAAAGCCTGTGAGCTTAGTGTGCGAGGCGTCGGTCCGACGCATGTAAACAACAGCCGGCTGGACCGACGCCCCGCATCTCCGGCCACAAGAAGGAGAGCGTCGCTTGTTCGTGTGTGCCTGTATATTGTTGTTAAGTATCGAAAAGTGGTGTAAAGTGGCTGTTTTGGCCATAAAGTTATCTCCAATGAAATCATCATCACAGCTCAACCAGTTGACTTAGAGAGCTCTACTTAATGCCATTCTACAGGTAAATAACACAGCTACGCTTGGGAATGCGCGGGAATGCGGGAAGCAGTCTGATTAACGAATATACGGTAGCCTAGCCTAGACGTTTTTCGGCCAAAACACCCGGGTTTCGAGGAATATATATATATAATACATAGCCGGGGCTGGAGGGTTAATGTGTTTCAAAAACATGAAAACTGGAGACAACTTTCAACATTCAATTACTGTTTTTTTTTTTACTTTGAAAAATGCCAAAAGCCGAGCAAACTTTTTTTCCCAATTTTGGGGTTTTTGTACTCTGAAAAATACCCAAATCCGAGCCAACTTTTGCCAAAACCTGGCTTGGATTTTCACATTTTAACGTTTTCTTACTTTTCTATATTGTATTTTCAGAGTTCTTCCCATATTACCCCTATTTTTCCCCTTTTACCCCGCAATTTCCCTGATCTTCATAGCCCTCCCCACTAGTGGGGGCCGTGTTTTTAGATTGTTGGATAATGGGTAAATACTCATTTGCTGCAGTCCTTGGTATAAAACAACACCTATATCAAAGAAAAAATGCAAAAACAAAAAACACACATGCTAAAACTCATGACTGTCACACCGTATCAATTTACCTTTTATTTAACATCAGTTTCTTAATGCTGCATTATTATAGGCTATAGGTTAATTACAAAATATACTTATCTAAAAGTTTAAAACTCCAATAAAGTTTTTAGTCTTAGTTGTAGCTGTTTTATACAGCTACAAATGTGTCATAGGCCTATACAGTTGGTCCTCCGGTAACGCGAGTTTTAGAAACACGGATTTGGTGGCACGCGGTACACCCCAAATATCCAAAATGTTACTAACGCGGTCAATACTTAGACTGGCGCGGTGTCCAGTTGGGCTCCGAACCTTTACTCCCGACTTTCGTAGCTCATATCTCTTCAAATATATGGCCTAACCAAGTTTTTATGCATACCGGAGGTAGATTCTTACAGTTTCTTACAGTAGATCCTCTGGAAAAAGGCAAACTATGCCTGTGTATCCAGCTCAGTACCAGTGCTTGCACTGCTGCGGTCGTTCACGGTGTTGGCGGCGGCGGTAGCAGACGCAACATTTTTACTATTCTGTATTTTTGTTTTATAATCAAACTTCAAATCTTGTCTTCCCCATGCTTTATCAAGATTACTTTCAAACTCCCTTATTGATTCGGAATCGACTACATACTGGGGCAGTGCGTTCCACTCATTTACCACTCTATCACAAAATGAGTTCTTCGCCTTCTCAAGCCTATTTCTTTCTTTGTAAATTTTCTTAGAGTGTCCTCTCGTTCTTGTTCCCTCCCGCATCAAGAAGATACCTTCACACACATCCTCATCGTACTTTCCTGACACTATCTTAAAAGTCTCTATCATATCCCCTCTCTTTCTCCTATATGCCAGTGTCGGAAGTCCCAGTGTCCTCAACCTCTGCTCATAGCCCGCGTTCTTCAACGTTGGTACCAGCTTGCTAGCTCTTCTCTGCACTTTCTCCACTGCTTCTATATCCTTTACCATATATGGAGCCCACACCTGGTTTGCATATTCCAGGTGTGGCCTAACCAGCGCTGTATATAGATTCCTGAAGATTTCTTCGTCAAGTGACACAAATGTCCTCCTTATCAGCCCTACAATTCTATTGGCTTTGTTTATCTTTTCCGCTAAATGTTCTGAGAAATTTAACTTATTATCTATCACTACTCCTATATCCTTTTCTGCACTCACTTCCTCCATCGCTTCATACATACTGTATCCTACCTTGTCTATCTTGCTGGTCCCAATCCGCATGTACTTGCATTTTTTTGGATGAAAAGGCATTAACCAATGCTCAGACCATCCCTTCATGCCCTCCACATCTCCTTGAAGCAAACTCATATCTTCCTTACTCCTCACTCTTCTATACAGTTTAGTGTCATCCGCATACAGGTATACCTCACTTCCATTAGTTATAACTTCAGGCAAGTCGTTGATAAATATAACGAACAGCAATGGTCCCAACACAGATCCCTGAGGTACCCCACTTGTAATTTCCCTCCACCCCGAGCCTATTCCATTCACCAATACCCTCTGTCTCCGATCTTTCAGGAAGGCTTCTATCCATTTCACACATTTCTCCCCTATATTATAGCTTCTAACTTTCTCTATTAACCTTTTATGTGGGACCTTATCGAAGGCCTTCATAAAATCGCAATATACCACGTCTATTACATCACCATCATCTAGAATTTGCATCCAATCATCTACCACCTTAATTAGCTGTAGTACCGTCGACCTCCCCGGCAAGAATCCGAACTGTCTCCCACTGAAAAGTTGGTTTGACTTCATATGATCCATTATTCCTTCTCTAATTACCGTTTCCATTAGTTTACACACAACACTTGTCAAACTGACTGGTCTATAATTCCCTGGGTCATTTCTCTTTCCCTTCTTAAATATAGCTGTTATGTTCGCCTCTCTCCAGTCCATCGGGATTTGTCCTGTATTAAACGATACCTCAAATAACATTTTCAATGGCTCTACTAACATCTCCCTCCTTCCTTTATGATTCTTGGGTGTATCCCATCCGGTCCCGGTGACTTACTTCTATTCATTTTTTCTATAGCCCTTCTTATTCTAGCATGGGAAAACTCTACTAGTTCTAGTGCCGGTGCCTGTTGATGGGAATAGTAGGCACTGCATCCTCCGACTCCACTGTTAGTACCCCCCCAAAGTATTTCCCCAGCACCTCTGCTTTCTCCTTATCAGTCTCCGCTCTACTCCCATCATTGAACCCCCCCCAGCTCTGGGATCCCTACTCTTCTTGTTAATTTTTCCTGAATGTACTTCCAGAATATTTTTGGATTATCCTTCACATTTCTAGCTATCTCTCTCTCCCTCTCCTTCACCCCCCTCCTTGTTTCCCACCTTATTTTATTGTTTATTTGTCTGCGTTCCAGATCCACTTCCTTAGCCTCTATACTAGACCCCCTGTTCTTTTTTAACAATTTTAATCTTTCCCACAATCGTTTCTTTCTTCTAATCAATATCCAAAGCTTTCTTTTCATTGGCAATTCTGGGTTAGTTCTTTTCCTCAATTTTGTTTTATCCTTATATTCCCTTACTGGTACACTTTTGGATACAGCATTCTCCAGTTTGACTCTAATTTTCCTCCACATTCCTTCAGCGTCTTCACCGTTCAAATATTCCCCCCAGTCAATGTCCAAACACCGTCTCAGCAGCTCATAATCTGCTCTATCATACATGTATATTTTTCTATTGCTTTTATTATCCCTCTCCGATTTAATGTTACAACTAAAGCTTATACAGGCATGGTCACTACGACCTATAGGGCTATCCACATTAACATGTTCCACTATATCCTCTTCATTGCTAAAAATCAAATCAAGTACACTCCCCTGCGTCCCATCTCTATATCTTGTCATCTCTACAATATGTTGCGTTAAAAAACAATCTCTCACTTTCTCTATAAACTTATTTTCCAGGCTACCCTGTCCCGCTGGAGTAGTACAATTTGCCCAGTTGATCCTTGGCAAATTGAAATCTCCAATCAAAATTTTATATTTGTTCTCTCTATTATCTATCTCCTCCATTGTTTTCAGTAGGTTATCATCCTCTCCCCTGCTATTATTTGGGCTTCTATATATAGAGGCAATTAGAATTGATCCTCTTACACATTTTACTTCAATACACAAATACTCACAATACTGCTGTCTCATATCCACCTCATTAACCTTGAGCTCTTTTCTTACATAAATAAACAGTCCTCTTCCAACCTCTGCTCTAATAGCATTTCTCTCATATAACTCAAAACCCTCCAAACTATATTCCACCAGTTCCCTCTCAATTCTAACATTTTTTGGTCTTACTTCCTGTAGGGCTATGAAACCTACATATCAGTTCTCTTTTCTTGTCCTGAGTAAACACATCCACATTACTAAACATAATCCTTAATCCATCTACCATTCCTCCAGCAATTACACCATCCCGCTCCTCCAGTCCGTACCCTACTCCCCTGTTAGCACTACTGGGTCTGACTCTTTGTCTCCTGTCTCTCCCTGTGACACCTCCACCCCGTTCTCCTCCTCCGTCACAACTCTCATCACATTCTCTCCCCTCCCTGATCTCCCCCTCCTTTCTACTCTTATAAACCACTTCCTCACTTTTCCGTCCCTCACTCTCCAGTAAAAATTTCTCTTTTCCTCCTCATCCAACTTTCCATTATTTTCATCAGCCTTTTCTTGTAATTCCTTAATTTTTTCCTTTGTTCTATACTCAAATCCTTCTTTAGTCTTATGTGTTTCAGTTTATCATTTGTATTTAGCCTCCAACTAAAATTTGTCACAGTCTCCGCCACTACCCTAGTTTTGAACTGTACCCTTATAGGTCTCATCTCTCCCCTTTTATATCTACCTATCCTACTGATCTCCTCCACCTGCCCTTCCCATCCATATTCGTCCTCATCCACACCTTTCAAGACCTCCTTCACTGTCTCCATATCCCTCACTTTTCTCACTCCATTATCATTCATATGAGTCTCTATATCTCCATACAAGATTACACCCCTATCCCTGTCCATGGCCTCCCTCACGACACTCTCCTTGTTCTTCATGACCCCTACAACTGCACTCTCAAAACTTTGTTTGGTCATATTCATTTCTTCCTTTTGCTCTTTCATAATATCCTCCAAATCCTTGACTTTTTGTTTACCTACCACCGTCCATGCAGTCGACTCCTTTACTTCCGTGAAACGTCCTTCGTATTCCTTCAGCTGCTCCTTCAATGCCATATTCTCTGCTCCCAGTTCATCTACCCTTTTCAATAACATCTCTAGGCTCTCATTAACTGCCAAAAAGGCCTGCATTCACTTCCTTCGCTAGGCCTATTCCCTTCCCCACCTATCACACCACACATTACACACAGTGCCTTAACTTTCTCACCAATATCCCCCTTCCATTTCTCCGTATCACTCATCCACTTTTCCAAATCCTTCACAACAATACTAACCTCTTCTAACTTCTTATCTGTGCTCTTAAATCCCCGAAAACGTTGTAACCTTCCTTCCGACTCCGTCATACCCGAAATTCCCTCTGCCATGTTTGTTTACAAACTCAACAACTCACAACCCTACCGCTGTCCCGTCACTACACACTCTTATTACACTATATATCACCCCTCCACCACACCAATATATCCTCCCCCTTCACTAAATCTTTCCTCTTCTTGCTAGCCCCGTATGCACTCGATATTCCGTGAATTACTTGTCCATCCCATAACATATGCCGGAGCCTCAAAACTTGCGTCCGCCTTCCGCCATTGTGTGCCGCCAACGTTATGATCGTTCCCGTGCATTGGGTGAATACTAGCACACTCCACATTGTGTAGTTAATGTGCGAGGTGAGAATAATTACCGAAACACACATGTTATTGTTTGGCTGCCGAGTGAGTGTGTGTGTTGTCATTGTGTGGACAACATGGTTATGCTATCTCGGTCGCCGAATCTTTACTTACGACTTTCGTAATTTACCGATGCTCATATCTCTGCAAATAAATTGCCTAACCAAGTGTTTATGCCTACCAGAGGTAGATATGATCTACGATTTTCGTAATTTACCGATGCTCATATCTCTGCAAATAAATGGCCTAACCAAGTGTATAACCCTGCTCAGGCTAGGTTCCAGAATGGTGACAAAATTTGTATGTGGACCCCGCATGGTTACCGGGACTTTAAACGGCTCTCACCCGAAAACTAATTGATGGATTATAAATTTCTTGTTACCAATAGAAACTGCAATTAATGCGTAATATTATGTTGAGAGCAAATTACACTACTGTAAATATTAAGTCATATATACAAAAAAAAAAAAAAAAAAAGTAGTGTAAAAAAGGGTCAACAAAAGTGAGGCATATCTCATATACTGTATTACATAAGCTGGATTAATTTGGTTGCAGGGCTGTGGAGGGTATGGCTGACGGTCTTGGGTGACAACAAGGCAGAACTCTGGGGCTAAAAAAAAGTTTGATAGGAAGGGGAAATTTGTAGTACACATTTGGGATTATGGACACCATATGGTGACCGGACAGGTTGGTACAGGAAAGGGGAGGAGAGAGAGCGGCGGCTCACTACTTCTCCCTAACGCAGGCCGCCACAGACTGAGGCCACGTATGTGTAACTTTTTGCCATCGGTTACCGGACGGAAAAAATTCGCAAAAAAATTGTTTTACGCATGCGCGTGGCCTGAGCAGGGTTATGCATACCAGAGGTAGATATGATCGTTGTTGTGCGTTGGGTGAAGACTAGAACACCCTACAATGTGTAGTTATTGTGTGCGATGAGAAATATGATGGAGGGATTTCAGAGCTTCGATCGACAAATGTCGGCAACTGCTGTGACTCTCTCATTAGCCTAGCTGCCTAGCCTAAACAAAATATTTATTCAGAGGTAAGAGTTGTTGCAATGGGCAAATCAGCTCATTGCACATGTCAAATAACCTTTATAATTTATTTAATTATTATAACATGCTTCTATGGAGAAAAAGTGGATTTTGTGGAAATCCCCAGAACACCAAGGTACCTTTAACCCTTCCTGCACGGGCTGTCTTCCCAATGACGGTCGCCCCTACCTGGGTGAAATGGCTGAAAAATGTCTAGGCCTAGGCTACCGTATTTATGTTTATTTTCACTGCTAGAACTTTCCCACTCATCTATAATCGTAGTGCGGTTTTCAATCTGTATTTTGGCGTTGAGTAGAGCTCTGTAAGTCTACTGGTTCAGTTGTGATGACGATTTCAGTGGAGCAAATATTGCAGAGATGTTGCCAATATGGGGCTTTTCAGACACTAATTTCGTCTGACGTCAACAATAACATTGAAGAGTCTTCTCCTTCTTGTTTTCGGAGGTGCGGTGACGCAACGCTTGGGTTTGTTGACATACGTCGTACGCACGGCGTTCAGACCAAGCTTAATTAGGCTATTAAGCTGCTGCCTTAAGTAAGGCATACCGGGTAGCGGCCCTTCTTTCGAGCTGTCCTTACCTAAGGCAGACCGGGTAGGAAGGGTTAACATGTAAACATATGGGTTCGGTAACGCGGATTTTGCTAACACGGGCGGTAACCAGAACACATTGGCCGCGTTAATGGAGGACCAAATTTTGGGGTTTAATGGGTTTCAAAAAACATGAAAACTCAAGCCAACTTTCAACATTCAATTACTGGGTTTTTTTTACTTTGAAAAATGCCAAAAGCCGAGCCAACTTTTTTTCCCAATTTTTTGGGTTTTCTATCTATATCTATTGCCTGACGCCGCGATCCCCGAAGGGGTGGCCACGAACGAACCGCCCCCATGCACCTCTGTCCCCAGTCAGTCGACGCCCCTCCCCCCCAACCAGCACCGCTTTCGTTCATGTACTTCCTCACTCCATCCTTCCACCTCTCATTCGGTCTACCTCTCCCTCTCTGTACCTCGCTCTCGTACACCCTCTTAGTCATTCTCTCGCTTTCCATACGTTCCATATGGCCGAACCATCTCAAGTTGTTCCTTTTCACACTTTCCAGCACATCTACCTCCACACCACACCTCCTTCTTACTTCCTCATTAGTCTGTCTATCCCTCCATGTAACTCCGCACGCACTCCTTAAGTAATTCATTTCCACTGCTCTCACTCTTGGTCTGAGTCTCTCAACCAACGTCCATGCTTCGCTTCCGTAAGTCAGTGTCGGGATTACCACACTGTCATGCAAGGACTTCTTCACTTCCATACTGACCACCCTATTTCTTGTTACTGCTTTTAGCATTCCTACAACCCTCTTCCCCTGTTGTACCCTCTCCCGAACTTCTTCATCCATAGTCCCATCTTTACTCAACACACTGCCCAGATACTTAAAAGAGTTGACGATCTCCATAGCCTGACCGTTCAGCTTCACCTCACACTCTGTGACTTTACCCCTTTCGAAGACCATAACCTTGCTCTTCCCCGCATTAACCTTCAAATTCCGTTTTTCGCACACTGTTCCAAACTCACTTACCAGACCCTACAACTCCCATTCATTATCACTCATCAGAACTGTATCATCCGCAAACAGCAGTATAGGTAGCTTCCACTCAATTCCCTCCCTTTTCAGCAATACACCAACATCCACTGCTCTTGATAGTATTTCTTTCATGACTCCATCCATATAACAGTAAACACCCACGGGGACATCACACACCCCTGTTTCAAACCAACATTCAGGTCAAAGAACTCACTCTGCTCACTCTCCACACGTACTGCCGCCTTTGCACCCTCATACATGCTCTTCACTGCTTTCAGCAACTTGCCCTCTACTCCGTATATTCTAAGTACTTTCCACAAACCTTCTCTATCCACTCTGTCATAGGCCTTCTCCAAGTCCATAAAGGCAACATACACCTTTTGTTTCTTCTCCAGATATTTCTCCAGAACACAATTCAGGGTAAAAATCTGATCTACACATCCTCTTCCCTTCCTAAAACCTCCCTGCTCGTCGCCTATCCATTTCTCCGTTCTCACTCTCACTCTCTCAATCACTACCCTACTGTATACCTTCCCTACTACGCTTAGAAGACATATTCCTCGGTGGTTACCACACACTCCTCTTTCCCCTTTGCCCTTATATAGGGGGACTATTATGCCAGTCTTCCAGTCATCGGGTGCACTCCCCTTCTCCCATGCTAGTTTGGGGTTTTTGTACTCTGAAAAATACCCAAATCCGAGCCAACTTTTGCCAGTTTTTCCCATATTAGCCCTATTTTTCCCCTTTTACCCCGCAATTTCCCTGGTCTTCATAGCCCTCCCCACTAGTGGGGGCCGTGTTTTTAGATTGTTGGATAATGGGTAAATACTCATTTGCTGCAGTCCTTGGTATAAAACAACACTGTATATCAAAGAAAAAATGCAAAACAAAAAAAACACATGCTAAAACTCGTGACTGTCACACCGTATCAATTTACGGTACCTTTTATTTAACATCAGTTTCTTAATGCTGCATTGTTATAGGCTATAGGTTAATTACAAAATATACTTATCTAAAAGTTTAAAAAATATAACTCCTAGAAAGTTTTTAGTCTTAGTTGTAGCTGTTTTATACAGCTACAAATGTGTCATAGGCCTATATATGATTTCAATCTTCTCCATGATCTGCTAAGTTACTGCACTGCCTCAAGTACTCAGATGTAATTATGTCGTGGTTTTCATAAGCAGTCCACAATTGCTTTGACTTGTTTTTCTTATTTTGGATCCTACACAGCTTCTTCTGTTTAATCAACCTAACCTGCAGAGGGAGTAGCTTGGTCTCGTCAAAAAGTGTACTGATAAGCAGATAGAGATTCATCTTTTTACTGGGGGCATTGTAATTAAGTCGATGGTGCCAACCTTCGACTTCATTGTTTGTTCTCACTAGTCTATTAAATGTTGACCAGGTAGATGGTGGAGGTGATGTGCTGGTTATCCAAGTCTTCTTCGATATCACATGGCAAGTCATACAGACTGTAGAAAATACAGAAGTACAAGATAGACTGAAATATAGCCAAGACATAGCTACCTTTCACAGAAAATGGGGAACTATTGGGGCCTGAGGGCCCATACAAATATCACAACCCACACACGCTCACCTTCCCATGATAATGCCCACATTGCCTCCTGCACATCAACACACATCGCCTGCCGAACAACAACCTTTCGCACCCTACATATACACAAACCCTGCCGCACATCTCCCCGCACCTCCCCAGACCCAGAAAACACCCACATTAATCCCATCTGGCCATTGACCACCCTACTGCTGTTGATCAAATACAATTGCAGGATGAACGTAGGATGCAACAAGCCCCCATATCAGGCTCCCCTTCCACATCGTCTCCCCCCTCACCACTGCAACCTGCCCACCTACAACCGACCCGTAACTCCACCCCCCTGCAGGCCTCACCCACCCATACACCAAGCCCACTATCACCCACAACCACACTTAGCTCACCACATAACCCCTTGCAGCCCCAGCCCCACCTACTGGGGTTGTCTACACCAGTGTGCAGATATGATCTGGAAAGAAGGTGCTACTTTGGTCAAAAGGGCGAATATAATGGGAATTCATGTAGATTTGCTCATCCCAAAATTTGCAACAACATAACCAGTCATGGAAAATGTAGATTTGGTGAAACCTGCAAATACCACCACCCATCCCTTTTGCAAGACATCACTTGAGAACAAGACCTGCTACAATATGAAATGCCCAGCTTTTCATATTAAAGGGACTTGGAGATATGCTAGACCTAACACGAATGGTAGCCCAAAAAACTCTCTAGCTATGCGAGGACGAGACAGAGGAAAAAGGCAAGGAGGGAAAGGGCAGATGAAGATGAAGAGACTGAGGGAGATGGAAGAGCACATAGAACACCTCGAGCACCTCCTGACCTCCCAAGAGTGGCCAATACATCCCGAAGACTATTAGGTACACATAGTACTCCAAACAATCCCTCCCCAATCTTGTTTGCAAATATCCAAGGCCTAAAAAATAGAACCACGAACAAAGTACCATTTATTAGGGGCCTGCTAGAAGAAGGAAACGCTATATTTGCGGCTCTCACAGAAACTCACATTAAAGATCAGGAAGATAGTGAGGTATGGATTTCTGGTTACAACCTACATAGGGCGGACAGAACGCATAGATCACATGGAGGTGTAGCCTTGTACATACATGACTCACTGATATGTACTGAATTCCTAAATAACAGTAATGAAGTGGTGGAAATACTTAGAGTTAAAATAGAATCCCTAAATTTAGCAGTTATTGTTACATACAGGCCTCCAGACTCATCCTGAGAAGAATTCAAAACCCAGCTCAACAAAATAAAATCAGAAGTGGAAACCCTGGGGAACCAATACCAAATATTATATGGCTAGGAGACTTTAACCTACCAAACATTAAATGGAGACAACTAGAAAACCAGTTAGTGGCAAATAACACCGGAGAAGCAAATACTATTATGAGAGAGCTTTTTGAACTTTGTGATTTTTTTAGTCTTACCCAACATATTGCTGAACCCACACGGGAAAACAATATCTTAGACCTGGTCTTCACTAACAACGACTCTAGTACACAGCATTAACATATCGGACACAACATACTCAGATCATAAATTAATTGAGATCAAAACAACCTTAGAAAGTGTACAGACAACCTCAGAATCGAGAACAAAAACCGGCCCCTTAACTTCAATAACAAAAACATTAGGTGGGAAGAGGTAAATCAAGAAATGGAGGAAATAGACTGGGAAGATTTAATGGATAACCTGACACCAGCAGAATGTCTAGTCTTAATAACAGAAACCATGACCCAAATCTGTAGCCACCATATACCTGCAAGACAAACAAAACGAAGAAGCAAACAAGATCGGGAAAGGAGGAGGCTGTACAGAAGAAGAAAATTACTCGCACAAAGACGCACACATCAAAATCTACAGGATAGGCAAAAGGTCGAAATAGTGGAAATTGAACAAAGGCTAAGAATATCATATGAACTACAACATATGGTAGAGGAGAGGAAAGCTATTGCAGGTATAAAGTAAAATTCCAAATACTTCTTTTCATACGCCAAACAAAAGGCTAAAACAACATCAAACATCGGCCCACTGAGCAAAGGGGACGGCTCTTTCACAGGGGACAAAAAGGAAATGAGCGAACTCTTAAGCAGGCAGTATGAAATGGCATTCAGTGAGCCTGATGAAACAAAAGTCATCAGAGACCAAAATATATTTTTCATGGAAACCTCCCCCACGGAAACCCCTCAGATGCTGGATATTGATTTCAGTCCAAAAGACATAGAAGAGGCCATTTCCAACATGCCATCCCACTCGGCACCAGGCCCGGACTCATGGAATTCAATCCTAATGAAAAAATGTAAGGAAAACCTCTCAAAACCCCTGGCTATAATGTGGAGAAGGAGTCTAGACACTGGTGACATACCAGATAGCTTGAAAAACGCAATAATTGCCCCACTGCATAAAGGAGGGAGTAAAGCACTACCAAAAAACTACCGCCCGGTAGCTCTAACCTCTCACATCATTAAAAGTTTTCGAGCGAGTCCTGCGAAGCAATATTTCAACATTCATGGAGACAAATGAACTACACAACACCGGTCAACATGGGTTCAGAGCGGGAAGATCATGTCTCTCACAACTTTTGGAACACTATGACAAAATTCTTAAAGCGCTAGAAGAAAAGAAAAACGTGGATGTCATTTACACCGATTTTGCTAAGGCATTTGATAAATGTGACCATGGTATAATAGCCCACAAACTGAAAGCAAAAGGTATAACTGGGAAAATCGGACGGTGGATATACAATTTCCTCGTAAACCGAAAACAATCGGTAGCAGTAAACCAAGTCACTTCTGAGCCTTCGGATGTCAAAAGCTCAGTGCCCCAAGGAACAGTGCTAGCGCCCCTTCTGTTCCTCATACTAATTTGCGACATAGATACCAACACCAGACACAGTACGGTGTCGTCTTTTGCTGATGACACAAAATTAAGCAAGATAGTAAACACACAAGAGGACACGGGCCGACTGCAGGAAGACATGAATGTAGTGTTCCAGTGGACCAGGGAAAACAACATGCAATTCAATGAGGAAAAATTCCAATTAATACGGTACGGAGATAATAATGGTGTTAAAGAAATTACAAATTATTTAACAGAATCTAACCACATAATAGAACGGAAAGACAGTGTGAAAGACCTTGGGGTATTAATGTCTGAAAATATGGGTTTCAAAGTACATAACCAGGTCAAAGTGGCGGCTGCGAAACGTCTAACGGGTTGGATTCTGCGTACTTTTAAAACACGCGGTGAATTGCCTATGATAACGCTCTTCAAATCTCTAGTGCTACCGCGGCTTGAATACTGTAGCGTATTAACATCCCCATACAAAACAGGTGAAATAAATGACGTAGAGAGTGTACAAAGAAATTTAACTTCGCATATAAGTTCGATAAAACATCTACACTATTGGGAGCGTTTAAGAGCACTGAATCTGTACTCACTGGAACGTTACCTAATAATATACACGTGGAAAATCGCAGAGGGTTTAGTACCAAACCTACATACTCCGATAGTCATGAAATTCAGTGATAGGAGAGGCTGGGAATGCGAAATCCCCCGGATGAATAACAGGGGTGCTATGGGCTCTCTGCGAGAGGGCTGGTTATCACACAGAGGCCCACGTCTCTTCAACAAACTCCCACGGCGAGTAAGAGACATGAGGGAGATCTCGTTAGACAACTTCAAGAGAGCCCTAGATGTCGAACTGCAAAAAGTGCCAGACGAGCCCATCCTCGCAAGGGAGCGAGCTGTCGCTTCAAACAGTCTACTGCACCAAATCACCACCCATAACGAGAGGCGTCGCGCTCCTTGGTGCCGCTAGAGGAGCGGCAAACACATCCAAAGGTAAGAACAGAGTTTTCCCATGCTAGAATAAGAAGGGCTATAGAAAAAATGAACAGAAGTAAGTCACCGGGACCGGATGGGATACACCCAAGAATCATAAAGGAAGGAGGGGAGATGTTAGTAGAGCCATTGAAAATGTTATTTGAGGTATCGTTTAATACAGGACAAATCCCGATGGACTGGAGAGAGGCGAACATAACAGCTATATTTAAGAAGGGAAAGAGAAATGACCCAGGGAATTATAGACCAGTCAGTTTGACAAGTGTTGTGTGTAAACTAATGGAAACGGTAATTAGAGAAGGAATAATGGATCATATGAAGTCAAACCAACTTTTCAGTGGGAGACAGTTCGGATTCTTGCCGGGGAGGTCGACGGTACTACAGCTAATTAAGGTGGTAAATGATTGGATGCAAATTCTAGAAGATGGTGATGTAATAGACGTGGTATATTGCGATTTTATGAAGGCCTTCGATAAGGTCCCACATAAAAGGTTAATAGAGAAAGTTAGAAGCTATAATATAGGGGAGAAATGTGTGAAATGGATAGAAGCCTTCCTGAAAGATCGGAGACAGAGGGTACTGGTGAATGGAATAGGCTCGGGGTGGAGGGAAATTACAAGTGGGGTACCTCAGGGATCTGTGTTGGGACCACTGCTGTTCGTTATATTTATCAACGACTTACCTGAAGTTATAACTAATGGAAGTGAGGTATACCTGTATGCGGATGACACTAAGCTGTATAGAAGAGTGAGGAGTAAGGAAGATATGGGTTTGCTTCAAGGAGATGTGGAGGGCATGAAGGGATGGTCTGAGCATTGGTTAATGCCTTTTCATCCAAAAAAATGCAAGTACAAGCGGATTGGGACCAGCAAGATAGACAAGGTAGGATACAGTATGTATGAAGCGATGGAGGAAGTGAATGCAGAAAAGGATATAGGAGTAGTGATAGACAATAAGTTAAATTTCTCAGAACATTTAGCGGAAAAGATAAACAAAGCCAATATAATTGTAGGGCTGATAAGGAGGACATTTGTGTCACTTGACGAAGAAATCTTCAGGGGGGGGGCTTTGTCCCCCCTCACCCCCCCCCCCATGACATATTGTCATCATCATATATAGCCTAGGCTATTGCCAGCAGGGGCAAATAACCGAAAAAAATAGACGCGAACTTGAACCACGGCGATCGACAAATGTAGGCCTACACATGACGGCGTCGGACGCTTGCAGTCAAGTTCCCATCTATTTTGAATGCCATTGGATACAATAATATGTTTCTCTCCCCCCCTCCCCCATGACATATTGTCATCATCATATATATTGCCAGCAGGGGGCAAATAAAATAAAAAACTAGACGCGAAGTTAACCGCTGCGATCGCCCTACGTAAACATGACGACCGTACACCCGGTAACTAGCCTAGGCTAAATCCATCCCGTTGTTTTCATGGTCTTAGTTATAATTCCAATGTGGGATACACAATGGGGGTTTTGCCCCTCTTCACCCCCCCATAAATTATTGAAATTATCATCTATGTTGCCAGCACGGGATAAATATCGATTATACTGCATAAAGAAGGCGTTTGTAAACAGTGAAGACGTCTGAAAGAGCTCCGAGATTGATGAGAATGGGCGTTTTTTCTATTAACCTGACAAGCGCGATATAGACCTAGGGGCTAGGGTAGTTATTTGTGCATTTCTAGCCTTGGCTTCTGAAAGAATTTGTTATATTTACAATATAGAGCATTGTTTGTTTTCGGTATGCTTTTATTTTACATATATGATGTATATATGAACCTTCAAGAGTGCTAAAATAAGTTGGAAAAGCATTTGGGTGGTGAAAAACGAAGATATTGGCCACCCGGTCATAATCTCAGGCGAGAGAGAGCCACAGGCAACCCTAGGGAGGTAGGGGAGGGGGGGGGGGGGGAGAAACACATGGATGAGTACTAGAGGGTAATTATCTCACCTAGAGACAAATTCCTTTGTTTTGATAGGCCCTTTTTTTTTTTTTTTTTTTGAAGGCTTTTTTTATGGTCTTGCTTCTGTGAGGCCTATCGCGTTCCCTATAGGAAGCCTTCCGTGAGGCCTATCGCGCTTGCCGGGTTAATGTCAGGTTTTATAAATGTGATCAAAATTATTCTCCCACAGTGGATTATACATGAGTATAATAAGTACAGTATATAAGGGTAGAATGTAGAGTTCGGGCGTACCGCCAGCCTTGTTTACACTACGCGGAGCGGTATCGGACACTTGCCATCTTGTTAGGACTGTCTATTTTGAATGTCTTTGGATACAATAATATGTTTAGGGGGAGGGGGGGGGGGCTTTGCCCTCGTCCCCTCATGACATATTGTCATCATCATATATATTGCCAGCAGGGGGCAAATCGCCGTCAAAATAGACGTGAACTTAGCCAATCGACAAATGTAAACATGGTGGCGGCGGTCGATGCGTCGGACGCTTGCAATCGTGTTCCCGTCTATTTTGAATGCCAATGGATACAATAATATGTCGAGGGGGGGCTTTGCCCACCCTCACCCCTCCATGACATATTGTCATCATCATATATATTGCCAGCAGGGGGCAAATAACCGGAAAAAATCACCGTCAAAATAGACACAAAGTTAACCGCGCCGATCGCCCTATGTAAAACATGATGACCGTATGCCCGGAATCTACATTCATCCCTATAAGGATTCCATAGACCTATATTGTCCCTAATAAATTATGTATAATAAGGCTGCAAGCCTATTCCCTGTAATTATCGAATGAAGTAGGCTATGGTACTGTACAGTACAGTAGGGTCTCGTAAGATGCGAGTTTATGGTCGATGGATGCGACCGCATCTTACGATACACGTAGCTTATGGGAAAAACGTCCCGCCTAAGGCTCGCATTTAAAAAAAAAATCGCATCCTGAGGTTTCTCCTCGGATTTAGCCCACTTTGAGCCTCCGATTCACAAATTATGGTCAGTCTCGCACCTTAAAATAATTTATTTTATTATTTGGGGTCCTCGCATCTTATGCGAATCGCATCTTCTGATCTCGCATCTTACAAGACCCTACTGTATAGGGTACGAGTACCAATGCAGACGCAAAAATGTGCACTATTCGAGTTGCTTCTGTCAACCTATAACAGATTGAAAATTGGGGGTAGGGGGGATATATAGCAAAAAGGCTATATTTTTAAAGCAAATCAACAATTTTCTTGTATCTCTTATTCTTTAACCCTCCAGCCCCGGGGGCTATAGCTTACGACTGTGCTCCGGTACCGGGTGTTTTGACGATCTTTGGCCTATGTTAACTACTCTGTAAGTCAATGAATATGTCATGTAATGTTGTGAATAAAAAAGAATAATGTTCCACAAACCTTCCTCTGTCGAATGGCGTTGAGTAGAGGTCTCTAGCCCCTCTGGTTGCATAATGGTGAGCGCGGGAAGACGAGTGCTTTTCGGCGGCAAATTCTTCCCGCGTTCGGACGCGTCGCCTCGGCCATGGCTACGACGCACCTAGCCGCTCGCCGCGCCAAAGTATTTATCTCCCTTAGACGATTTTAGTGTTTGATATTGAGAATGTGATGTTTATTTGATATTTTCTAGTTATTTTGAGGCCAATTATATAAAAATATGTTTATTAGGTATCACTGTCACTGATATTGCTATAATTTCACTCGATACCGTACATTTTATTAGTAATTGAGGTAGCTTATTGTTGTATTAGGCACTGATTATTATCACAGGTGTTTATTATACTTTGGCCATATTAGGTCTTGTGTCACTTTCATGACAAATATGCTTTAGAGAGTGTCACTGTCACTGATAATGCTCATCACTCGATACATTTTATTAGTAGGTAGGTTATTGTTGTTATTAGGCACTGATTATTCGTTATCACTTTGGCCATCAAATATTAGGTCTTGTGTCACTTTCACTTTGACAAATATGTTTATTAGGGTATCACTGTCACTGATATTGCTCATTTTCACTCGATACCGTACATTTTATTAGTAATTGAGGTAGGTTATTGTTGTATTAGGCACTGATTATTCGTTATCACAGGTGTTTATTATACTTTGGCCATCAAATATTAGGTCTTGTGTCACTTTCACTTTGACAAATATGCTTTAGAGAGTGTCACTGTCACTGATAATGCTCATTTTCACTCGATACCGTACATTTTATTAGTAATTGAGGTAGGTTATTGTTGTATTAGGCACTGATTATTCGTTATCACAGGTGTTTATTATACTTTGGCCATCAAATATTAGGTCTTGTGTCACTTTCACTTAGTTATATGATTTGTAAACGTTTTATATACAATTTATTGTGTCTTTTTTCACTGATTTATATATTTCTATAGGTTCTAATCATATGAATGTCACTTGGTATATACATATGTGTCACTTTCACATATTATTATGGTGTAATTGTATTTGTATCAATGTTCTCATAATACATGACTTTTGTATTACAATACATTGGTTTTCTTCCACTTTTTGCCTATATATAATTATAGTGTACATATTGTCATTTTATTTGGCAATTTCAGTATGATTATTAGAACTCCAGCTTGGAGTGGTAATCAAAGAAGCAATCTACAGCACAGAGTGCCACCTTGCACTCCACACACTCCAGGGTTGACTTTTTACCTGACCTCGGCTTCACCCTGCTGTTGTAGCAGACATGGCACCGCTTCTGCTGTGTTCTTCCGGATTCATTCTGAGGCAGGGAACCAAGCCTGTGCCTAGTCAAGTATTGAGCAGACTGCAAGCGGTCAATAACGGCGGGCCCAGGATGTGCCACTGCCCTCTGTGGCATAGCATACTTCTCCAGGAGCTCCGTCAACACCTGCTTTTGGAACCTCCGCAGGCTATTGAACTTCATGGGTGTGTTCACATTCCGAAGCTTGTATATGTTGTAGGCATTCAGAACTGACATGTCCACCATATGCAGAAAGAACTTTTTGTACCATCTGCACGAGGTACGCAGGCAGTCAATGAAGCCTATCTGCATGTCGGACTTGTCCACCAGCCTCATGTTGATGTTGTAGTCCAGGACAGCATCGGGCTTGGTCACCCTGGCCTGGGTGCGGCGATCCACCTTGCCAGTCTCCACTATTTCCCCCTTGTGGATGGTGGTCAGGAGGTTGACCTTCCGCTGGTCGTGCCAGTGGATAGCCAGAATGGGCCCCGACTTCTTCTTGAACACATCACCTTTTTTGGTCTTTGGAGGGAAAGGTGGCATGCCCTTCCTTTTCCCTCGTACTGTGCCTACAGTCCCCGTCTTGCGCTCATGCAGGTACTGTGAGAGAGTGGGGGACGTGTAATAATTGTCCGTGTAGAGGACGTGATTCTTATGAAAGTAGCGGTCCATCATGGCTTGCACCACTGCTCCGCCAAAGCCAATGAGGGGGTCCACAAGCAAGTCCCCTTCCTTCCCGCTGTAGACCAGGAAGTCCAGGACATAGCCAGTTTGGCAGTCGCACAGCACAAAGAATTTTATGCCAAAGCGATGTCTTTTTGAGGGGATGTACTGCCGGAAGCTGAGTTTTCCCCGGAACAGCACAAGAGACTCGTCAATGACGACCTTGCGGAAGGGCTTGAAGTAGGAGGTGAAGCGTTCTCGCATCATCTCATACAACGTCCTAATCTTCCACAGCTTGTCTGGGAGGTGGACGTCAAGGTTGGTGACAAGATGGAGCGCTGCGAGGATATCAAGGTACCGGTCGCGAGACATATATTTCCCGAAGGCAGGGGTGGATATCAGATCATTGGTGATCCAATAGTCAGGCAACCTATGCTTCTTGACATGAGGCATTAGCATGGTGAGTGCCAGGAACACCATGAACTCTTTATGAGTCACTGGGGTCCACTGCCTCATGTGGCCCTTGGTCACCTTTCCCAAAAAGTGGACCTGGAATTGGTGCTGCTTATTTGTCTCTTTGACAACATAGCCTACCACCTCCTCATCAAAGAAGGCCTCAAACAGTTCGTGTGGTGGAGCATTGGGGCCTGCAGGAAAATTGGGGGTAACGCCTGAACCCTCCAGTACCTCATCAAAAGCTGGCACATCAGGGTTGTATGCATCCTCATCAACTACGTCTTGCCACTGAAAAACGTAGAATGGGTCTTGTCTACGCTGACGAGGAGCTCCAGCTGGTGGCCCAGCACGCCCACGGCCAACTCGGGAGGCGCGCGCCCTAGGGCGGCGAGGGCGGCGGCCAGGGCGGTGGGCAGCACGACGGGCAGCACGACGCCGGGCCAAGCGGATGGGTCGAGGGTCGTCGATGTCCATATAGTCATCGTCAGAGTGGTCATCTTGCCCTGACGGTGGACCTATGTAATCATGGCCAGAGTCTTGAGAGAGGTGCCCTTCATCATCAGTGGCCCCCACATAATCTGGCGGGGAACCAGTGATGCGTGGGCGGCGTGCGGGTGGGCGAGGTGGGGAAGGAGTGGCAGGTGAGGCTGTGTCCCCCCGAGGTCCCGGGCTCCTTGGCCTGCGACGAGTGACAGAAAGCAATGTTTCACTGTCACTAGGGCCAGGTATTGGTGATGCGAGCTCAAAGACTTCTTCAGGAAGACATGTTGAAGGCGGGAGAGGTGGGGAGGAGGGGAAAGTTGCGGGGACGTATGGCTGGGGCCGGCCGGGGTGGACGCCGCGGGAGCCTCGAACAAAACTCTCTTACTTTTCTTAATTTTCTTGGTATATTTCCTACCTTTCCCCTTTTCGGCAGCAGTATGTCTCCTGTCGGGGGACCTAGGAGGCAAATAGGCCGAAAGTGTGGGGTCCTCAACCCTTGGCAATGGTGGGGGTGGTGGGGAAGAATGCGGGGCATCCGGGTCATCTTGGGTGGCGTGGGTAGATAAGGGAGACAATGGCGGACGAGAAGGGTCACCACGCTGACCCTCACTCACAGCCTCATCCTCACCAAGTAGTTTTGCTTGTTCCCTAGCTGCCGCGGCCGCCTTCTCAAGTATTTTCTGCTTATACAAATGTAGCTTGAAAGGCGATTTACCTGGGGAAGGGCTTGGCGTCGTGTCACTTAAGCGAAATTTGGTGAGTGACCTTGAACTCTCCCACTCGCTCACTCTCTCAAGTTCACTGTCTTTAGGTAAACCAGCTTCCTCAACAACTGGTACATCACCTTCATCACTCTCATCACTGTCATGTTCTCTCGCAAATCCCAGGAATTGCTCTTCTTTATCACTCTCATGGCCATAATCACTCGACTTATAATTACTGGAGTCGTCACTGACTTCATCATCAACATTATGCTTGGCATCAGCTCGCTCATAAAGTCTCAATGTCGTCTCAATACCTCCGGGAGATAACACATTTAGGCGATGGCGTCGGGGTAAGGCGCGACGAACAAGCAAGGGCGTCGTAGGAAGCACGGTATCGGACACAGCGGAATCACTATTTGGCGTACTGTCCATGATGGCGTCGGGGTAGATACTGTTGCTGTGGCGGAGTTTACGCCTGGTGGCGCCACCTACCGTCCCACGATACCGAAAATGTACGCGCGGCATTCGAAAGCACGCATGCAAGCAATGGGCGTTCAAGAGCCCTTCCGGGTTGCGCGGGCCGAGGTTGTTATGGGCGTTCAAGAGCCCATCCGGGTTGGAGGGGTTAAGAGAGAGAAGACAAATAAGAGCTGCGTCTCCATTTTTTCACAAAACCATAAGGAGACGCCCCTGGACCTAAGGAGACGCAGGTATGTTTAAAACACAAAAACACACATAAAATGATATAAGTACTTACCTCATGGGTACCAGAAAGAAAGCATGGTACTTTTGGTTGTAAGTTGACAATGCTAAAGCAATAAAACGGACTGACATAGGCCTTATAATATATATTATTAGAGAGACATAAAATATTACTAAACATACTAATTGCTCATTGTAGGCCAATAACAAAACAGTTTAGAGGATGCAGGGAAGTTATATATGTAACATTCATGCTAATACGAGGTTTAAATCAAGCACCAGTCGCCAACCCAGGCATATTTGGGGAAAATAGGGATAGGAAATGGGTGGAGGGCCTGGAAATATAGTCTATTTTTTCATCACTAGGCTGACAGGGCCCACACAAACATTTGACTGCTGGCAAGAACATGCTTAATGTGATTTTGAATTGCTGAGGGGGAAAAGGGGTGCGTCTCCTTAGGGCCAGCAAAAAATTCTGGAGGTCCAATAGAGACGCATTTTTCAAACTGTTGCCATACCTCACTGGTAGAAAGCCATTCTCCCCACTATGTATGGTGTAATTAGGGTCGATTTTCCTTCACCCAGGATAAAAGAAAAGGTTATTATGTTTAATAATGTTAACAAAATAAACACACATTTACAAGGACCTAAGGAGACGCAACCCGGCTACCCTAAGCAGACGTGTGCATCTATAAATGCGTCTTTATAGGGCCCAAGATTCTAGTTAAGGCAGCTTCGTCAATGGTGAAGGAAACTCAACCTTATTTATACCAGGCATAGAGGAGAGTATGCTGTGTTACTAGTGTGGTGTACGACCTTCTGGCATCAATTTGAAAAAATGCGTCTCCATTGGATTTTACTATTTTTGCTGGACCTATGGGGACGCACCCTCACCCCCCTTCAGCCGTGCAAATAAAAGCCTTTTGATCATGCAGTGTTATACTTCAACTCATGCACTATCAACCTGCAGTAATAGAAACGAGATTCAAATTAGGGAACTGTAAGAAATTTAGCTTTGAAAAAAAAAAAAATCCCTAGGTTTTCGTAAGGAATTTGCGAAAACATGACATTTTTTTAGTTCATCTCATCTCCCACAATAACATGAAAATAATAAGCAGGTACTATGTGAGCATATTAGGTGATAGTTAAAGAATATTTTGGCCCACCATTCATGCATCTATCTACTCATCCTATGCCTGTGCAAGTTTTTTTGTTTCAAGTGCGTCTCCATTGGTACTCGTACCCTATGACAAATTTATAGAAGCCATAGAAATTGATAAGTGTGCTGTGAAACCGAAACTAGACTTAAACCTACACCACTAGGCTTATAACCAGACATACCGGTGCACAATAAGTTATTTTTTATTTTTATTACTTTTGTGACATGCTGCCTCTGTGGCTATGCCCATATACAGTATTTTATTGAAACTGTAAACGTGGCAAAGCTCCCCCTCATTTTAAATGTATTATTGTATCCCACGGCAGTCAAAATATTTGGTAAAGTGATCATACGAGTGGGCCTAGGCCTATATAATGTAAATATCACGGGCAATACACCCGTATACTGCATCCTTACCCAAAATAAGGTGAGTGATAAAAAAGCGAAACTACAGTACCGGTACTTGTTTGGGAACAAAATAATCAACCAAAAACTGGTGCGGTGCATTAGTAAGCCCCTTAACGAATTTCCCATTCTCTATCTGTATAGCCTACTGTATATTGTACTCTTGATATATATATATTATATTGTTAGCTTAGGTTTATCTGTTTAGATCCTTTTCAACCACTCAAAGTGTACGCATATTTTCAAAGGCACAGACTGGTAGTTTGCAGACAAAACTAGAGTTTTATAAGCTTCGTGTAGAGCACTTGGTCTCTAAATTTGTGTAGGGTAAAACACCGATATAAGTACCGTCGGTCAATTAAAGTACCGATTTTCATTTGCACATTACGCATATAAAAACTTTCTGTATACAACTTTCATTGGTATATACATAAAGAGCACATTCTAAACTATTCATAAGTCACTTAAAACACTAAAATTGGCTTATGTAAGCCATGTAATAACATGGTGAATCTTCGTGAAGTTGGCGCGAAATGGCGAATTTATCGGTAGGCCTAGACATAAATTATTTGTTTTTCTTTTTCCGCAATTTGGTACCACCCTTATAACGTTGGTAATTTTACTCTTTATCTTTCCTTAAACACCTACATATGATTTAGAAAGCCTTCAGTTTTGCATACATATGCATATTTTGTATAAATGCCACATAATAATACGTAATTCGAATACTTACCAACAGGTCGCTGTTAAGCCATCAGAATCGTCTCGATATATTCCTATTTTCGCCATTTTAAGCAGCTCCTCGTTGTCCTATCCGCCTAATATAAGTCGTTCAGTTATTCACCATTGTAAATCATGTGTGGAAATGCTGATACTGAAGCTACATTCTCCATATTAGCCTGTAATATGACGAGACCAAAAGACCGCCATTTCTTAACCACGAGTGAGAGACTGGTGATCCTATGAACAGTTACTGAACACCCACTTACAGGCATCTATTCTTCTATTATATATGAAAACTACTAGCTTAAATGGTCAATCTACATAAGAGCATGTCAATAAATAAATATAACATATTTATTACACAATTAGTATACAATTAATAGAATTTGAGCAATTTATAGCCATTATTTCCCCAAGGTAATTACAAAAAATCACCACTAGACATCGTAGTTCGGAAAAATGGCTTTGGCTTCAACTTGATACACTTATGGTGACCATATCTTATCGGTACTTTGAAAAATATAACATATAAGAGGTAGATTTATGCGATAAAAGTAGCGTCAGGCCACCCAAAACAATGGTACTGTACTGTACTTTCATTGACCGGCCGCAAAAATCGTATAGGTTTCTATAAAAATCCATAGTTTTCCACAGGATGCATTTCATAACTGGAATCGAACAATAAGTCAGCTGTTCATCTCCAGTTCTGTTTGGACAGCCATCTTGAGTGGAGGTCTATCTATCTATCTATTGCGGGACGCCTTACTCCCCTTACGAGGGTGGCCATACACAGAATGCCCCCAAGAGGATATATTCCCTGTGAGAGGGACAACCCGAACCAGTTTAGTGAAGGACTTGCAGGATTGACCACTCAATTTAGGATCCGTCCAACTCAGAGGCCCTCTTGTGTATCTTGTTAGCACTATTTTTCTACAGTGGTGTTCGGCTAATCCATCCACTAACCTGCCTTACCCTTAGGTAAGCAGTACGGATTTGTATCAGGTTTACTCCCCTAGACAGGTTGCCAACCAAGGCTGACGAGTCCCATCCACCCGGATTTGTATAAGGTTGTCTCCCCTAGATGAGTTGCCGACCAAGGCTAACGAGTCCCATCCAGCCTGGCCCTCGACAAGAGTAGGATCCGTAAACAAACAAAATTGAATTAGTTCATATAAGACCAAATAAAATTTATAGAATTTGTGATTAAGCTAATTGAGTGGAGGTGCTGTGGTTTTATCAATATTTAGAAAGTTTCAGACCTTGTCTGCATCGACAAATCGGCGAATCTTGTCTGTCGTGCACACATATTCACTTAATAACTGGTAAGACCTATGGAAATGCTTAAATATGATATATTTTGAAGAAGAAAGACAGAAAGAATACCACCCAGCTGAAGTTGGCGGTACTCAATTACTGAAGGAAAGACCAAAGTACCTATTGCGGTGTTTTACCCTATATGTATGTACAGTAAACTTCCGTTAATCCGAAGGGCAGCGGACCGGCCCTCGTTCGGATTAGTGGATTTTTCGGATTATCGGACTTTACCCCTATGAACCTGTGTATGACGAAAACATTGAGGCATTAGGCCACCCAAATGACACAATGGTGCACACACACATATCATATGTTCATGAAATCACTTCAAAAGTTTACCATTGTCATTGTAGCCTATTACCTACTTCAAAACATTCAGATTAATGGTCAAAGGAATCTGCTGCTATAAACGTCTTCTTCTTCTTCCGTCTACTAGCGAGTTTGTCTTGCTCTTTAAGATCAGATCAGATGTGGTTCGGGAAGTAATGCCTTAACAACGGCACTTCCCTGAGAGGTTCTTGTAATTTCATTTTGTGATTTTCCTTTGTGATGTGGGCTGTTATATTATATTGTATTGAAAGCACCCTTGTCTTGTTGTCTTGAAAGCACCCTTGGGACGCTCCGATCACTGAACTATAAATAGTAGCGTATCGGAACGTCCAAAGGTGCGTTTTCAAGCTCAAGACTAATATGTCCAAAGGTGCGTTTTCAAGCTCAAGACTGAATGCGCTTGCAGAAAATGCGATGCAAGTCAGTAGCGCATCGGAGCGTCCCAAGGATGCGTTCAAGAGCAAAACAAACTCTCTAGCAGACGATGTGGAAGAAGAAGAAGAAGAAAGTGTTTACGTTTATATCAGTAGCTTCCTTTGACCATTAATCTGAATGTTTTGAAGTAGGTAATAGGCTACAATGACGATGGTAAACTTTTAAAGTGAATTCATGAACATATGATATGTGTGTGCTCCATTATGTGTCATTTGAGTGGCCTAATGCCTCAAAAAGGGGACTTTGGGACTTCTTGAAATTCGGACCATCGGGTGAATTCGGATTTGGCCTCAAATTGAAAAATTCGGACTATTGGGAGATTCGAATCATCGGTCGTCGGATTAACGGACTTTTACTGTATTACATAGCTGTAGAATCAGAGCCATGTGAGGTTCTTTTATAGATTATTTCTCTGGGTATCATTGAAGGAGCCTTTCGCCGCGGTTCGCACATTCTCGGTCACAACCGTTACATTCGCTTCTAATGTGACCGCTTTTTTACGGGTCATTCCCCCAGGACTTATAGCCAGCAAGGGACAAATAACCACTGGCTGAATGAGTGAAACCTGCATGTTTACACACTAAAATAATTTTACTCTACATGTCTTGAATATGTTACTAGAGCAGCTAATCTTCGATGTGGAAATTCGTCCCAGATTTTTTTTTCATGAGAAGCTATCCTAGATTCCCAGTATCCTGGCTTGGGTATTGAACCCGGGTCCCCTCACACCACAGGCCAGCACTCTATCAATTAGACCAAGAGAGATATCCCACTTGGCTTGGTCGGCTCAAGAATATTTTAGCATAGAGTTTTCTGTTTAGGCTATAGCCACAATTTCTGGCCTTTACATGGCCATGGCAAAAAACAAAAAAAAAATCAAATTAGACGTGCAAATATCACCGCAAAAGTCTCCTTCAATAATATTTGTTTCTGAAACTGGCATCAGTTGTCCTGTAGAAACACCATTAATCCTTCTATCTATCTATCTATATGCTCAGGCCCAATCCCCATTTTGGGGGTAGCTGACTCCAGAGCAAGAACAGGGAAAACACAAAAACAACATAAAACAAAAAATAAACACAGATAAAAAACACAAACTCACACACATCCAGGTCACCCAGGAGAAGACCCAGAGACCAGGGTTACCAAGGTCGCTCCAGCACTCCCCCGGCCCCTGACCACCCGGAGAGGTTCCGATCTCGGCAGGCAGACATGCAGCGGAGCCAAAGCCACAAGCCCTCCCACCACACTTCCAGGCACACCCTTCATATTAATCGTCCCCCCGGGCCAGGCGCCTGATGGACTATTATCTAGTCGAACTTGCGCCCGACCCCTTACTCCAAATGACCACGTGTTCACTCAACTATTCACAAGCATTCTCCATTCACTCCACTTCCCCTGCCTGATCTATAGTCATTCCTCTATCATCCAAAGCCTTTCTTACACAGTCTCTCCATCTCAATGGGGGTCTTCCTGCCCTTCTATCTCCCCTTGTACCTGACTCACATATTCTCTTTGTAAGCCTTTCATCTCCCATTCGTTCAACATGACCATACCAGCTCAGCACCCTTCTGTCCACTCTGGCTGACAAATGTTCCTGCTGCCCCACTCTCCTACGTATCTCTTCATTCCTCAATCTGTCTCTACGAGTAACTCCACACATACTCCTCAAGCAGCTCATCTCCATCACATCCAGCCCTCTTTTCTCCTTTTTCTTCAGAGCCCATGTCTCAGCCCCATACATCACTGTTGGCACAACAATTCCTTGATACAGTGCACTTTTTACTTTCACTCCGAGATTTCTCGTCTTCCACATACTTCCCATTGCTCCGAAAACCTTCCTTCCTTCACACACTCTGTTTTACCTCCACTTCCATACCTCCACTCCTGCTTATCGTTCCTCCTAGATATTTAAAACACTCTACTTGTTCCAATATTTCCCCATCCAGCCTCACATCTAGATTCACCCTATGCTCTCCCCTATTACACACCATTACTTTACTTTTATTGACGTTCACCTTCAGTTTCCTCCTTCCACAAACCACACCAAACTCTTTGACTACCCGCTGCAGTTTCTCATCAGAATCCGCCACCAATGCTGTGTCATCAGCGAACAGCAACTGATTCAACTCCCAATCTCTACCATTCTTTCCTACTAAACCCAACCCTCTTCCCATAGTTCTCCTTTTCACCTCCCTCACCACACCATCCATAAACATATTAAACAGCCATGGTGACATTACACAACCCTGTCGCAAACCTACCTTTACCTCAAACCATTCACTCAACTCACCATTTCCTACTCTCACACATGCTCTGCTCCCTTCATAAAAACTCTTAACTGCTTCTAACAAATTTCCTCCTATTTCATAAATCCTTAACACCTTCCACATTGCTTCACGGTCCACACGATCATACGCTTTTTCCAAGTCCATAAAAGCCCAAAATATCTCCTTATGCTTCTCTAAATACTTCTCGCATAACTGTCTTACTGCAAACATCTGATCCATGCACCCTCTTCCCCTTCTAAAACCGCACTGTTCTTCTCCTATTGCAACTTCCGTAAACTTTATTATCCTCTCTATCAACACCCTGCCATACAGCTTTCCAACCACTGACAATAAACTAATACCTCTATAACTTGAACACTCCTGCCGATCTCCCTTCCCCTTGTACAATGGCACAATACATTCACTCTTCCAGTCTATTGGTACCATTGACACAACAAAGCACACATTGAAAAGTCTCACCAACCACTCTATTATCACATCTCCACCCTTCTTTATACACTCCACAGCAATACCATCCAAACCTTCTGCTTTTCCCGCTCTCATTTGTTTCACTGCTTCTTTCACCTCATTTTCCTCAATCCTTTCATTCATTCCCTGCCACCTGGGTGGCCTGGGTAACCTCTCTCCATCCACCTCTGCTTCAATCACTGCTTCTCTTCCATCTCTTGTATTTAACAAAGATTCAAAATACTCGGCATATCTTTTCCTCACTTCAACTGGTTCCACTAGTAATTCTCCATTTTCATCTTTCACTGACTCTTCCCTCTTTTGTCCTCCTTTCCTTACTTTATTTACCTCCTTCCAGAACATCTTTCGTTCTTCAAAATTCTCACTCAGCCTTTGGCCCCACCTTTCGTTTGCATCTTTTTTCGCTTCTCTAATTTTCCGTTTTGCCTCTCTCCTTTTCTCCTTGTACCTCTCCCATACCTCAACACTACCATCCTGTAAAACCCTCTCAAAACACTGTCTCTTCTCCTCAACTGCCTTTCTCACCGTATCATTCCACCACTCGCTTCCCTTCCTGATACCTCTGCCTCCTACTTTCCTTTTGCCGCATACTACCTCTGCACTTGCTTTCACTCCTTCCTTAATTGTTCTAAAATAGCCTGAATGTAAGACAACTGTATGTGTGTACTGGATATACACAGGCACGTACCCCATAGCGGGGGGTTGCCAACTTGAGACAAAGTCCGAACAGGGACAACACAACATAAAACTAAATATAAATTTGCACACATCTAGGTCGCCCACAAGAAGACCCAGAGACCCAAGATCACTAGGGGCCTCCAGTATTTCCCCGGCCCCAGACCTCCCGGAGAGGTTCCGGTCTCAGCAGGCAGACATGCAGCGGAGCACACCATAATGCCAGCCCGCCTGGCATGAATTTAATCTATGAACTACGACATTTCTACCATGCCAGTGTCGTAAATTGTCTCAAAATTGGGTGACCCATAGAAAGTACATGTACAGTAGTGGCATCTACAGGGACATCACAACACAAAAATAAATAAAAAAATAAAATGTATGTACAGTATATAAAAATAATCACACACAACCACCCAGAGACCCAGGCCCATTTGTGGTCTCCAGCAAAAGCAGTTCATAGATAAATAAACCTTTAACCGTCTTGGTGGTGTAATGGTTAGTGTTTAAAAATCTGTGTGTGATAACCCAGGTTCGAATCCCAGTGGATCACATATATGTTTTCATTAATTTCATAGGAGGTGTTTGGTGTTAGGGTGAAATTAATAAAACATAGATTAGCCTATTAAATAAATTTTTTTTGTTTTGCTTCCAGTGCTTATGACCTGACAGTTCCCGGTGAAGGAAAGGCTTTGGTAACGACGGACATACAGGTACAGCTACCAGAAGGATGTTATGGTCGAGTGGCACCACGCTCCGGCCTATCCTGGAAGAATCACATTGATGTTGGAGGTGGGTAAAAGTCTCCCTCGATTTTAGTTTGGGTTACGTTCCTGGAAACCCAATCTTTTATAGAAAAATCTTATAGCAAACCCTTAACTAAATAGAGTAAATGGGGATGCATTCTCGGACCAGCCATAACACAATTACCTAAAAAACAATAATAATCTCGTAAATCAGGGCATCGGATAGTGAGGGAGACCTGTATCTCCTGTTTTAACCCTTTGAGGATCATTGTGCATTTTATCAGTACTGTACTGTATATTTTGGTTATCATTAGACGATTACCTTATAGTCAGTTTACGATGGATATGTGGGAATTATATGGGTTAAAAGTATCTCATTTAACCCCCGACTTCCAATTTTTATTAAATGTAATTTTTCATTACATTGAGCTTATTTATCAATACCAAATATCAGTGTGGAATGTTTTCATAGAAATTTAAATTTGTTCCAGCTCTCCTGAGCTATCAGAAGAGACTGGATGACTCCGTTGTCGACACCTGCCCGGGATGTAACACAGCACCCCATATCATTAACCCTTGTCTAGTGGGGTGTTTTGGGCTCATTTGGGCATATTCAGGCCCTCCTGCATGATAAATCAAGCATCTGCATGAAATAAAAATTATTTAGCAAAATACTAGGCACTAAAAGCTTCAAAATGAGACCAGAACGAGCTACATAGCACTCGTGGTTCTCTTGCACTGGTGCCACGAACATTGAAGTTTAGCATATATCGGTATATTTTTCCCAGCTATGCTCACTACTGGCTACACTGCCGGCCTCTCGAGAACACAGGGAACATGAGTTAATGGGCGGCGGTAAGCCCTGGGAGTCGGCTGTCTGGCCCGCTGCGCTCCCGGCCATTTGCACTCTATTTTAACCCTTTAAAAGCCTTAATAATGCTCCTAACTTGCTGCAAATTGGTGCACGACTTAAGTCGAGCGCCGCTCTTTAAGGGTTAAGCACATCATAGAAGACTGCATTTCACACAACCACTTACGCCAACAACACAATCTATACTCAATGAGAGCTCTGTGGGAAAGCGCGATCGTGGCCATGGCCTTCCTCAGGGACTCGGGGCTGTTCGGCCAGGCAGCTTAGGGAACAACAACAACCCCCGACTTCCATATACCCTTCCTAATCTGAATAAAATTTTCTAGTAATAGCCAATTCTCCTCGGTGGTTTAGGTGCTGGAGTGCTGCACTACTGGCATGGGTTCGAAACTTGGCTGGGGCATGACACAAAAATATTTATAGACAGAAAACAGAAGAGAAATGTGTATCGAATCTTCAAAGGGTTAATTGGAGCAGAACTTGAGTTTAACCCTTTCTGTACCGGTGCCATTCATTTAACTTTACTCTGGCTACTATTAGACAATTTTACTCAGTTTAAAAAGAGCCTCTAGCAATTAACAGTCTTCGATACATCTCCCTTAACCATTTTTACCACCACAGATCCTTCATAACCTGCGCAAAATAGTCTAAATATAGCTAGAATAAAATTAAAAAGCCGTCACTGGTACAGAAGGGGTTAATCATGTCCTAAACTCACAATAAACTTACATATTAGTTTTAATTGATCGCCCTGAACATCCACAAATTTCCTTTAGGAGAGATGGGTCGCTTTTCTGGTCTAATAATTCAAAACTAATGGGCCGAACGTCTTATAATCTCAAACCAAATGGAGCTTAACACGAGGGAGAAATGGGACCAGAAAAACGAGCCACCTCCCCTTAATTAATTAAAACTTCTTTCTCCATTAAGTCTAAAATAATTGCTTTTTCTTCGATAAGAGTTGCCTGGGGACACCCAAGAGCACTTACCATGGCAAAGGACTTGGACCTAAAAATGAGCATTGAGATAAATTATATTTTAACATGAACTCTAATTGGTGTCAACGTCTTTTGCCACCAGTGTTCTAGGGTGGGGCCAAACCAATATTCACCGAAGATAAAATATGTCATCGGATCTAAGGACGAAAGAAGCTCCTGTCAAGGAAATTAAAATGTAAAACTTGCAAACTAAACAAACCAAAACTTGGACAAAGACAATATAAAGGCAAAATAACTAGGCTAATCAATTTGAGAATACACAGGGTTGTGATCCCTAGACCCGTACAACTCTAGAAAAGCTTGAGCACAGCTATACATTTGTCGCTTAATTATAGTTTGTCTTCCCAAATGATAGAAATATCTACTCAGTACTGTAGTCTCAGAAGGGTACTGAGCTGGTATGGTCATGTTGAATGAATGAAAGATGAAAGGCTTACAAAGAGAATTTGTGAGTCAGATACATTAGTATGATTAGACCAAGATTGGAGTATGCAGCAGTGGTGTGGTCCCCGCATCTTAAGAAGATATTCACAAGTTAGAAAGAATCCAGAGAGCAGTTACTAGATTGGTTCCAAGTCTTAGAGAACTGCCATATGAAAGGAGGCTAGACAAATTAAATTTACTGAGTCTAAAAGAGAGGGGAGACATGATAATGATGTACAAATGCACCCGAGGGCTGGATAGGGAGGATATATTGATTATGGATACAGGAATAACTAGAGGCCACAGCTACAAAGTAAAAAGACCTACCTGCAAGAACGATATCAGGAAGTTTAGCTTCCCCTATAGATGTATTGACAAATGGAATGGACTGGAGGAGGAGGTGGTAGGGGCAAGGAACATCCATATTTTCAAGAAAAAATTGGATGAAAGTAGACTGAGAGACGGGACAACACGAGCTTAGCTCAACTCCTGTAAACTACAATTAGGTAAATACAAGGGGAGATAGAGGGGTAGGAAGACCCCCATTGAGATAGAGAGACTGTAAGACAAGTTTTGGATGATAGAGGAATGACTATAGATCAGTCAATGGAAGTGGTAATAAACAGGAATGAATGGAGAATGTTTGTGAATAGATGAGTGAACAAGTGGTCATTTGGGAGAAGGGGTCGGGCGCCAGTTGGACTACATAATAGTCCGTCAGGTGCCTAGCCCGGGCAGCCGGTATATATACATACATAACATTTTAAGACTAAGTGCTCCACACATACGTGCAGTTTCACTCTCTTGTCCTAATGGCGGCATTCCAGGCAACCCTGTTAAGGGCTGTTTCACTTGTCAAGTTTTTAAATTTGAGATCGGCACGTATAGTCCGATCCCAGGTCTTCCTCGGTCCACCCCTTGGTGCAGCTCCCTCCACAATCACAGACCTGCATATTTTCACCCAAATTTGTTCATCCATTCTCTCCACATGTCCATACCATCCCAGTCTACTTGTACGCATCACTTCGCTAATACTCTTTATACCTAAACGTCTCCTCAGCTCAACATTTGTTTTTCTATCCTGCAGCCTGGCCCCACACATCCATCTCACCCTTGCTCGCCATGCCCTCTCTCCATCTTCTGAATTTAGCCTCAGCATCTTTGCATATTGTCAGCTATTAGGACTAAATCGTCTGCATAAAACAGTTCCAAAGGGAGTCTGCCTCTAAATTCTAGACAATGCCTCCAGGACCATAATGAAGAGGATGGGGCTTAACACTGAACCCTGATGAACTCCAACACAGACTGCAAACTCATCACTCAGTACACCCCTTCACCCTCACCACACTTCGCGAATCCTCATACATCTTCATTATCACTCGCACCAGCTACTCTTCCACACCAAGTTTCCTCATAGCCCACTGCACAACATCTCTAGGCACCCTGTCAAAGGCCTTCTCCAGGTTTACAAACACAAAGTAAAGAACCCTGCCTTTTAGTAAGTATCTTTCCTGTATCTGCCTGATTATGAAGATAGCATTGGTTGTACCACGTTCTGGCATAAAACCAAACTGCATATCATCAATGGAGATGCTTTGCATGATCAAACCCTCAAAGACTCACAGACCTATGATTTGGTCAATCATTTTCAGGCCCCTATAATTACCTCTATGTAGCGCATCCCCTTTTCCTTTGTATATATTTACTATTACACTTTTGTGCCAATCCTCTGGAATATTCTCATCTTTAATAATGGTGTTTATCAACTCAGTGACTAAGTTGACACCAGTCTCCCATGAGGCTTTTATCATCTCAGCGACAATGTCAGAGCACCCTGGAGCTTTACCGTCCTTCATTTTATTGATTGCGTCACTCACTACAGCTGGTGCTATCAAAGGAGGGGGTCCAGATATTAGTTTTTCGATACTAAGCTGTTCTTTATCCCATTCAAACTACATTTAGCAATCGTTCATAGTGTGCCTTCCATGCTTGATTCCATTTTCTGCATACACAATCTTCCCATTATTGTTTCTAACACACTGATCACCTAGGCTATAATATCCCTACTGTCATTTTTAACTTGCCTAGCTAGGTTGAAGATCCCATTTGGATTGTCAGTGTTACACACTTGTTCGAGGACCAGGTCCTTAATGCCTTTTTTAGCATTGTAAGTAACTTTTGGCAGTTTGTTTAGCTGCCTGGTATTCCTCCTTGCTGCTTCCCTTCTTCCATGCTTTGAAGCATCTCCTTTTCTCTTTCACAGCATGTTCTACCTCATCGTTCCACCACCAGTAGGTCTTATTCCTGGGGTGACCCTTTGTTTTCCCACAGACTTTGTCAGTGGCAGCGATAAGGCTATGCTTAAGAAAATTCCATTGACTATTTACATCGTTAGGCCTAGCTTTCTTATTTCTATTAATTTCCTCCAGTTCACTATGAAACCTATCCCTAACTTCCTTGTTCTTCAGCAGCCACACTTTCCTTTTGGGCATGTATGTATACCTTCTTGCGCTTAGGATCTCTGTATAATCTCATGTCGCACACAAGTAGCTTATGCTGGAGAATACATTCTTCGCTCGGGATGACCTTTACATCCCGAACCAGTTTCCAGTCTTTCCTGTTAACTAAGAAGTAATCTATCTGGCTACTGGAGACCCCAGAGTTATATCTGATCAGATGGCTCTGTCTTTTCTTGAACTTCGTGTTACACACAACCATGTTGAGTGCAACGCAGGACTCCAGTATATATTCGCCTTCCAGATTCCTCCTTCTGTAACCATTTCCTCCATGTACCCCTTCGTACCCATCTGCAGATGCTCCCACGTGACCATTCAGGTCCCCTCCCACGATTGTTATTTCATTCTCCGAGAGGCCTGAAATGACACTGACAGTGTCATTCCAGAAGTCCTCTTATATTTATTTCTGTAGACTAGCCTGTGGGGCATATGCAGATATCACATTCAGAATTCTTTCGCCAACTTTCAACTTCAAAACAATCAGCCTTTCACTAACTCGTAATCTGAAGCACACTTTCCGCCAGCTCTTCAGCCACCAGAACACCTCCTCCTTTCACTTTTATCAGTCTCCACCCCCATCCAGTAGATCCTATATCTTTTCTTTCTTCCAACAATCCACTGTACCCCATGCCTTTTCCAGAGTGTTTCCTGGACACAGCAAACGTCCACTCGCCTCCTCTCACACATCTCGGCCACTTCATTTGCACGCAGATTCAAACTACCAACATTCACACTAGCAAGTCTGAAATTGGGGGGGGCATTTGTCCTTATATGAATGGTGCGCCTGGAAGTGTGGTGGGCAGGCTTGCGGTTTCGGCTCGCTGCATGTCTGCCTGCTGAGACCGGAACGTCTCCGGGCGGTCGGGTGCCGGGGGAGTGCTGGAGCGACCTTGGTGATAACTGGTCTCTGGGTCTTCTGGGTGACCTACTGTAGATGTGTGTGAATTTGTATTTTGTTTTTGTGTGTTTATTGTTTTCTGTTTTATTGTCCCTATTCGGGCTCTTTCTTGAGTTAGCCAACCCCAGAAACAAAAAATGGGGAATAGGCCTGAGTAAATACATACATACAAGTACTGTAGTGTATAGTCAATGGCTGGACTGTCGAGGGAGAGTATGAATGTATATGCTCTGGCACCTACCCCATTGGGGGGGGGGGGGGGGACTCAAGACAGCCCGAACAGGGACATCAGAACAACAAACCAAAACACAAGATCACACACATCTAGGTCGTCCAGTAGAAAAATACCCAGGCCCATTTGGGGTCCCCAGCAAAAGATTCCCAGGTCGAGGGAGAGTGATAACTTAAAATTGCACTTTTTTAGCAAGATTTTCAGCAAGCTATTTATGTTAACTATTACCTACTATGTACAGTCGCGCTAATAAGTCATGTTCCAGCTGTCAATACGTTTGGCTTGCTCTGTGTTGTATTAATGTCCGTCAGATGTTGAACAGGGCAGCTCACTGTAGTGACTAGCGTCTTGGACTTCCACCATGAAGGTCCTACGCTCGGCACATTAAAGGCTTTTCACAAGCACTGAGTCGTTACCGTCCCTCATGAACAAGGGGATGGGGTAGTAGTACAGGACCCCAATGGAAATACGCCTAATCGGCCTATCCTTAGCTGGCTTAGCATGCGCTAGCTTTAAGAACTATTATTAGTATTAAGTGTAGGAATATGTATACAGTATTTTACTCGATATGAAGAAATTAAGCTTAGATATACATGTAGCTGATACCAATTATTGATCAAAGCATACTTGGTGCCGGGACATCACTTATTAACGCGACTGTATGTGACTACAGTACATACATATATACTGTACATACATTATCCTACTAACTAGCGTACTGTATATCCAACAGCGGGTGTAATTGACCAGGACTACCGTGGTAATGTGGGTGTGGTCTTGTTCAACCATGCCAAAACAGACTTTGTTATCCAGCGCGGGGACCGAGTGGCTCAACTCATCTGCGAGAGAATAATCTATCCCGAGATTGAGGAAGCCGAGGTTTGTTGACTTTCTCTAAGGTTCTTTCTGTTTATATGCTCTCTCTCTCCCCTCTGCTGTACAGTATATAGAGGTTAGTGATTGATGGGCACTCAGGTGAAGGTATTTAGGGATAGCCTTTACAACGGCGCCTCTTGTATACTTTTCGAAGAGTGTTGAAGGGGTTGTGAAAGAGAGGAAGCTGTTGGAGTGGCTGTATTATGTGTGTTATTAGTCTGTCCCCTGACTGGGTGTAAGCATGTGAAACATGGTAGGACATAATACCACAACCACTAAATATGTCCGCCTTGGCTAGGATCCTACCCAGATCAAGCTGATTCACTCGCGTGCGTGCTCTCCACTCGGCCGCCACAGCTCTACCTACCAGGATTATTTACTCAAGGTCTCAATTTCTGCATATTCATTAGCAATTTTATGGAAGGCCTCATACATTTATGTCAAGATATGATAGTTCCTAAAATAGACATGAAACTCCATTATTCTTCTATTTGTGAATACTGTAGTTAGATGGGGAATTGATGTGTAAATATGCAGCATATTTGCTCTAGCCCTTTTTGAGTTATAGAGGATAGTCATAATTTCTGGCCTACCTATATTAAATGAATGGACTATGGCTGGAATAATCTAAATTATCTTTGTTGAGTCCCTTGTGATAGTATAATAGCAATTTATTGAATTACTTTATTATTTTCAGGAACTAATGGACACCGAACGAGGGGAGAAAGGCTTCGGCTCAACTGGCGTCTCAAATAATTAGGGTGTCTAGAATCTACTCTGGTATGCAAGTGTTTTTAAGGGAGACCCCCCTCATTTTTTTTTCTCTCTCACTCTCTCTCTCTGGGTTGTATTCATTCAGCCTACTGTTTTAAGACATTTATCCCCATTTAGGTGTCAATTTTTTCCTGGCGAGCGGGTGAGCCAGAATGTTTTTTGTCAGCAGGCTAAATTAGTAAAAATTTTAATAGAAAAATTTCTCCGGCGAAGCTGGATTTCTCCATACAATGCTGGCTCACTGTCGCTCGCCAGGATTAAATCGACACCTGGATGGGGATACACGTCTTAAAACAGTACAGAAAAAAAAGCAGGTCACCCTCCTGTCGGTGTGATGACGTTCTTCTGTTTTATTCTGGTGACCATCAAGCAATGTTATTCAGTATAGGAAAGGTCTGTGAGAGTTGAAAGCTAATCCCTGTGCTGAATAAAATTACTATAGGTAGCGCCAACGAACTTGACAATAATCTTGACCCCTGACCTCTCTGTAACTCAAAAGGTCCTTGAGTAAACTGGCTGTAAATATCCATGCCTATTTATTTCCTGATGGACTCTTCCCAAATGATAGAAACGTCCGCCCGATTGCTTTTATTCATTTCGAGTTATAAGAAGTTAAGGGGTCAAGATTATTGTCAAGTTCGCTGGCACTACCCATAGTACTTGCCAGACAACAAAAACGAAAGCCATTGTACAGTACCGAGGTGGTTTTATAAAGTTGTTCTATTTGGTTTAGCCCGATTGCTAAATTATGACGCTCTTTTTTTATTTTTCTGGTTAACTTTAGACAATGTTTAATGGCTAAGGAAGGACCTCTTGTAATCAAACCTGTTAATCTCAATATCAAATATCCCACTATAACAGATCCTTCCCAAACTTAATACAATTGTCTAATAATAGCCAGTATGAAATTTAAGAATGCATCTATTTACTGAAAGAGTTAAATGATCTCCCTTTTTTAGACTCCCATTTTAATTTTGCTCTTACAAATACTTTGGTGAATCTCGTTAGTTTCAGATCGAGCAAATTATAGTTGTTTTTATTCATCTTTTATTGTAAAGTGTCCTTGTGATATTTTTCTACTTTTTATTTGAATATTTATGGAATGTGTAATAAATTTTTTTGCGTGATTACTTGTTTTTGTTATCTATGTAAAGTACGTTCTACTCTTCAAGAATATGGTAGACACATTGCATCACAAAGTCCAGGTCATTGGAAAGCATGTACAGTAAACTCTCTAGTTTGGCGTTCTTAGTAGTCTGAAAAAACGGCGCCAATCGCGATTTCGCCAGACACGCATTGGAAATTAAATGGGAAAAAATTATGGTAGTCTTTAGTCACCCCTAAGTTAGCCTGTTTTGACCTTTTTTTGTGTTTTTAATCAAAAAATTCTGAATACTAACTATGGTACATGCCAATTGAAATAATTAAAGGATATTAAGACACCAGAAACATTTTTAAGTGTAATTTAATTAGGCCTAGGCCTATATTGTTCGTTTGCTTCGTCTTACTACTGGGCGTCCGCCTCATTATTGTTCCTCTCGTCATTGTCCGCCTCATTATTATTCTCCTCTTTACCATGATAGCTACTTTGGGCCCTAAGGTCCTCCCTAGTTGGCTATCTAAGCTCCTCAGTCCTCATGGCTTGCCTCAAAAAGCCTTCAAAGCTGGGATCGTTGATATAGACACGTCGCCATTTTGGTTAAAGTCGCATTATCCTTCTTGCCGCCGAAGGTACATTCCTGGCGAACCAGAACCATGTTCTTATATTTGTTTAAGTTCTTTTAAGGTTATGAACAAAAAATACTGCCACTTGGTATTGTATTGTATCAGTTAATATATCACTCACAAAGGCATAACACGTGATGCAAGGTAAGTTAAGTATATTTGTTGTTCTGCACATCTTTCCTAAAATTGCGAATTTCCTTTTCCACTTTGGGCTTTTCAGGTGGCCCTCTATCACGAACAACTGCAACTTGGTCCCACGGCTACCATTATCCATATACTGTATCATGAATCGATGGAGAGAGCGAGCAATAAATGATACAGTCAAGGTCGAACGGGAACTGGTAAGCGAGTAAAGTAACTATCACGACCGACAAGGAGATGGATGTGGTGAAGGAAGAGGTCTTGGCTCTAAGGGAGGTTAATGTTAAACTTCAGAGGGAAGTTGATTTGATTAAAGACGAAAATCTAGCTTTCAAGCTTAGCCAAGAGGAAATAAAGTCAAGTAAGGGGAAAAGGGAGGAAGTTGATGACAAATTTTATTCATGGCAGGTTGTTAAAAATACGGGTGGGAAAGTCACACTCAAGAAGCAGGATAGTAGAATAGGTATGAGTGTGACAAATACATTCACTCCTTTGCGAGACGAATGTGAGGGAAAAGATAGTCAGGATAAGGGAGGGATAACCGAAGTGCCTGCCGCCGACTCAGCTCCAACCTCTGACGCTGTGCTACCTACTACTGTACCACCACTACCCCCACCACCACCACCACCAGGGGTTCTCCAACTGCAGCTGCTGGATCCTCCCGAGGGAAAGGTAAGTCTGTGTCGATTGTGGGCGACTCCATGGTAAGACATTTAGTTAGGGCTACCCGCACTAAACTTAGGAAGGTTGTGTGTCTGCCTGGCCATGGAGTTGGGAGGGTTTTAGAGAAGATGGACCACATCTTGGAAGATAGTGGAGATAACCCCATTATCTGTCTCAGTGCCGGGAGTAACGATGTTGGTAAGGGTAGAAGTGAGGAACTGCTGCAGCAGTATTGGGATGTGTTAGATAAAGTTAGGATGAAGGGAGGGATCCCTGTAGTACATTGTATCCTACCCAGAAGAGGAGTTCCCAAGGAATGAACATCCAGGGCGATTGGTGTCAATTGCCGTTTGGAGAAATATTGCAAAGAAAAAGCAATACCATTCATTGATAACTGGGATAGTTTCTATGGGAGAGATGGGATGTACGCAAGGGATGGGGTTCATCTTTCACAGTTAGGGGTTTCTACATTAGCTAGTTCTTTAGATAGGGTGGTTGTGGGGTTTTGAACAGAACTATTGAGAGTGTAAATGAGAGGTTAAATGGAACAATTTTAGCGTCAGGCGAAAGCGATAAGGATATTCAGTCTCGTGCTAAAAATGATGACTATATTGCAAATGATAGTAGTGATGGTGCAACGGAAGATGGAAATGTCGTTAGAAATAAAGGTAAATTAGGTATAAAGAAAAGAAGTAAATTGAGAGTATATTACACAAACTGTAGGAGTCTATGTAACAAAATGAACGAACTTAGAGCCCTTGTTAGCAAAGAAAATATAGACATAATAGCGCTAACTGAAACGTGGATTAATACAGAAACCAGGCATTTTTTAGCAGAATTTGATATACCAGGATATAGTTTGTTTAAATATGACCGAACAAGTAAGAGGGGTGGCGGTATAGCAGTGTTTGTCAGGAGTACATTAAAATGCTGTATTAAATCAGGTATTAGACTAAATAACGATAATGAAAGTGTTTGGGTAGAGGTTAACGAAGGTAGTGAGACCATAGTTATTGGAGTTATGTATAGACCGCCAAATATGGGTAGAAATGACGAAACGTCATTATGGGAGGAAATTAAAATGGCATCAAGGTTTAGCAATGTGTGCATTATGGGGGATTTTAATTTTCCGAATATAGATGGCAGCATCAAATAGGAGACTCTGATTCTGAGGAGTTTATAGAGGTAGTACAAGATAGTTTTTTATTTCAATTCATAGATACGCCGACTAGAGGTAATAATATTCTCGATTTAGTTTTCAGTAACAATGAACATATGGTAAATAATGTAGAGATAGGGGACCACCTAGGAAATAGTGACCACAATTCTGTGTATTTTAATATACAATGGAAAGGTAATACCAGAGAGAATACCACATTAATACCTGACTTTAGAAAAGCCAATTATGGTGGGTTAAGAAGAGCCCTATGGTCAAAAAATTAAGTCGATCCAGGTGTCCAAATGAGTGTACCCCTTCTCAGGCACCTGTCATCTTAAGTCAGGAAGAGACGTCAACCTTGGTAGATACATACGATAATTTTATCAAGTCAGTATTCAATGCACAAAATAAATACATCCCCAAAAGAAAATTTAGATCAACACAGAACCAACCCAAATGGATGAATAATAGACTATTAGATCTTCTAGGACAAAAGAGAGGAATATATAGAAAAATTAGGAAAGGCGAAATTCACCTACTTGCTTACTATCGGAATCTATCAAGACAGGTAAAAAAGGATATTAGGAAAGAAAAAAGAAATTATGAAATTAAGGTTGCCAATGACTCAAAAAATAATCATAAAGCTTTTTACCAACTATATAAATCCAATCTGTGCCTCCATCTGTGCCTTTGTCTCTAATTTCCTTTCCGGCCGTTCCATAGCCGCGGTTGTGGACGGCCATTGTTCACTTCCTCTCCTCCTTAACTGTACCTTAATTCCCATCCATTCATACGCAGACGACTCAACCTTGCACTACTCCATTAGTTTTTCAGAACGCCCCAGCCAGCAATCCCTCAACGACAAACGTAATGAAGCCATAGAACTCTTAAATTCTGATCTAAATACTATTTCCAATTGGGGCAGAGAAAACCTTGTTAACTTTAATGCTTCCAAATCCCAGTTTATTGGTGGCTCCTTACGTCAATGACGTAAGAGCCTATGGTAATATGGCCTCGTTCCGGGCTCCTCTGAACCCGGGTTAATCCTGATCACTACGGTCGAGAACCAATATCTTCTTAGGGGGTACCCCTTAATCATTCCTAAGGTACGTCATTGAGACGGAGCCACTGAAAAGTGAAAAATAAAAGAAAAAGGGATAGTACAGTTCAAACGCCGCGCCACTTGCGCATTCAGATCTTCCTCTGTTCCCATGAGCATGCCTTGAAATCCCAGTTGGCCTTAAACTGGCCTCTCTCGTCTGTAGGCCATAGGAGGCAGACAAAGTTTTCTTATCTCCACCACAGTGTATATATAGCCCCTCTTCGACGCGAAATCTTTGTCCATAGTGAGTTTTTATGCAGTTGTAATAGTATATGCGTCTAAGAAAGTATGTATATGGACTAATTTTCACTTGTAAGCCTGTGAAGTAAGATCTTTCGTCTGGCTGGCCTACGAACGTGCCATTCAAGAAGCCACTTTCCACAGAGCCGCTAACTATTATGTTTTATCTCGTTTGTTCGTATCACACGAACCTCGGCTCTATAGCTACAGTGTCTTAGTGTTCTGTAAATTTGTTTTTGAAGTGTAATTCGTCAGTTTTTCCCTTAAGTATCAGTGTTTTATAAAGTGCCCTATCCCTTTTAACTATATCGGCTGACAGTAACCTCTGGTTGTGCCCTGGCCAGGGTTTACTCGTCACGCCACCGAAATTGTTTATTGGGGACAAAAAGTGCTTTCATTATTTACATTCAAGCATCTTTTAATTTAATTCGTTTAGACAGTAACCGCTGGTTGTGCCCTGGCCAGGGTTTACTCGTCACGCCACCGAATTTGTTGATTGGGGACAAAAGTGCTTTCATTATTTACATTCAAATCTCTTAATTTATTTCGTTTAGTTTCCACTCTAGTCGGTCACGATTCACTCTTCATATTTATTACCTTCAAGTTTTGTCACATGACAATGTTTCCTATAAACCAGCATTACATCAACTAGGGATCGGATTTGTATTATCCCGCGGGTTCTGCTCATCTAAACATTCGTATATATAAATTTATTTTCCCAATGAGCACCCATAATAATATCATAGTTGCCCTTGTCCCACTACAATGAAAAAATGATGTAAGACATGCTGATAATATTCCAATTACCCAGGTAACCTAAACCCATCACAAAGGGTCCGGTATCAAGACCCGGCCACCGGGACCGCCAGCAGGGTGGCAGTCCCGAGTGCCCGATCAGGCGGGAGAGACCAGAATACCATTCAAGACCAAATCCCCGGTTTGATATTATTCCAATTACCCAGGTAACCTAGACCCATCACAAAAGGGTCGGGTACCAAGGCCCGGACACCGGGACCGCCAGCGAGGTGGCAGTCCCGAGTGCCCAATCAGGCGGGAGACACCAGAATACCATTCAATACAAATTCCCGGTTCCCGAGTCATTATCTCAACAAACCCCGGTCCCCAAGACCCGGGTTTTCAAGACTGCCGGGCAGGGAAATCCACCCAAACAGGCGGACAACACTATGTTACCATACACTCATAATTTCCCCGGTTATCCTAGTCCTCATTTCGATGAAACTCTGACACCAAGACCCGGCAACCGGGACTACCGAGTATGGCGAAAGTCCCGGGTACCCGGATGGTCTGGAAAGACATTACTACCATATAAATATAACCCAAGACTCCCGGGTTTTTCCCTAGGACTTATATTTATAAAACCAGAGCACCAAGACCCGGTACCGGAACTACCGGGTATGACAACAGTCCCTGGTACCCAGATATCCCCAGACTAGAATAGGTCTTTTTATAACCCACAACATCCGGCCGGATACCATCAAGCTATGAACCGGGTACTCTAACACTAGGCTAGGCCTAAGCCTATCCCATCAACACCAGGTACCCTAAGAGAAGGGCCCCAAATACAGGATTCAAATAGAAATTATTACTGAGTACTCTTGGTTAAACCATACTATAGTAAGCTAATTAACCTTAAACATGTTAAACAATATTTAACAAAATGTTCAGAATTAAGTCAAATACGAGAACTTATGATAAACACATCTGTATAACCAATTAAATTAAAGCAAATCATGCAAGGCTAGACCCTAATCCTAGCCCAAACAAAGTAAACCTAATAAGAACAATGCTTACCTCATTATGCAACATTGACTCCTTGATATTTCAACAGGCTCAGGCAAGACACGACATTACAGAGGAGGAGCTCTGATCATCAATTAGACCTACCCCCTCCATACCAAGAGATACCACAACAGGTCCTGTACATTATCCCGGACTCCAAGCCCTTGACAGCCCGAGCCAAGCCACCTGTGGGCCCCGGCCCACACCTAACAAACCTGCAATATCAGGTGAGTCTACGAGTCAAATCTTTAGACGTTTGTTCTGGTCCACCGGCTAAGATTATTCCCACTAATTACTTAATTTAATTAATTTACAGGGGTAGGCCTACGTACAAAATTTTAGTTTTCAGGAAACAAACACAAATTGTCTTCCCTCTCTAAAAGAATCCTTTTGTTTTCTTTTCTCCCCTCTCGTCAGGGCCTACATGCAACCATAGAAGAAAGCTAAGGTGCAACAAACAGAAGTCCTCATCCTGGAAGACGATTTCTCCTTCAGAGGGTTCTCCTCCCCGGAACCCTCACCAGCCTACATGGACAGTATCACAGTACATGAAATGGACCCTCCCGAGGACTCAACCCTATGCTCAAGCAGGGATTGCACCACATTATCCCTTACAGCTCATAATCTCTGCCCCTATCATGCTAGGTGTATTGATAGGACAAAAGCTAGGTGGAACCCTAAAGTTTGTGACAGGTGTAATTATTACATAGCTAAGTTCCATAACCCACTTTCTACACTAGCCCCCGACACATGTAAGAATATTCTGAAAGCTGTGTGGCATGCGGTAAAATCGTATATTTCAGGTACGTTGAAGAAACACCCAGAAATTGCAAACCCAGAGTACGTAAAATTCTTAGAGATATCCGTAGCTAGATCCCGTAGCTCTTCATCATCACACGACAGGAAAAAGTCACATTCTAGCAAGAAGAGAGAGAGGTCAACCAGCCCCCAGTCGCCCAGTAAAAGACACAAACATACAAGGAAACCCCATGCCAAAGAACCACCATGCATCCAGACTGAACCAGGCTCTGAGGAGGTCAACCCCTCCCCACTATCCCTAGACAAGTGGGCGGACTCTATGGATCAACAATTTGAACTAAGCCCCTTACCTACCCCTACCGAACCAGCTCCCCTCATACAATCAAGATATGCACAAGAGCGGAAATACATACCCCAGGACACTTATCTTACCATTCCACTCTGGCAGAACCAGACCAAGTAGGGTACAGTACAGTTGAAGAAGATCAACATACAATACCCCCTGAAGATACCCAAGAACCCTATGATATGGCCGACGACAGAATAGAGTGCTACGACATCATTTCCAGCAGCCACACTGACGAAAGTTGGAATGACAAGGACTCCCACACTTATCAGGGAGACCATTCAGGAGAAGACCCTCACCAGTCTGACATAGACTCAAGACTGAGCCCTCGTAATGACTTATGGAGAGAGATGAAAGATACTTTAAGATCATTGACCAACGAGTTAACAGACAACTTACATCAGAAATTGGCTTCTATGGATAAGGCTATCCAGGACCTTCAATGTAGGACCCTGTCCCCATCCATGCTACAACCAGCCACACCCGACCCAGTCCCTCTAGCTCAGATACCTGCCCAGCCAAAACAGCATGATCAGGAATTAACACCCACTCCGTCATCCTCCACTCAGTCCAGTCTTCAAGCCACTGGCCTTCCCAGTAACCTATTCCTGTCCCATATTCGTCCCCCCCCCTATTGAACAGGAACCGGAAATCTCCAAGAAACCCTTCCCTCTTCTGTTTGGGGACTCCCGTCACTGGAAACAAATACCAGTGGAAACACCTGAAGATGCGGACACAGGCCATCCAGAACTGATACCAGTCCCAAATGACTGGGTGATCGAAATGGACGAACTGCGTCACCTCCGGGCAAAAGACGCACATAACCAAGTACTGGACGTAATCATAAAACCTTTCCCGTCTATGTCAGGCGCTAGGTACTTTACGTTCACACAGACATCCGCAGTCCCCTCGGGAAAACGCTTCAAACCATGGTCGGATTTGAATAAAGCCGATGGGCATCTATCTATCTATCTATTGCCTGACGCCGTGATCCCCGAAGGGGTGGCCACGAACGAACCGCCCCCATGCACCTCTGTCCCCAGTCAGTCGACGCCCCTCTTCGCCAACCAACACCGCCTTCGTTCATATACTTCCTCACTCCATCCTTCCACCTCTCTTTCGGTCTACCTCTCCCTCTCTGTCCCTCCACCTCGCTCTCGTACACCCTCTTAGTCATTCTCTCGCTTTCCATACGTTCCATATGGCCGAACCATCTCAAGTTGTTCCTTTTCACACTTTCCAGCACATCTACCTCCACACCACACCTCCTTCTTACTTCCTCATTAGTCTGTCTATCCCTCCATGTAACTCCGCACGCACTCCTTAAGTAATTCATTTCCACTGCTCTCACTCTTGGTCTGAGTCTCTCAACCAACGTCCATGCTTCGCTTCCGTAAGTCAGTGTCGGGATTACCACACTGTCATGCAAGGACTTCTTCACTTCCATACTGACCACCCTATTTCTTGTTACTGCTTTTAGCGTTCCTACAACCCTCTTCCCCTGTTGTACCCTCTCCCGCACCTCTTCATCCATAGTCCCATCTTTACTCAACACACTGCCCAGATACTTAAAAGAGTTGACGATCTCCATAGCCTGACCGTTCAGCTTCAGCCGATGGGCATAATGCCATTAAATCTCTATCCACTCTCGCAACAGACATACAATGCTCCACAAAAATGTCCGAAAGTAAAATTCCCATGCTGGAGGTTTCATCCTTAGGCTATGGCCCATGGTCGGAATGGGTATCTGGGGCAGAAAAATTTGCCCTTTCCAGTATGGATACTACACCCCAAAGAATCCCACAAGATGATCATCAGTTTGCCACAATGTACGTGCACAACTCCGACTCCATTCCCCAGGGGTTCTGGGATTATCTCAGAGCTCCAAAGATAGTATGCAAGCCATCCAATGACCCCATGATCTCGACACCTACTCCAGCGCTCATCGACAAGGATTTTAGACTACGCCAAAAAGCCCACAGACTGCTATCAAGCTTCATCACATGGCAGAAGCTCTCTAATTCCATGAGACAGGTGGCAGATTCCATCGCTGAACAAAAATCCAGAACAGCTCTCCATCTCATCAGGAGAGCATCTCTTGTCAACTCTCTAATGACCACGGGTGATGTCAAGACTGCTATTTATGAAGCAGCCAGAGCAAGACAAGATATACGCATCCACTTGTCCAAGAAAATGCCAAAAGATATCGCCGCTCGAGTCCTCCTCTCACCCCTATTCACCAGCATATTAATGCCCCAAACAACATGGAACGAAGTCCACTCCCTACTACTACGACCCGAGATAGCAACGTCAAGACAGTCTCAAGCATATAGGCAAGGCCACCCTAGTAGGTTCCACCCTCACTCTCACCCTCACCGGGGAAGGGGGAAGGGCCAGTTCCCCCCTCGCCAATATACCCCTCATACATTTCAGACGCACAGGGGTAACTCATCAAGCAACAGAGGGCACAGAGGACACTACCAGGCCAGAGGTCGAGGCTCACCAAGGACCCAACCATCACCCTACACACGACCTCCACCAAAACAACAAAACTACGGGTCACAACAAAGACCTCAACATACAGGACGTCAGACTCATCAAGCAGGACGCCATGCTCCCAACCACCAGAAACCACAAGGTCACCACCAATCCATCAACTCTCACCAAACGACCCAGGATCCAAAAAACTGACTTTCCAAGAGGCCATCAACCAAGAAATGGCCCGGCATTCGACAGGCCAATTCAGGGAAAATTTTCAGCATTGGCCTCAAAGATCCTGGGCAAAGAGAGTGGTAAAGAAGGGCCTCACATGGAAATGGCTGGCAAGACCCCGCCTCAGAGCTCAGCCCAACAAGATACAGCTATCTTCAGAATTGGTAACCGTGATAAACCAAATGTTAACGGACAAAGTTCTCACTCACCCTCCAGAGGGCACACCAGTTTTTCTGTCACGCATGTTCCTCGTCCCAAAAAGAGACAGCCGGCAACTAAGACCCATGATAGACATGTCCCTTCTCAACAAGTCAATTCACAATACAAAATTCAGAATGCTAACTATCTCCCAAGTAAGGCTAGTACTACAACCAAAGGCCTGGATAATTACCCTGGACCTGAAAGACGCCTACTGGCACATCCCAATAGCAAAAAGATACCAAAAGTTCCTAGCTATCCCATTCAGAAACAAAGCAGTAATGTTCACCAGAATGCCCTTCGGTCTGAACATAGCCCCCAGAATTTTCACCAAGATAGTCAAACAAGCTCTCCTCCCACTACTCGAAAATGGAGTAAAGATCCTGTTCTACCTAGACGACTGGTTGATTCTCGGGTCCACACCTCTCCAATGCCAAGAACAAACCTTGAAAGTAGTACAACATGTTACAAAGCTGGGTTTCAGAGTGAACCTGGAGAAGTCAATGCTCACTCCCTCACAATCAGCGGAATGGGTAGGGTTAATCTGGGACACACAACTCCAAACGATAAAGCAAAGCCCAGCCAATGCCAAACGTCTACAATTAAAACTGTTCAGAGTATTACATGCGAAGAATATTACCAGGAAACTTTGGGAATCTTTGATGGGCTCACTAAATTGGGTACAAATGACAGTACCCCTAGGCCGCCTCAGACTGAAGAGACTAATCTGGCTAGGCAACAAAGTCTTCCCTCTAACACCTCACAATTACCCGCTCGCCATCCCACAGAGGATCCTACATCTCCTGGCTTTTTGGACAAGATCTCAAGTACGGGAATCGGTGACACACTGGTCAGATCCACCTCCCACCTTATGGATAGACACAGATGCCTCGAGCCTGATAGGGTGGGGCTACCAGTCAACGGAAGGCCATCAGAACCACGGGAAATGGACCACACTAAGTCAGTATCACATCAATGCCAAAGAGCTAGCAGTTCCTCTATTCTTTCTCAGGGACCATGCGACGTCATTGACCTCCAGATCAATAGCGTTCCGGATGGACAACATGGCTTCCGTAACTTGCTTAAAGAAACAAGGCTCCACCCGGTCCAGGATCCTTCAAGACCTCTCAGAAAAGATATTCTTTCTAGCCCAGAAATACTCCATAGTAATCCACGCAACATACCTGCCAGGGGTCTCCAATCTATGGGCCGACGCTCTATCCAGGGGAAAGAGCACTTCAGTGGAATGGGCCCTCAAACAAGAAACGTTCAACCAATTAGTGCTACCACTTTCACCACAAATCGATCTGTTCGCATCTCTTCAATCAACGGAACTCCAGGCTCACATTTCTCGGGACCTCAAGACACGGGAGGGAGGCCCGGATGCCTTCACAGTAGACTGGAACAGATGGACATCGATTTACCTCTTCCCACCCCCAGACACCTCACTAATGTGCAAAGTCATTCACCACCTCAGATCGTTCCAGGGACAAGTAACCCTGGTCGCTCCAATGTGGCCTACTCAAGCGTGGTACACTCAACTTACTCAATGGTGCAACAACCCCCTGCAACTCCCCCTAACAGATTTCCACTTGGAAGAAATTGGGAACCTGCAGACCTCGCTCAATTTTGCTATGTGGACATTCTCAAATCCAAGTGGCTCCCATCCTACGACGAGGAAGTCACGGACAAGCTCACGAACCAGTACACAGCTTCCACTCTGAGACAATACAGCTCTCACTGGAAACAATTTACAACGTGGGTTGTAGATACTAACCAGAAGAACCCATCAGCTTCCTTGTTATTGAAATACCTAAATTACTTGTTTGAAACTAAGAATCTAGCAGTTAACACACTTAGAAACCACCTGTCGGCAGTGAAGGAACCCTTCCTCACGCTTACCGGTCTATCCTTACCCCAGAAAGACGAACAAGGGTTCATGAGAGCTTGCTTCAAACTCAGAGCCCCAAATCGTCAGCTACTTCCTCAATGGTCAATCTCGAGGGTCCTAGCATTGTTACAGTCTAGGCCCTACTCGGTGAAACCAAACATAGAGAAGAAACTCAAGAAGTGTGTATTTGTGATGGCCCTAGCAACTGGCCATAGGGTCTCAGAATTGGCGGCCATGGCAAGGTCCCCAAACTGTCTACAGTTTGCCCCTAATAACGACTCTGTACATATTGGGAGGTTTGACGTACCTCCCAACCTACCAAATAGGAAAACCTACTACAGTAAACTTCCGTTAATCCGAAGGGCAGCGGACCGGCCCTCGTTCGGATTAGTGGATTTTTCGGATTATCGGACGTTACCCCCCCCCCACCCCCGATTTTTTTTTTAAGACCCAAACCAAGACACAAACACAGGATAATAATGATAATAATGATAATAATGACTAATCATGACTTTAACTCACCTTATATGAAGAGAAGAGATGTGTAGCATTGAAGATAAGCCCCCAGCACCAGCCCCAACCCAGCCACTAGCCCCCTAGCCCCATATTAGTAACTTATAATCACTGCTCTGTACTGTAAGTGTACTTTAATGTAAAATTAACTTAAAAAGACTTATTTTTTTTTTTGTATTTTGCTGGTTTTATATTTTTTTTGGGGGTCCTTAAATCTACTACACTTCACTGATTATTACTCCACAGCCATATCCTCCAAGCCTTCAATATCTGAAGGGGGAGCTAGGGCTAGGGCTACCTCAGGAGTGGTTAGGCTGGCAGGAGCTACCACAGGGGTGGCTGGGGCTACCACAGGGGCGGCTGGGGCTACCTCAGGAGTGGCTAGGCTGGCAGGAGCTACCACAGGGGCGGCTGGGGCTACCTCAGGAGTGGCTAGGCTGGCAGGAGCTACCACAGGGGCGGCTGGGGCTACCTCAGGAGTGGCTAGGCTGGCAGGAGCTACCACAGGGGCGGCTGGGGCTACCTCAGGAGTGGCCTTCACAGGGGATGCTAGGTCCTCCCAGCCTTCAAAATCAGCAAGAGGCATAGGTTCTGGTGTGGTAAGAGGTTCAGGTGAGCTGGTACGCGAGTCGTCTGTGAGAGGCATTGTTGCAGGTCTAGGGTTATCTGGTTCATCTGATCGGCGGCCCATGGTGGTGCATGTTTTTCATCAGGTCCCTGATGTCTGCCTGCTTGACTGCCCTGCCCCTTTTCTCATAGAACTCATTACGGAGGATGTGGAAATCGATTGTTTCACTTGCATTATATTGGCTAGACTGTTCCACAAATTTGACCATACCATCGAAATAGGTAGCAGCTTCCTTCCAGGTTACTTTGCCATCGTCATCTGCCTCTTCCTCTTCCTCAGACGAGTGCTCCTCAACATATTCTGGCTCCACAACACTCCGGATAATTTCTGTATCTGTCACCTCTTCCTCGCCCTGCAGGTCACCATCCACATCAACCCACTCCTCAATATCCTCTTCAGTCATCCTCTTGGGGTCGTTGACCGGCACGGTATCCATCAGGCCTCGGATTTCGTTGATTGCCTCCCTGCGACGCCCAAGAAAGCCTTCGAAATCGTGCTCATCTTCTTCAACCTCTTCAGGGTCATCGACCTGGGCATACAGCTTGTTCCAACATTTCTTGAGGGTTACCTCTGAAACATCCTTCCAGGCTAGGGCAGCATCATATATGGCATCCTTGATGGAAAAACTTGACTGGAAAGTTTTTACTGATGCATCAGAGTTAATCAGCTTGCGGGCAAATGAGGACTTGTAGCTCTGCTTAAACTTTTGGCACACACCCTGGTCCATTGGTTGTATCAGACTAGTCACATTAGGGGGCAAGTAGGTGACAAAGATGTTTCCAGACACTAGTTCGTGGGCAGGGGGATGTGCTCTGCAGTTATCCAGGAAAAGGACAGCCTTGGTGTCCTCAGAAAGGCCAATCGACTTGAAGTAGGCCTTGACTTCGGGAACAAAGTGTTTAAAGAACCAATCATGGAATACTTGGGCAGTCATCCATGCATTGCTCTGTGCATCATAGATCACTGGCAACTTCCCTCGCATGTTCTTGAAAGCACGGGGATTCTTAGCCTTGCCGATAACAAACAAACGATTGCGACATTTACCGGAAGCATTCCCACTCAGCAGGATTGTGAGACGTTCTTTATTCATTTTGAATCCGGGTGCAGCCTTCTCTCCTCTACCAGCTAATGTCCTTGTTGGCAAACAGCGCCAATATAGCCCTGTCTCGTCGGCGTTGAAGATTTGGTCTGGGGTCAGCTGGTGATCATGAACAATGGTAGCAAAAATGTGTGCAAACCGATCGGCGGCCTCTTTGTCGGCAGAATTCTTTTCTCCGGCGACATCTAGGACCCTAATCCCATGCCTAATTTTAAAGTTTCTCAACCAGCCGTCGGAGAATTTTATATCGTCTTCCATATTCATATCACCCAGGAATTGCTTGGCCTTTTCAATTATCATAAGCCCTGAGATAGGCTTGCCCTCAGCCCGCTTGGCCGTAAACCACTTATGCACTGCCTCGTCAAGTTTTTCATGTTTTGGTTTTTTCATTGTCTTTCTCACATCACCCGTGTAACTTGACTTTCCAAAGGCAACAAACTTTGATAAGTTAGCCTTTGCCTTCACTATGTTTGAAACTGTGGAGGCACCGATATTAAAAGTTTCCATAACTTTACGCCGATCACTGCCTTTCTCTACCATCGCTATCACTCGCAATTTATCAGCTATGGACAGAGTTACGTGCTTCCTCTTATGTTTGTTCTTGTCATTCCTCCCTCGTGCACCTGAACTTGCTGTGGGACCCATCACTAAGTCACTAAGTCACTATATCACAGGATAAACACGGGATAAACAACGTTTCAGGTAGACCGACAACGGCAGACTGTTTAGTCCGGCCTGGCCCGCTAGAGGGCCGATATTTGGAAATATCGCGCGCCCGGGAAATTCAAAAATTCGGAATATTGGGTGAATTCGGATTTGGCCTCAAATTGAAAAATTCGGACTATTGGGTGAATTCGGATTTGGCCTCAAATTGAAAAATTCGGACTATTGGGAGATTCGAATTATCGGTCGTCGGATTAACGGAAGTTTACTGTATTTGGTAGTAGTCTTGGAAAATCCAACGTCAAGGCTATTAACCTAATTGCAATGACGACTTGTCTATTTTGACTGCTATGTCGTCATTCCAACCGCGGTTAAAAAGAAAACGTCTAGAGTCTACTCCTTATCTTGCTCTAGGAGACGTTGTACATTAACCAAAACTACCACCGAAGGTGAAAAAAGCATAGAAGAGAAGAAAAAGGGGTTTACCTTAGTTACCGCTTAAGGCCCATCCTGTGTTCCGTCATGTGCAGATCCCTGTCGAACGTGCGCATGAGCGACCCTCTCTTGTCATCACATCTCACGTCAGCAGAAGAACGCGGATGGGCAGGGGTCCGGCGTGAGGGAGGGTATTATGTACGTTGGATTTTCCAAGACTACTACCAAATAGTAGGTTTTCCTATTTGGTAGGTTGGGAGGTACGTCAAACCTCCCAATTTGTTAGTAGTCTTGGCAAATCCAACGTCAAGGCTGCATAACAAATAGGAGGAGGACATCCAAGCCCAACCTACCAAAAAAAACCAATGCATAAAACAAAATTACGAATGACAAAGACACAATGTAAACAAGAGAGTTTAATAAAAGAGTGAAAAACTGAGGAGTAGCTAAAAAGAACAGTTTTAACACATGCCCGTCATTCATAGTAATGCAAAAACATAGACTTGTCTGAAACCAAAAAAGGTACTGTACCCAAAATCCCTTTTCTTCAAAAACCAACAAAAACACTGAACACAAGAACAAAACACAATTTTCAATGTGGCAAAAACACTTATGTACTGGAACAATACATAATCCCAAACTTGCAATCCAGTGTTGCAAACCCATACACCCCCCCCCCCCCCCCCCCTTTGTCAAATAAAACAAAGGAAAAGAACGAGGGACAAGGGGGGAAGACCAGGGATCTTCGCCAGAGCACCAGGAAACACGACCCCCGAGAGCAATCACCGGCCGAGGGGGTCGAACACTGGACACGGAGAGGTAGGAGGAGATGAAGGAATTGATAGAAGACCACAAAACCGCGGAGGCGAAGGCAGGGAAGGATCGACGTGGCAGGAACCGGAAGGAGGCAGCAAAGGATCCGACATCGCGCGCAGAACCCCTACAAACAGGGTGACGGGCACGAACGGTCCGACAAACGTGGCGGCCCAGCTGCACCTGCTAGAGCCTCCCACCTGTCCGAGGAGACACCCACACAGCAGTACCCGAAGGCGGCGCCACAGACGCAACAGAGGAGTGCAAGGCTGACACCGGGCACAACACATGGCGAGGATGCCCACGCCGTAAAGCCTGGATGGCGAAAGGCTGGAAAACGGGGGCCTCCCTCCCATGCGTGGTAACAAAAGGCGGGGAGGAGGCGAACGAGACGCCATGCAAGGACGGGGAGAATCGTACGCAGTCCCGGGGCCGTGACAATGCCGCTAGTGCAGACACCCGATCCCCAGTGGCCAGAGCGACAAGGAAGAGTGGACGCCCGAGCAACGGAACCGGCGTAGCGGCCCTTGTATACGTGGGGGAAGCCAGAAGGACCAGAGCCCGCCCCAGATCCCACAGCGGAGAGACCTGGCGCGGAGGCGGTCGATCCCGGAAGGCAGCCGTCAGGAAGGAATCCAGCACCTGTGGCGGAACGACCAGCCCAGCGACGGACCCAAAGAACCCCCCGGACGGCAGACAAGTGGGTACGTATAGCGTCGACTGGAAAGCGACGTGTACGGAAGAGGCGAAACAAGGAGCGTAGGACGAGGGAAGGAGAGCCAACTGGCAGGCGAGTGGCCTGTAGCCACCTAGTAAAAAACCTCCAGCGGGACTCGTAAGGCCCCCAAGGAGAAGACGGCCAGGAACGCTGCAGGAAGTCAGTCAGGGCCCGGCCGGGGACCGGGAGCCACTGTGCCTCATGAACAAGCACGATGCGAAGGCCAAAGAGGTCCGCAGGACCCCAACCTAGCCCAAGTGGAAGCCGGAGACAGGTAGAGGGACCGGACCCGGGCACCACCGCGGCAACCGGGCGGACCAAGTCCGTGCCGGCCACAGAGGCGCGAGGAGCCAGACGCAGCCGTGGTACAGCCGCAGCTTCGCGAAGACCGGGCACATCAACAGCGCGTCTGGTGGCGGAAAAATGGATATCGACCGCCACCTGTACCAGGCGACCATGAAAGCGTCCGGAGCGCGAGGCCGGAGGGAGAGGTCCAGAGGCAACTGGCGCGGCACCCCCGATGCGAACAAGGCGACCTCCGGAACACCTCAGGAAGCCGCGAGGTCGGCGAACACAGTCCGTTTCATCGCCCATTCTACAAGAACGCCCTGCCCTCTCGACAGGGCGGCCGCCCAAAGGGTGGCAGGCCCGGGCAGGGAGGAGGCATGCAAGGAGAAGGGGTGTCGGTCCGCGAGGAAGAACAACTCCACCGAGACCCCTAATAGAGTCAACGACCTGGAGGACCCCCGCATAAGGAAACAGGGGACAGCTTGTCTGAGTGTCCAACCCGAAGGCCACCGACTCACCCTGAAGGGCCAGCGCGTGGTCCCGCAGGAAGAACAAAGGAACCAACAATCCGAGGGCATAGACAGGTAAGAGGAGGGAGACCCACCCATCTGCCGGGAAGTGGACGTCCCAGGTTCGATTGGGAACCTCACCCAACCTCGCCCGACGTATCCGTGGTTACCCAGACCGTCGGCGGGGGGGGTCGGTCCAGGGCACAGCCGCAGAGAGCGAGCCCCGAGCAACCCAGCGACCGAAGCGTCGGCGAACGGTACGCGGGAGCGGCAGGAGCCGATCCATAGGGGCAACGGAAACACCGCGGTGCCCATGAGGAGGAGGCGGCGTAGCCAGAGGCTCCCTAAGGGAAGGGGCAGAGCGGCCCAACGCAGCGAACCCACGAACGAGTCCCAGAGCCACCCCGGGAGGGAGACCGAGTGCAACACGGCGAGGACCGTCCACCGAAGGTGCACCGCGGCCGGCAGACCCCGGGTCACCGTAGCGCCGGACAAAACCCATGCGAGACCGACCCATGGCACGACACGCGACGGGGTCAAGCGTGACTTGGGAACATCGAAGGGGAACCCTAACCGTGCGATGTCGCGAACGACTGTAAGGGCGTCGCCAATGCACAGGCCTAGGGCGTCGGAAACTACCAACCAAACGGCCAAGGAAAACAGGAGCTGGAGCCCGCTCCTGAGGAGAGGACCCAGAGCCTGCCCCACCAGTGCGGAGAAGATCTGCGGCGCGATGTGGGGACCGAAGGGAAGGCCGTCGAACAGGAACACACGATCGGAAGTCCGAACGGCCAAGAATCGCTGGAAGCGAGGATGGAGAGGAACGAGCCAAGACACATCCTGGAGGGCCAGCGACACTACCCACGACAGAGGGCACAGGGCCAGGCGTACCAGGGGTACCGGCAGCATCCGAAACCGTGTGGGCACGATGTGCCCGTTGAGGGCCAACAGATCCACCACCGGTCGCATCGCGTCGCAGGTCGGCGACGGAACCAGAAAGACACGGGAGAGGAAAACCGGGCGTCCGGCGGTCAACTCCCTCGACGCTACCCAGCTCGGGCATGGAAGTGAACACGTGGGCCACCTCTGAAGAGATGGGCCGTTGTCGGTGACAAGAGCGGAGTGGGGGTCTGGACGTCCACCTCCAGGTGTGACCCCTCCGCGCAACCCGCCGCCCCCAACGTCCCTCGCGGCTACCGAGGGGCGCAAGGGCGAAAACAACCCGAGGGAGCACCCGAGAGGAGGGGAGCGACCCGGTACGCCCAGGCGAGAAGGAGAACAAGGAGGCCGACCCAGAGAACTACACATTGTGTTGACGTGGAGGTACCCCCGGTACGGGCCGTGCGGGCATGAGCGCCACGTTGACCTCCTCTACCCCCGCCCCCCCAACCTCGTCGAAAAGGGCGGGCCACCCCAACCCAAGGCCGGCGCGGGGCTGACCCCTTCGAAAGGCGGCCGGAAGTGGAAGGCCGGCCAGCCCCGACACAGAGGGGATGAAAGGGGCAAGAACAGAAGTGCGAGGCGGAACCGAAGCACTGGCCAGCAACGTCCCAGTCCTGCGCCCGTGCAAGGCGGCAGCACTTGCAGCAGCACCCCGAAGAGGACCGGCAGAAGGACGGGACTGAGAAGACCCCGCGCGCGGCACAGCGCGTCAGTGCGTGACGTAAGCAGGGTCCGTAACGACACAGCACGGCGTCGTGTGGCGGAAGCAGGGGCCGCTGACAGAGAAGCGGAGCATCCCCAAGCATCCTGCGTAAAAAAACCCGACGTATATAGCGCAGAGGACAACAAACCCTGACGAATAACCAAGGGGGCCGGCCGGCAGAACGAAGACCGTACCGTCGTGCGGTGCCGAGTTGCCGCGCACAAAACCGCCTTCAGCCCGGGAACCAAAGACACCGCGAGCCGAAGGTGGACCCGCTGAACGCGGTCCAAACCCTCGCGAAGATCGCCTGGCGCAGACGCCTCGAAAAGCCGCAGGTGGTGAACAGACGTCTGGAGGGAACCTAAAGACAAGACAATAAGTCCGTCACCCTCCGTCGCAAGGGAAAAACCTTGGCGACAGAGGGCTGATCCGGGTGAGAGAAGAACGGGGTAGCAATAGAACAAAGTTCAAGAACGGGCGCGCTCATCCAGGACCAGAACGCGCCGTCCAACCCGCCGACAGACACAAGAGGAGGCAAAATCAGGGACGACTCCGGGGGAGGGACGGAAGGAGAGCCGTCGACGGATCGGTGTGTGAAGTCGAAGGCCTCAGCAAACCAGGCCTCCAATGGGAGAGGGTGACCGAGCATGATGGCTAAGCCAGGCGTACCGGCGTCGCACAAACCTGTCCCATAGGAGGACAGACCCGTCAACACAGCCAGGGACTGAACAGCCGGAAGGATGTCAGGGCGGCTGAAGTCTGACCAGAGCGTAGGCCTGCAGAAGGGAGGGGGACCATAGCAGGGGTAGGTAGGGTGAGGTGCTGAGGGTGAGGCACCGCCAAGAAGGGCGAGAAGAGGGAGTCTTCCATCGACTCCAAGCGCCCGTCGAAGCGTGACACAACCCAGCCCTGCATAGCCGACAATTGATCCGAGAGAGGCTACCCCCCCCCCCCCCCCAGATTGGTCGGCCCGCAGGGGCGAGCGTGAGCGGGAGCGAGACCCACGACACGAACCAGCAGCGTCGCGGCCCAAGGAAGGCGAGCGACGACGGTTGTGTCGCCGTTGAGGGACTCGTCCCCGATCACGAACGGCCGAGGGGGAAACAGCACCAGTCCCCTATTCCAGCGACACATCAGCTCCTGAGAAAGGGGACCCCGAAACCTTGCGAAACCCCACCGAGGCAAGAGGAGGGGTACCCCCTGGCGAGACGGTAAGTGAAGGTCAGGAAGAGAAGAATGAGGAGGAGCAGGACGACGGGAGTGGGAAGGCTGGCCGGGTGAAAGGAGGCCAGGAGCCGCGGGGGGAAACAGAGCAAGGATCCCCGGGGCTGAGATAACAGGGCGGCCCGACACCGAGGCGGAGGAGGGAGGGACCACCACCGTGGGACGAGACCGTGAAGGAAGAATAGGCACTGAAGCAGGTGAAGTAGGAGAAGCAACGACATCCAGGCGGACCCTCCTGGACAGTGTAGGAGGAGGGAGCAGAGGGCCAGCTACAGCATGAACAACCGCGCGCGGAGAGGACAACGTAAGAGGAAGTCGTCTGGGCTGGGGAAGCGGGCGGAAGGGAGTAGAGCCCCTATCCGTAGAGGCCAGGGGAGGGCGCACAGGGGCAGAGCCGCTAACCCCGGCCTCAGGGCGAGAACCATGACGAGGGCGATGGGCGTCGTCAAGGCGATCAGGAGGACGACGAGGCGAGCGAGAGCGTGGACGGAGCCGGGGAACCCCCCGACGATGGGACGACCGGCTGCGGGACCCAGGGGAGAGGGCCCGAGCAGGGAGAGGGCCAGGTAAATGGCCTTCAGTCGGGTCAGGGATACCCAGGGCGACGCGGATCCGGTCGCCAACAAAGGCCGGGGAACGGTGGCCCACAGTCCTAACGTGGCGGGAGACCATCGTCCACACCGACGGAAGGGAAGCAGGAGGCCACAGCCGCCGCCGAGGAACCAGGGCCATGGAGCAGCACAACCACCAGGGCCAGACACGTGCCACACAGAGCAGGGAGGTAGGCCGTAGAGGACACACAGGGCGAGTGGCGCAAGCAGGACTTGTGGCTCTCCAAGCACGGGGAGCGACAACCAAGGCGAAAGCAAGGCAGCCTACCTGCACTAGAAGAACACACACCATAATCAGCACGTCGAAGGAGTAAGTGGAGAGAATGTCCAAGAACAACCAGGGAAGGAGCATGGGGAAACAGGAACACACATGCAAACAGGTATCCGTACTCACCCTAAACTGGGAGCACAGAGGTAGGTGAGGAGGGCGGCCGAGGCGGAAGAGCACTAGCAGAACCTGCAAAGATGGAGAAAGTGTTAACCACCACTCAACATCTTACATGCAGGGCCTATAACACCAGTAAAGTGCATACACCAATATAGTATCAGGCAACAAGATGACATAACAAAAGTCAATAGTGAAAGCCAACTATTACCGCAAATTTGCGGGCCAATGGAGGCATAACCGTACCGACACCACCCTCCTGCAATTTCGCGGGACCCCCCAACGATCTCCGCAAATTTGCGGGGAACCGAAATGTCCCAGAGGACCGAATCGAGCACCCCGCAAATTTGTGGGACCGGCCGAGATGGTCCGGCGCCGAAAAAGCGAGAGGAGCGTCTAGGAAATACCAAAAGAGGCCCAGAAAAAAGCGTCATCTCCTTATGAACTCCAAGCGACGATGGCCATCAAGCTGAGCAGTGTCTTCCTTGATAATATCCTGACTCAACCGGTCAAGGGAGAGGCAAGGAAGACACACCAGGGGAGAGGAGGCACATCCCCTAGGAACCACCCAACCCACAGAGATAGAGCAAAGCCCATGAGGAGAAGTGGCAGGAAGGGTGGTTTGGCACAAACAGGGGCCCCGTAAGGTACCCCAGGATTGGGCAAAAGGGTATGAAAGGATGGAGGTGAAAACAGTAAGGGAACACAAAAACCAGTAAATGAAACTGGCGAGAAAAAGGGTGGCCTAGCCGTGAGGAGAGAATGTGTCAGGGGCGAAAAACCCTGTGGTGTGAGGGAGGGGCCCCCGTGGGGTACCCCAGGATATCACGAACCACCAAGCGCCCAGGCCCTTGAGACACAGTGAAGGCTCGAAAGGGGGGACTCGGGAATAACGCTAATAATGCGGCCGACACAAACCCTACAAACAGCACCGCCACCACGAAATCTCAGATCGTGAACCAACTGTACACCTAGGCTATGAAAATATGAAAACTCATAGGGGCATAGCAATTCCTGAATGAGAAACAAGCTTGGCTAAAATAAGCTAAAAGCTAAACTATGCCCAGACTAACAGGAAAAAAGAATATGAAAAGAGAAAGGAATGAAAAACACACACGAGGAACGCCAAGCGCCCCCGTACCTTCGGTAGCTATTTCCACACGCGTCTCCATTAAACACACTGAGGAGCCCATTTACGTGTGCCCTAGATCACGTAACATCTGTCTAACAAAAAAGAAGGCCAGATAAGCCGAAACGAACCTAAACAGGGTGAATTAAAGGAGCACAACAAAAGCGACTGCATTCAAAATGATGACAAGAGAGGGTCGCTCATGCGCACGTTCGACAGGGATCTGCACATGACGGAACACAGGATGGGCCTTAAGCGGTAACTAAGGTAAACCCCTTTTTCTTCTCTTCTATGCTTTTTTTCACCTTCGGTGGTAGTTTTGGTTAATGTACAACGTCTCCTAGAGCAAGATAAGGAGTAGACTCTAGACGTTTTCTTTTTAACCGCGGTTGGAATGACGACATAGCAGTCAAAATAGACAAGTCGTCATTGCAATTAGGTTAATAGCCTTGACGTTGGATTTGCCAAGACTACTAACAAATTGCACCTGCACCAGATTTTATCGCAAAAAACGAGCACCAGGAACATATCTTTACACCTTTCTCCATTCCTGCCTTGAAAAAAGGAAGGATACACCATGCACTATGTCCTGTGAAAGCATTATATACCTACTTTAAGTCTGTTATCCCTAGAAATAAGGAACATTTATGGGTTTCTCCAGATGGCTCATCAAGGTTGGGGAAAAAAGTTTTAGCATCCACGATAGTAGATGTAATTAAGGAGGCAGACCCCCAGGTGATTGCCAAAGCTCACGACGTCCGCAAGTGGGCCACTACCATCAGGTTCCTCAACAACTTTTCAGTAGAAGATGTCTCTGGTCCTCGAGCAATACTTTCCTATCCAGATATTTGTCAGTACACCTGGAGAGACCCAATTTACCATGCATAGCTTTAAGGCAAGAACATACCCCTTGAGGGCATTAAGTAGTCTGTTGTATCTGATTCAACACTTTTATTACCAGTCCAACAGCATAAGAGAGAGTGTGCCCTGACAGTCACTATAAATGGAAAGAAAAGAGGGGGGCGTGTTGAAGTCCCATGACGAAAAGGCAGGTCACACAATCTGAAACATATAACAAGAATGTTATGACCACATGATATCTATTACATAGCAATACCTATGTCTATTGCAACTACAAATGTTTAACATTATTTTAGTTTTTACGCTAAATTGATGAGATAGATTACCAGTATGTATTCACATCTCAATAGTTCTGTTTCTATGAAATAAGGCTTCTTTTAATGGTACCCGCCTTATACTGTATATTTTTTCTTACGGTTATACCTTTTATAAGTAAATACATGTCACAGTTCATATATTAGTTCTCAGTCTTCCTTTTATTTTGTTTTATAGCTAAAGAGCATCTGAAGGTCCCTCCACCGGTCGTGATATGCT